>PVKZ01001018.1:205031-512909 GCA_004027375.1 Macroglossus sobrinus | reverse complement strand
GGCCTGCAGCTGAATCCCTCTCAGGACTGTGTCACTGGACACCTACTTCACAAATTCACACTAATAAGACCAGGAGACTTAAGAGCTTTGCTTAGTAAATAGAAACAGACACGGAAAGGCAGCTAAAATGGGAAGACAAAAAAGCAGAAACCATATGAGAGAACAGAACAGAGACCCAGATATAATGGAGTCAAGTAATCTAACAGATGCAAAGTTCAAAACACTGGTTATAAAGATGCTTAATGAACTTTTGAGATGTGTACATAAATTCAGTGAGAACTTCAACAAAGAGATAAAAAACATAAAAATGGAAATGGAAATTATAAAAAGAAAACAGTCTGAAATGGAGAACATATTATCTGAGATGAGAAGTACAGTAAATGGAAAAAACAAATAAACAAAGTGAATAAAGAAGAGGATCAAATGTCCTATCTAGAGGACAGGAAAGCCAATCAGGACAGTCAATCAGAATGGCAAGAAAAAAGATGCCAAGACTAAAAATAATTTAAGGAGGATATGGAACACTATTAAGGCTCCAAATATTCGTCTGATTGGTGTAACGGAAGAAAATCAAGATATTGAATAGCTATTTAAAGAAATAAAGATGAAAACTTCCCTAACCTGGTGAAGGAAATGGACATAAAACCCCAGGAAGCTCAGAGATTCCAAAAATCAGGGAACCAAAGAGGCCCATACCAAGGCACATCATAATTAAAATGCCAACGTTTAAATACAAAGAAATAATATTAAAAGCAGCAAGAGAAAAACAAATAATTACATATAAAAGAACATCCATACTACTGGCAGCTGATTTCTCAAAAGAAACTATGCAGGACAGAGGGGCTTGGTAAAAAATATTTGACAGGATGAAGACCCAGGATATAAAATCAAGAATAATTTATCCAGCAAAACTATCATTGAGAGTTGAAGGACAGATAAAGAGCTTCCCAGACAAAAATAAAGAAATTTATCACCACCAAATCAGAATTACAGGAAATGTTGGAGGGACTTCTTTAAGAAGAAAAAACATGTATCAAAAACAGGAATAAAGAATGATAACAATGACATTCCTATTAATAAATACCTTAAATGGAAAAGAATTATGTGCTCCAACCAAAAGATAGAGTGGCTGAAAGGATAAGAAAACAAGATCCCTACATATGAAAAGGAAGGGAATGGAAAAAGATATTGCTTTGATGAAGCTAGAAGATATTTAAGTCAGAGAGAGAAAGATAAACACTGTATGATTTCACTTATATGCAGAATTTAAGGAGTAGAAAGAACAAACTAATCAAAAACAGACTCATAAATATAGTGGACAATTTGTTGACAAACAGATGTGGGGTTTTGGAGGGACTCGGAGAATAGGATGAAGGGCTAAAGAAGTACAAATTAATAGCTGATGGATGGTCACAGGGATGGGGAGCACAGCATAGGGAATGCAATTAGCATTAATACACTGGCTAGGCGGAGGGTCAGAGAAGGGAGGGAGCAATTGGAGGGATCATTTTACTAACTATATAGATGTCTAACCAATGTACTGTATACTTGAAACTAATTAAAATTTTTTAAAAAGTTAAAAAAATGTAAGTGGATTAAATGTTCCAATCAAAAGACAAATGAATAAAGAATATGTGTTACAAAAAAAAAGCTAGAATGACTTTATTATATCAGACAAAGTAGATTTCAGAGCAAAGAATATAACTAGAATGAAAGAGGTCATTTCATAATTATAAAGGATCAATTAATCAAGGGGACATAAAGTTACTAAACATTTATATACCTAATTACAGAGCTTCAAAACACATGAAGCAAATACTGATGGAACCACAAGAGATATAAACAAATCCACAATCATAGGTATATATTCAATAGCCTTCTTTCAGTAATTGATAGAATAAGTAGAGAGAATATTTGTAAGGATATAGAAGACTTGAACAACACTATAAATCAACATGACCTAATTAACATTTATAGTATATACCATCTCCAAATGGCAGAATACACATTTAAAAAAATGTACATGGAGCATTTACCAAGATAGATCATATTTTGGGCCATAAGATAAGTATCAATAAACTGAAAAACATTCTGATCATACAAAGTATATTTTCTGACAACAATTGAATTAAATTACAAATAAGTAACAAAGATCTCTGGAAAATTCCCAAATATTTGGAAACAGAATAAAATGCTCTAAATAACCCATGGGTCAAAACAGTTATCAAAAAGGAAACCAGATCACTTCTCAGGCTTTTGGCCATGATCAAGTTGTAAAAAGGAAATTGGAAAGTATTTTGAACTGAATAAAAATGAAAAGATAACCTATCAAAATTTGTGGAATGGCTCAAGGGAGAAATTTATTGCGTTAAACATCTATGTAAAATGCTACAAGCACATTGAAAGACAAACTGGAAGTTTCTTAAAAAGCTAACCAAACACCTATCATATAAGCCAGTGATTCCCTTCCTGGGTATTTTACCCAAGAGACAGGAAAGCATGTATCTACATAAGACATGTCCATAAAGTTTCTAGCTATTTTATTTGTGATAGCCCAAAAGCGAGAAATAACTAAAATATCCTATGATACATGAAAGGATAAACAAACTGTGATATAGTCCTACAATGGAATACCACTCAGCAATAAAATATAACATACTTCTGATACATACTTCAATATGGATGACTCTCGAAATAATTACAGAGTGAAAGAAGCAGGATAAAGAAAGAGAACATATCGCATGATTCCATTCATATAAAACTATAAAATACAAACTAATGTATAGTTAGTTACAAGAAGCTGGTCACTATAGGGGTAAGAGGCAGGGAAAGCCCTGAGGAAGGGATTGCCAAGAGACAAGGGGGAAACTTTGAGGTGATGCGTATTTTCATTGTCTTGATTGTAATGGTTTCACAGGTGTACACATATGTCAAAATTTATTATCAAATTGTACACTGTATGTGCAGGTTATTATACATTAAATCTATATCAGTAAAACTTAGGGGGCAAAAAAAGGCACAGGTGATTAAGTAAAATGGCCAAGATCTCACAACAAAATGCCATCATGTGGATATACCATATCTAACAACTCTCTACTATTGAATATTGTGTTGTCTTAGGTTAGAAATAAAGCTGTGGTTTAAAGAGAGAAAGAAATAAAAGAGAGAAAGGAAGAAAAAAAGCTGTTATACAATCTCTCTCTGTATTGTCTATGATTTAAGCTTATTTCCTGTTTCCTTAAGCCAGGTTTTAAGAACCAGAATTATTTGATAGGCCAAAGAGCATGTACATGTCTATGGCTATTAACAAGTGGGTCCTCAGGAAGCTTGCAACAAGGCCCGCTCTTCCAGCCACCTCCACAGTCCACTGTTTTTCAGTATACCTCCTTACCAAAAAGGGGTAAATAGGTTCCCTTCTGTGTCTCTTTTTTCTCAAGCACAAATGATCACTTCATGCATTTCACTGATAGTCTATGTTTTAAATCTGCAATATGACACCTTACATAGGAAAAATGCTTCTTCCAAAAAGGTAAATATTAATAATAACACCAGCTTTAATATGACTGATCATTCAAGGTCTTGTTTTGCATGAAACAAGTTAATTTTAGCAGGTGTAAAGCACTGTGTGAAAAAAAAAAATAAAACTGGGTACATTCTCAATATTTAATATAGGGCTTCCCTACTAGGAGTCTGTAGAATATTGGAGAAGAGTATTACGTTCGAGTTAAAATTGAAAGAAAATGAAAAACCAATTCACTTCACTTTGTGTTTCTTTCTGCTTTTTGGGAAGTCTCTGAGAGATCAGAAAGCCTCCTGTCTCATTTCCTGCCCCACCATGATTTCCCCATACTTGTCTTCCGTGGAACTGCAGATAATCAAAGAATCCCCCTGAACACTCAATTTGCACTATGAGATAGGGCTATTACCAATCTCTTCCAAAATTGAGGCTTTGAAGAATGGCAATGAATGACCAGGGATCTTGGTCTTGTCTACCTTCAAATGCTCTTGTCTAAAATCATGTCCCTCCAAGCCACTTGCACCAGGGACAATCCTGCTCATTCCCAGCAAAAGGGAACCACACCACACTCACCTGTTTCTTGGTGTCTACTTCCAGAATATCCATCAGGTTGATCATGATGTTTTTGTGTGTCTTCTTGTACTTCCCAACCCGAAGTGAGATGGTGAGCCAGCCAGGGCGCCCTGTGCACATGAAGGTCTTGCTGCCTTGCTCCTTCCATTCCCGTACCTGCAACCATGGGACAGAGGCTGAGCTAGCCCTACCAAGATCCCCAGAGCAGCTTGAAGCCTTGTTTTCAGTGGAAGGAGCTCGGAAAGATGCCCAAGCATCTTCTCAGCAAACATTTACTGAGCCCTTGCATTCTCCAGGCACTGCAAAGCCTACTGGCCTTACCCTCTGGAATCTCCCCAGTTAGTGTGGCAGGCAAAAAGCCTAAGTGTTGCCACACTACAAAGAAGAATGAAGAATGAGCTAGAATACAGGATCACAGTGCTTTGAAAACACTAACTGGGAAATTCAGGAAAGATTTTGTAATGATAATAATAGCAACCATACAAATAAGATGGTTACTAGGTGCCCCCACTGTGTCAGGCACCTATTGTACACCATCTCATTATTTCTCACAACAACCCCAGGAAGATGGGATGATCCCCTTTTGCAGGTGAGAAAACTGGGAGGCAAAATAACTTGCCCAAGGTCACACAACCAGTAAAGGGCAGAGCCCAGATTCACAGCCAAGACCATCCGATTCTAGAAGGACAGATGGGCTTGTATTAACAGTCAATAGAATAACAGCTAACATGTAGTGAGGCTTGTTACATGCCAAGTCCTGTCCTAAGCATTTGTATGTGTTAACTCATGATCACTTGGAAGGGGAGAGAAATGGCGCGGAAGGACCACCAAGGCAAAGGAAGAACTTTTGCAAAACCTCTACTGTTAAGTGACCAGAGTACAAAACACAAAGAACGAATGGCCCATGAGCCAAAAGCCCATCAGGAACATGGGAGGAAGTATTCCATTCCTGCTGAGATGGACAAGGGCAAGGAGGTGTCTATCTGCTGCTATGCCCTACGATCATCCATTCCCTCATCTGCTTTTAACACTCGCATCTTCCTTTGGTTCAGGTGATGCTATTTTTCCCCCAACCCCAGGCCACATCACTGAGGCCTGACTCTATCCTCTTGGCCATAGTGACCAGTTCTGGGATGGGCCTATGATTCAAGTCAAGCCAATAAGGCCAGTTCCAGGAGAGGCACTCTTGCTGTACCAGGTTTGCTAAGCTGGTTGGATGTAAGCTAGAAACTGGTGGGGCCTTCACAGGAAGATGGGCTCCATGAGAATGAAGCTGACCCATGGCAAATGGTTGGAAAGACAGAGATAGGGGATCCTAGATACAGTCATACCTAAGGCAATTTTACTCCTAGACTTTTCAGGACTTAGGTCAATGAAGTCCTTTTTTTGCTCAACAATCTGAGTTGAGTTTCTATCACTTGCAACCAAGGATCCTGAAGGAGGATGCATTGAAGCTGACTAGGCAAATAGCACAAAATGAGGGAAGAATGTTCCTGAATTCAGAGGCCAGAGTGCAGTGGGAAGTAGAGGTGTCTGAGAAGAGAGTTATTGAGAACAGGATTCCTGTGAGTACAGCTGAAGGCACAAGAAGTCAGACTCATGAGCAAGCAGGCCTTGCCTCTGCCTAAGTGCAGTCCCAGGACATAATGTAAGCTCAGAGGTATGGGGAATGAATTGAGCATACTGCATTCAAGCTGAAAGGTGGGCCATACCACATAAAGTGAACATGGAAGCCATAAAGCCTGAAATATTGGTTGCAACGGATCCAACCAAGATTTGGGGCAAGGAGGCAATGATGCAAAAAGTGGCCCTTGTGATTGATTATATGCTGGCTAAAGAGAGATGGGGAGGGCCCAGAAAAGGGGCAACTAGTCTGGTAGCTATTACTACATGCCAGGTGTGAAGTAATAGAATCAGACCTACAGGATGAAATGGAATGGGATGGGAAAGAAGAAACTGTCAGAGTTTAGGCTCTGAAATCAGGTGATCTGGGTTCCAGCCCCATTTTCTAGTTATATCACCATGAACACTGACTTACAGTTTGAACCTCAATTTTTCCCATCTGTAGAACAGATACAAGACCTAACAGGGTTGCTGTGAGGATTAGAAATAATGGACATCAATGGCACAGGGGGTGCAGAACATGGCAGGTCCAGGGGAGTGGGCTGGACTAGCAGAGCCTCTTGTCTCCAGGAGCTCACACAACCAGGTAAATGAATCTGAACACATGGAAAGAGCAAAGAAGAGAGTACAGCTTGGGAGGGAAGGGTCTGGAATTGTGACTATGACCAGCAAAACTTAGGGCAGCCCAAGCAAAGCACTTCTAGAAGCTGCATTCTCCCATCCAGCCCATGGTCTTCTCCCTCATTGGGATGCTCTCAGCATCCATCTTTATGCTCTTGCTTGCAGCACCCAAAATGATGCAAACAGAACATGGAAGCTGCTACACCTGTGGCGAGAGGTGCAGCAGGAAACAGAAGCTCTCTGCAACCTGATGCCAGTAAAAGAACACAACGAGGGGCAGAGGGAGCCAAGAACCTGCCCAGGCCCAATGCCCATGCCAGCCCTGAACATGAGAAAAGGGGTCCACTCAGAGCAGCAGCAGGGCAAAGCCCTGTGCCTTGCTGCTGCGACACTGACACAGGGAGGATGTACAGAAGTACTGAGGGACTTGTCCAGGAGTGAATGCCTGACTCAGAGGCCGCAAAGCTCCTCACCTTGTCACTTTAGTCCTTTATTCTAAGTGTGTCGAAAGCTCCTTGCTGCTACAGAGTAAACTCCAAACCGACTTTCCAACTTCCTTCCCCTCTCGGCCTTCACACCGGACCCTCCACTCCACACACCCTCCCCCAATCATTTCCTCTACTTTCCAGTCTCTAGTGCCAGCTCCACTTCCCAGAAGCCCTGCCTCCTCTAAAATAGCTGGGGCCTGATGATAGGTACTTGTGCAGTGCCCACCTCTCCTTATGATTCTTTATATCCCTTCTGGGATATGCTCTGCATATAGTAGGCACTCCATAAGAGGAGAGCAACGTTTTGTTCCCTCCTTTGCTTACTCCGTTCCCTTCCTGGGAAACCCCAACCATCACATTTTTTGTTGAGTTCAAATCCTCCTCAGACTCCACCTCCTCCTTGCTTCCTCAGAGCCGCACACGACTCCGCGCCTCGCGTCCTACTGTGCACTCACACGACCCTGTCTCCTCAGCCCGGGGCTCGGGAGCCCGCCCGGGACCGCTTACCTGCTTCTGGATATCCCGCACGCGCTGCTCGTGCAGGCGCGGCGCACTGCTGAGCTTGAACACCACCCAGGCGCGCACGTAGTAGTAGATGTCGAAGATGAGCGAGAGCGGCAGAAGGAAAAGGCACACGAACACCCAGCGCTGATGGATAAGCACGAACTCCAGCCCCTTCACACGGATCCAGAGCAGGAAGAGCAGCGCGCACACAGCCAGCGATACGGCGGGCTCCATGGTGGGGCCAGTGGCGCGCCACGCGGGTGAGGGGATGCCTGCTCGCGTCTCTCGTCACCACCACCCGCTTGGTGTTCGCCTGCGCCCGCCAGGGCCGGTCGCCCGCTGCTAGAGAGCTGGGGCGGGGGGGCGAGAGTTTGGGAGGGGTGTGCCTCGCCGCCTAGCGATTGGCTCAGATCGCAAAGGTTCGGTGGGCCGAGACCCTGTAGACGACCAATAGAGAGCCGCGCCGGAGATCGGACCAGGAACCCGCGGCTTTTATTGGCTGCGGGAGTCAGTCCGCTCCACCCTCTTCTCACCAACGCGTGGGGAGGGGTGTCTGGGGACCCGCGTGGTGGCGGAGTGGACAGTTCTCTGAACCGCGGCAGCGCAGGGACGCGGGCAGGGGAACTCGCGCTTCCGGTCTGGGGGACAGCCCTCGCAGCCCCTCAGCCGAGGGAGGTGCCTGCTCCCCCCTCCACTCCTCAGGTGGCACCTCCCGGAGAGGCGCGTGAAGCGGTCACGCGTTGGGTTACCGCCAGAGCGGTAAGGCGAGGTGGGGGTGCCCCACGGCTCTGGGTCACTCTGCAGCTTGACGGAGGTTTTCCTCCCTGGCTAGCACCCTTCACCCTTTCCCACTCTGCTGAAGGGGATGGGGAGAGCTGGAGGGAAAAGAATGAAGGCGGGAACTCTAGCTATTGTAAACGCTCCAGCGCCCACTCTCCCTGCCAGTGTTGGAGGCGTTAGGGTAGGGTGGTGAGCAAAGCAGTGGTCCTGCCTTCAAGGAGCAGCTGCTTCAGAGTAGTGGCGATTGTTAGAGGCAAAAACCTAAATCTCGAGTCATTTGCACTTCACCCTTCTTGAAATTTTAGGAAGTATGGGAGGTTTTTATTTTAGAAGCCAAACGATGTAACTTATCAGGCCCTTCACTGGCCTTGCTTACCTATTCATTTTCCTCTTTTTTCTTTGCCCTAACATGTACTCTTAGGAGGGTCTCTGGGACCCATTCTCCCTTGTTTCAGTGCCTTTGCTCAAGCTGGCCCCTCCAAAATGCCCTTTTCCATTCCCTTCACATAGCTGAGATTCCACATCCGGGCTATCTTTAAAACTATATTTATGGCACTTCTTTCCCCTTTCAGTTGCTCATAAAATAGTTACATCTGTGTCATGATTCTTTCACATTATTTTGTAATTGTCCCTTTATGTATCTCTCACCCAGACATACTGAGCCTGTGTCTCATCGCTTTTGTATTTCCAGTTTCTAGCACAATGCTTGATGTATAGTAGACACTTCAGTGTTTGCTCACCAATGAATGAATGAAGAATGTAGGCAGAGGCTCAAGTATTGAATAATTATCATTGGGCTTGGTACGTGGTGAATCCAAATTGCCACGGACTTTAAGGTTAAAAATACACATTAGAGTTCAAAGATGTTGTACAAAAAAGAGAATGCAAAATAGCTCAATTTATATGAATTACATGTTGAAATGATAACATTTTGATATACTGGGCTAAATAAAATACAGTATTAAAATTGATTTCACGTTTATTTACTTTTTAAAGGTGGCTATTAAAAAATTAAAGATTATAAATTTATCTCATGTTATATTTTTAGCAGCTCTAATGAAGAGGGGCAATTGAAGTGTGAAGAGGAGAGGCACTGTGGACAATGCCTTTCTCCCTGATTCTGCCTGAATTCAAATGTTGGAACTGTTAGAGAGGGCTTTGCTTCAAAAACTTAACCATCATGAGTATTGTTAGGGAATGAAATAATTTAGAAATTAAAGTTCAATCTAGAAATTAACATTGGACAGAAGTATTTAGTGCCTTGTAGGAGAAATGACAGAAATTATTGGTACTCAGAATAGTTTTACACTTGGGAAGAGAAGGAGAAAGCCCCAATAAGGTTGATCTTTAGGGGACAACTCTCCAAAACAGAAAAGAAGTGAAAAAGTACTCAGAACAATTGTTTGCCCAGCATGCATGTTCTCATTCTCTGTTCCTGCCTACTGTCCTATATCTCAATTCTTCTTTTCTCTCTACATGAACTCCAACCCTTTGGGTTGCTATTATCTAGGCAAGGAAAATGATTACTGTGAGTTGGGTCAATTAATTTTATTTTTTTAAATTAACATATAGTAAAAGTGCTTATCTTAATGTACAGTTATGAATGTTAGGACATGCAAGGGTGCTTCTAACCAACACAATGAGCATAAAGAATAGTACTGTCTCTCCAAATAACTCCCTCCTGGACTCCTATGTAGTTATACCCTTCTGCTTCACCTGGCCTCTGGCCCCTGGCAACCTTTGCTCTGTTCTTACTCTTTCTGAATGGAATCATGCAGTATGTAATCTTGGCTCCATTAATTTTTTTAATAGATTTTTTTTATCGTGGTAAAGTACAAATAACAATTATCATCTTAACTATTTTTAAGTGTGCAATTCAATGGTATTAAGCACATTCACATTGTTGTACAGCCATCACCACCATTTGTTCTCATAACTGTTTCATGTTGTTAACCGGAACTATACTCATTAAACAACAGTTTCCCATTCTTCCCTCCCTCCAGCCCTAGCAACCACCATCTCTAAGATTTTGACTACTCTAAGTATCTCATACAAGTGGAATCATTCAATATTTGTCTTTGACTTATTTCACTTATAACATCCTCAAGGTTCAATCATGTTATAGTATATTGCAAAATTTTCTTCCTTTTTAAGGTTGAATAATAACTCATTGTATCACTGAAAAAGAATTTCCTACTTAAATGGCTAACTTCGTAATCAGTTCTTTGTTCTGCTTCTGTAAACATGCTTACCGCATAGGCCAAAGATCTCAGGGTCAACTGAAAACTCACCCTCCCTTTTGGATGTTCTGCCTTAGTGCCTATATGAACAGATGGATTGTCTTAGTGCCTGTTTGAATAGATGTACTGCCTTAGTGCCTGTCTTAAAAAAAATCTCATGCTCTGTAAATGCCTGTAGCCCCTAGCAACTCCCGGGATCTGTAAATTAGCCCATGCCAACTGTAACAACACGGATATAAAAGTGAAATTGCCCCTAAGCTTGGGGCCTAGATTTTCAGAGCACTAGCTCTTCTGGGACCACTGGTGTAATAAACCTGAGTTCTCCAACCCTTCGAGTGCTGCTTGATTTCTCGCTGATCTTTGCAATTTTTCTGCAACACCACATTTTGCTTATTCATTTATTCATCAATGAACGCTTGGGTTGCTTTCATATTTTTAGCTACTGTGAATAATCCTGTTATGAACGTGGATGTACAAATATCTCTTCAAGACCCCGCTTTCAATTCTTTTGGATGTATATCCAAAAGTGGAATTGTTGGATTATCTAGTTTCATTTTTGAAGAACTCTTATACTGTTTTCAAAAGCAGCTATATGATTTTACATTCTCACCAAGAGTACATGAGGGTTCCCATTTCTCCACATCCTTGTTGACACTTGTGGTTTTTGTTTTTTTTTTTTTTTAATAGTGGCCATCTTAATGGGTGTGAAGTGGTATCCCACTGCAGTTTTGATTTATATTTCCCTAATTAGTGATGCTGAGCATCTTTTCATGTGCTTTATGGCTATTCATCTTCTTTGGAGAAATGTTTGTTGAAATCCTTTGTCCATTTTTAAAGCAGGTTGTCTGTTTTTGTGTTGTTGAGCTTTAGGAGTTTCTTTATAATCCAGATGTTAATCTCATATCAGATATATGATTTGCAAATAATTTCTCCCATTCTGTAGGTCGTCAGGTCCATCGATTTTTGCCTAAGTCAAGGAAGTGCCCTGTGACAGGGCTTCTACCCATGAATGCACCTAATTGTTAATAAATGTACCTTATTTACATGAAAACTCAGTTAAAATGCTTAGGAATAGGACATCCTGGTTAACTAGTTCTTGGTTAACTGGAAGTTAAGCAAAATCTTTTTTACAGTTTGACCATGTAGCAATCTTTCTAAAACCCGAGTCCTCATTTCTTTCTTAATGAATAGAGCCTAATGAACACATATAATTCTTTTATTATGGAGTTCAATGAACACCAGCATCCTAACAAAGAGCATTTTCATATATTTGTATAATACATCTACTGAGATTGTTGGTATTCACAACCAGTCTGAGGGATGGCAATGCATAAAACTATTAGTCCGTGTTGTTTATAATAAATGGGGACCTTCAGGCCTAGAGGGCTTACATAAGTGACTTGCCTGATCAGTGTCTTATTCTGGTAAATAGAGAAGCCAAGTTATGGCTCCTGTCTTCTAGATCTTTCCATCAGCTGAATCTGCTTCCTCGATTTTTGGGTGAAACTCCATTTCTTGTGGTTCAGTTCCATAGATATAAAATAGAAGTTTTAGAATAAGGTTTTTGAAGTGTGTGTGGTCTGCAGACCAGTCATGTAAGAATGCTGGCTAAAATGCAGTTTCCTGGACTCAACCACATTCCACTGCATCTAATCTCTGGAAGTGAAACCCAGGAATGGGCTTTTTAAAAAGGTCTCCACGTTATGCTCACACATGCTATTTAGGAGCTAGTATTGAATGTGTATTGGCCCTGAAACTAGTCCAAGAATATTATCTTTGTTTTTAAAAATAAAGCCCTAGTAAAAGAATCTTTTCCTTTGCCAAAGGCAGCTTTCACCTAAAAGCCAAATTTATCTAGAAAACTCTAATATGCTAACTTTCAGATAATCAAGATTTTATCTTATTACTTGAATTTCTTAAGAACAGTAAGCAGTTTTCTAGTCAAGATAAGACTGGAACTCAATTCTAGGTGAGTTGACTTTCTTGTGCTAGTGGATGGAGTCATTCATTCATTCATTCATTCATTCTGTCTTGTGATGATTTGGCTCTGTAGAAGTCAAAGAGCTGCAACAACGGGTGATTATTTTCTCATGTAGCGACAAGTCTAAATGTAGGTTGACCCGGAGTTGATTAAGTCATTGGTTCAATGACATCTTGACAGATCCATTTCTTAGTATCTTCTGCCTACTCTGTGTTTCCCAGATTAGCATTCCTGATGATGGCCGGAGTGGCCATAGTTCTGGTGCTCTATCAGATGTAGCAACAGCCAGTAGAAAGAGAATCAATTTGAGATGAAAGTTAACTGTATCTCCAGCACATTCATTCAGTGATTATTAATATGCAGGAATTATGCTAAATACTGGGAAAACAGTAGTGAACTAGACACAGTCTTTTCCCCTGACGGATCATTGTGGGAAATCTAGACAAATCAATAGGTAATGATAAATTGGTGTGTTAAATACTCTGATAAAAAATTATAAGATACTATGGAAGCACATGAAAGTACGTGTACACGTGTGTGCGTGCACAGCACACACACACACACACACACACACACACACACACACACACACACACAGTCCAGGAAGGCTTCTGAGAGGCATTGTTGACTAAGCAAAGATACCATGGGATGACTAGGAGTTAGCCAGGTGAAGTATTTAGCTTTAAAGGAAAAAGAGCATTCCAGGAGAGGGATGCCATGTGCATAAGCCCAGAAGAAGGTTAGGGGATATGGTATTTGGACAACTGAAAGGAATTTATATGGTACAGTATAGACAACCACTAGCAAATTTTAGAAGAGAGAGTGTCTGTTCACCCTTTAAATTGGAAGAATGGCTCTGGTTGCAGAAAGAAAAATGAATCAGTGAGCATTACTGAGGACAGGTAGGAGGACATGACGAGAACCCGGGTGAGAAGTGATGAGGCTACAGAACTATGGTAGTGTCAGTAGAATTGGAAAGGAGAGGAAAAGTTCGAGAGATATTGGAGAAGGCAGGAAAAAGCAGAAGAGGAGTCTGGGATGATTTCTGGGTACTTTGCTTGAATGACAAGGCAGATGGGGATATTTACCATCAAGGTAGAGATTATAAATTGGGTAGGGCAGGAGAAAAAGAGTGTTATGGACCAGATGTTTGTATCCCACCCCACCAAATGCATATGTTGAAACCCATGTTAATTTAATCAAAAGGCCTTCCCAAGTCAAAGGCAACAAATGTTTATTTGAGATCAACAAGAACAACTATTTGGGATGCAGTGATTCAGGCAGAAGCCCAAATAGTGTTCTGGTTAGTAGACAAAGGCAAGGAATATTTATGAGAAGGGGAAGGGGAACAATTACATCAATAGATGGAAGGCATTTCTTTGGTGCAGATAATTTAACATAGTGATGTTAATTCTAAACAATGTTTTTAATTTTCAGTCCCATAGTTATCAGTCCAGCGTCATAATAACTGCTTTCTTATTATCTTTGCAAGCAGTTCTTTTGCAAGGCACAAGGTTGCTTAAGCCGAGTCCAAAGGTTATTTTACCTTGTTTTGACATTCCAGAGGATTGAGGCATAAGATGTGCAAGGGGCAGTTCCTCTGTCATGGCAGCTTCGGCTCCATTTTTAAGTGGCTCCATTTATCATTATTATTATTTTTGACACTTTAACTCCCTATGTGATGGTATTAGAAAGTGGGGCTTTTGGGAAGTAACTGAGGTTAGATGAGGTCATGAAGGTAGAGTCCCCATGGTGGGGTTAGTGCCTTTATAAGGGCCAGAACTCTTTCTCTTTACCATGTAAGGACACAGTGAGAAGGCAGCCATCTGTGAATCAAGAGGAGGGCCCTCACTAGGAACCCCACCATTTTGGCACCCTGATCTCAGACTTTCAGAGTCCAGAACTGTGAGAAATAAATGTATGTTGTTTAAGCCATTCAGTGTATGGTGTTCTGTTATAGCAGCTCTAATTGACTGAGATATGAGTCAGAGGTCATTTTGTTTGGTGCAAGGAAGTGATTGATCATTGGACATTGTCACGGGGGGAGTAGCAGATAAGCCTTGAGAGTCCATTCTGTATCCTCTCCCTTTTGGGTGCTGTTGTCTTCTTTCCAAGATGTTAATGAATTAGTCTGACACATCAACCGTTACTAAAGCATAGCTGTGTTAGAAGAATTTTTTAAAAAGAGACTAATAATGGCTACAATTGATTACATTTTATATAAAAATAGCTTTTTTTTTTTTGCTTTTGTCAATGTGGGCTAAATTCTTCTAAACAATTTCAACTATACAGGAAAGCACAGAGAAGAAAGTAAAAAATCAATCCAAATTTTATTCAGAGATAACTTAAGTTCACACATTCATGACTGACCTTCTAGACATATCCCTAGGCCCACATATATATATATATATACACATATAGTTTTACAAAAAAGGTTAACTCAACACAAGAGTTACAATTTGCTTTTATAAAACTTAACCATAGGCTATTGGTTTCTTTGTGTTCCAATGTGTATGTTTGTGTGTATGTATATAGGTGTTTGAGTGTGTGTACATGTATGTGTGTAGTTTAATTTATTCAATTATTCCTCTATTGAAGGACATTTAAGTTATTTCCAAAGTTTTATTACGACGAGCAAAATTCCAGTGAATTTTCATTATCCTATATATTCTTTCAAACTTATAAAATTTTCTTAAATTTCTTTATATTTTAAAACCTATCATCAAATTGCTCTCCAAAAAAGTTACCTTTAAGATATAAAAACAGCAATTTCCCCACACCTTTACTAACATTATAGTATCTCATAATTGTTCAGATGGTAGGCATTTCAGACTCTGTAGGTGGCTGCACACTTGGCCTGTCAGCTCTCACAGCACACATGTAAGCAGTTTGCTGAAGACCAGCCCACCACAAAGGAAATTCGGCCGCTACTCTCATTTACCAGCCTGCCATAATGTCCAGTTCTTCATGATTTCTAGATAGGAAAGATTGAAGCCAATGTCTCAGACTGACCAATCTTGACAATCTTGAGGCAGTCAACAGAAATCAAGGGCATTGCCATTTCTAGCCTTGGCCTTTGTGGCTGCCCAGAGTGTTCTCACATTTTACTATCATTCTTGTGGGTAGTTCTTGCAGCTCTTTTGTGACTAGAGCTTTCTTTGTGCTCAGGTCAGCCACAAACTTTCTGACCAATGTTCTTGATTACAACACTCATTCATTTAAAAATCAATTAATAAACCATTAAAAATCTATTGAATGGAGCAGTCACAAAGCCCCTAGGTGTTAGCTTGCATCCCCTATTATTTATTTGTTTTAATATTTTTAATCTCTCTATGCCCAGTGCCCCGCACAGGGCTGGTGTCCCAAAGTCAACTGGTCCCCACCTTGATTCTTGAATCAGAATAATTTCAGTTTCTTCTAACAAAGTCAGAACATCCCTTAAAAACAAAATTATTGACAAATAAGCATCACATACAAACGATAACACTTATATATTTTTATTTACTTTGTGGTCAGACTTCTAGCAGCTCACTACTAGAAATACCAGTGAAGCCAAGTAGAGTAAAAGTTAGCAGCACCAATTTCATTCCGATAGTTTAGGTTCAAAACTTAACTCTTCCACCACATTAACCTTGGGCAAGTTACTCTAGGTATATTCTGACATTCAGCAAGTTCTCAGTGACTATTTCTCAACAGAAAGGGGCAAATTTCTTTGATCATTTACTGAGCCTATGCCCTTATCCTCTGGCAGAAATAAATGGTCCCAAAGTCACAGACCATTACTTAAATTTATATGTAAAATGAAACCACTGATTTCGTATCTGGGGAAAATGGTTGGAAAAATAAGTTGACACATGGAGAAGGGACAGCTGATGGGGTGAGAGTAAATTGCAGAGGCAGCAGGATTGCTATGCATAAACAGAAGAGTGACTTGGGCTATTAATGCAGGACAAAGAGTCCTTTCTAAGTAGCCTCCCAGAGAGCATGGCTGTGGGTTGGACAGCTCTTTATAGTAATAGATGTGCATAATGATCACCTGAAGCATCTATAAAAGGTCAGATATGTTCTGAGTAAGTTGTTCAGCCAGGCAAAGAGGTGTATAATGCCTTTTAAAAGACACCTGAGACTAATTTTGGACAGGCTCTCTTAGAGAAACTGCTTAGTCTAAAATCTTACGTGCCCAGGAGCAATGTATTCTGGATTTAAGAAGTGCATGGATCAAGAGAAAACTGAGAACCATTTCAGAGTTGCCAACTTGTTATTTTGCCATGTAAAGAAACTAAGAAACAAACTAATAAAAGAATGACCATCAATTTTTATTGTCAGAAAAAGTCAGGTCACATTCTCAGAATAAAGGACATCCCTTCAAATTGAACACATTTAGCATTGTGAAACACTTGATGCATTTCATAGCTCTTCTGATTCTGTTGTAATTTCTGGAAGTGTGATCATGTACCAACCAAATGGGCCTGGAATTTAGAAAGTACTGCTCTCTAAAGCAGTGTTTTTCAAAGTGTGGGTCCTGGGTCAGCAGCATCAGCATCACCTGGGAACTGGTTAGAGATGCAAATTCTCAGGCTACCTGCCGTATTCCCCTGCTCCATCTAATGAAGCCATAATTCTTGAAGTGGGCCCAGTAATGTGTATTATAACAAGCCCTCATGTGATTCTGACACACTTAAGTCTGAGAGCCACTGTTGTAAAACATTCTTTCTACATAGATTGTACCCACTTTCTCTGGAAAACCTCCAGTGACAGGATCTTGCCCCCTCACAAAGAAGTCTTTTCCCATGTGAGTCACCTCAGGTGGTTAGAAACTCGTAGACTAGCCTTCTTGGTCCAAGTTCTTCTCTCTTGAGACACATAGAATGAGTCCTGACTTTCTGCCCTGGCTTGACAACACTGTATACATGTGAAGGTAACGATTACAGCTCCTTTCCCAGATGAACAGCCACTGCTCTTACTGGTGCTGTCAAGGCTTGATCTCTAATCATTTTGTCAGCCTAATCACCCTCAACTGAACGCTCTTTTATTATTATTATTATTATTATTATTATTATTATTATTATTATTATTAAAAACTACCTCTTATTGGACACTTGTTGCTTTTTGCCATGCACTGGCTAGGGATAGTCCATTTTTTCCACTTTTAACTTTCTCAACAGTCCTGGGAAGTTGGTCTGTTATCTCCATTTTATAGAAAGCAAATATGCTCAGGGAGATCAAGTAACATGCCCAGTATCACTCAGTTTGTATGTAACTGAGCCAGATTCCACACTCAGGTCTGTGGCACCCCAGGTCTGGTGCTATTTCCATTATTCCAAGCTGTCCTTATTTCCATCAAAATCTTGTTAATTTAGCGCAGGGTGAGCCAGGAAGAGATGACTATGAGGGCTGAGATATAACGTGGATAAGAGTGTGGACTTTAGAGTTAAACACATTTAGGTTGAGTCCCGTTTTCTACAGTTACTAATTATATGATGTTGGGTGTATTTTCTCTTCTCTCTAAACCTCAATTTCCTCATCTTTATAATGGGGATAATAATAGCATCCACTACATAAGGCTGCTATGAGTAGTAACGAATTAGTGCTGATAAAGCACTTAGCAAAGTTCTGGGTGCATAGTGAGTACTCAGTAAATATCTTTGTTATTACCGAGTAGATACACTCAGCAATTATATAGTTATAGATGAGTTATATCCAGACACATGTACATTAAAGCAATATAAATCATTGTTTCCTTTCCAGCTCCACTGAACACCCAACAATTTCTGACCCTGGACTATTTCTGCAACCTCTTAAATGATTTCTTATCTCCAGCTTTTGACTCTTTCAAGCCAGCCTATGAATGCTAAAAAGTCAATCTTCCTGAAACCCAGCTCTTATTACGATGTCATCTCTCTGCTGAAACATCATCTTCAAATTAAAGTCCAACTTTCTCTTTTAGGCTTCCCAGGGTCTTTATGTGATATGGCCCTAAATTTCTCCTCTCCATTATCCCACTAATGGATTCTGTCCTACATGGATTCTGGTTCCAGCTAAACTGAATTATGGGCTTTTCTTCATACATGAAGTTCCTCCTGCATTTTCTCCATCCAAAATGGCCACTGTCTCCACCTAACCCTTGTCTGACCCAAAGCTCTTTGTCCTTCCTTCTGTCCCTTAGCAATCTGTCAATTTTTTTTTCAATAATCCAGTGTTTCTTCTCTCATGCAACATTTCCTATAACTGCTAGTTAGATGTGGACAACTTCTTCTTTTGGACTCATTTGGCTTTTCTTCCTGAAGAAATATATATTTTAAATTCATTTGAATTGTAATAGTGTTAGACAAAGAACTTAGATTTTGCCACCAGATAGACCTGAGTTCAAATTCTGAGTCTTCCTCTGATTAATCTCTGATTAGTATCATGTCTCTGAGATTAAATTTCCTTATTTGCAAACTAGAGATAATAAAATCCCCCTCATATGGTGTCCGTGAAGACTGAAGGAGACTAGGAAACAGAAGGCTCCTGCTCAGAGCCTGATTACAGCATCTTTTCCTTTCTCTCCTGAGTGAATAACATGTTTTATATCCCCTATTTGTTGAGAGCAAGTGTGGGTGTCAGGCCTGGCAGTTTCCAGATCTGGTTGTGATCCAGGCTCGTGGCTAGGACTAGGACCCTGAATTTAGAATGTTACGTTAGTATAGTTTTACGCCTACGCCTAAAATATGTAAACATGCTTCAGTTTATTGTATCACGCATGTGTGGCTAAATGCCACTATTGTACTCTGATATGTGTGGAACCCATGTGGCCCCTGGGGAGCAGAAGGGGAGCACAAGAAAGGGAGCAGAAGCAGAAGTGTGCTCCCCACAATAGTCAGTGCCTGCTGTTTCATTCTCAGGTCGCCTCTTGTGCATTCTTCCAACTGGGCATCTCAGCACCAAAACCTTCTCCTCTCAATCAGCTCGGCGCTGACAGCAAGCACTTCATCTTCATCATGTTGGTATCACTCACAGTGCTTAGAATAACTCTTTATATACAGATACTCAATAAATACATGTTGAAACGAACTTCCCGCCTCTTACTAGCAAAGTGGCTTCAGTCCCTAAACCTCTCTGAACATTTTGTCCTTAAAGTTAGTGATATTAGAAATTAATCTTATTGTTCGTTCCAGCTAAGCCATTCTCCTGTTTATTCAACAAATATCTACTGAGCATCTACCATGTGTTAGGCAGTCTGCAAGGCCGTGCAGATGCCACAGTGAATAAGTCAGATGTTCTGTAATTATAACTCTGTTCCACAGAAATAAAAGCCAGGCAGCACTGGCCCCGGAGTGTGGACCGGCATGGCTGTGCCCCAGATGTCAACACTAGATAGGAATGTGCACGGGTAGCTTGAGAGCGTTAAGGCTCCTGGCCTTAAAGCACTCTCCCTTCAGAAGTGAGAATGCCAGTTGTTTCCCTTGGCTTTGTGCTTCATAGGAGGGTGCTCATTAGTTGGATATGAGATTTGTTTGTTTGTTTTTTAAAAGCTTTATTGAGATAGAATTTACATATTATAAAATTTGCCTGTTTAAATTGTACAATTCAATGGTTTTTAATATACTCACAGAATTGTGTGGCCATCACCCTATTCAACTGATGGACATTTTTAACCCCCAAAGAAACTGTCCTGTTATCTTTTTAAAACTGGCCTTTGCCCCATTTGAGCCCTACCTTTCTTCACCAGCATGGTGTAGATGGCAAGAATGAGAAATCAGAGTGTGGAAATACATCTTATTAAGATCATTGATAATCACTTGAAAAATCGGCTTGAAGTACACTGTCAACCCCAGAGATTCCAGCTCAGCTGTGTGCATATGCCCCAGCTAAATGAAGCTTCTGTAAACACAGCTCAGTTTTATCAGCCCTTGCTCAACCAGCTCTCGGGCTCCTGGCCTCTGCACAAACTGCAGATTCCTTAATCTGGAAGTCATATGATGACCTAAGATAGGGCCATGCCACCCTTCCTGTTTATCTCTCTCCCCTCCCATTAGTCCCTCACTCTTGCCCTCAGTGCCCCCTTCTCCTCCTTCATTCAGACAATTACCCTTCTCTGTCTTGTTTCCAAAGGTGCCCCTGTAACAACAAAGCCTTATCTTGATCCCGCCTCCCTCTCCACTCCACCTCCTACCTCTCCTTATTGACACACTCCTTGGGTAAGTGGCTCATACTTCTACCCCTATTTCCTCACTTCTTTTCCCATGGCCACCTCACTGGCCCCTGTGGGCCTCTCCTAAACACTTGCGTCCAGACCTCTGATGACTTCAGACCAAAGGCCCCTTTCAGTCTTCCTTTCTGTCCTCTTGGTCCTCTCTCCCTCCTTGAAGCCCTGTCTTCCCTGGTCTGCAACCTGGCACCCTCCTCCCACCAGTCTGACTCCTCAGCCCATGCCTGGCTCTGCCTCATGTGGCTCTGCCCCTTCGTGCCCCACTGCTTCCCAAATACTCGACCCCCCACTCTCAGTGGCCACAAGCAGAGGCTCCCACACCTTTCTAGGTGGTCAAAGTCTGGCAAGGCAGAAATGCAGTTTTCAAGCAAGAGGCCTTAGCGTTCACCTTCTTGGTTCTGTGCAGGCTGTCTGGACTGGGTCGCACTGTTCTGGGAGAAAAAGGTCTTTGGCAAAGCTGCCTCTCCCTTCGATAAGTGGAGGATCTGAGGAGAGCATGGGCCAATTAACATAGGAATCCAGTAGCTGTGGGGAGAGGAGGGCCTGAGACACCACCCCCTCCACCCCCTAGTCCCTGAAATCTAAAGAAAGGGACACCCAATAGGTGAACCCTATGGTCTTGTCCCTGGTCCTAGAGCTAGTGGAAAGGGCATCAGAAGTCTCAAATGACAGCATACCACAGGATCTGGCAGGTGAGCATCTACCCACGGCAAACGTGAGGGCTGGTTCCTGGGCATCACTTAGCTATGCTCTTCTTTCTGTCTGGGGAAATAAAGGAGAGGGTTGAGCTTAATGGGCTGCAGCAGGAGTGGGGTTGAACAGTGACATCTTCTGACAGTGGCGAGTCAAGACTTCAATCTGCAGAGCTCTCAGAGCTGTTGGCTAGCTGGGAACAAGGCAGGTCTCCTAGGAGAGAGGTGTTGGACTTTCTGTTAAGAAGGGCTAATGGGGGCTTGAGCAGTTTATTTGAAAAACAAAGATGTGGCTGTATTTGTACACTGGTCATATGAAGTGGGACACATACAAATACACCCCATCTCTTGTCCTATATATGCAATGCTACTGGACAGCTCCACTTGGAACCTTGTAGAAACCTCAGAGTCAGCATATCCTGGATTGTGGCACAATCAGTATAGTCCCCCAGGCCAGAAGCATTGGAGTTGTTCTTTAAAAAAATAAACCACTGCACAAATATCTTTTCATTATATAAGTAACATTTACCTTGGGAATATTATGAAATGATTCTATTTTACAGATGTGGGAACTGAGGCCAGAAGAGTCATCATGATTTCAAGGTCACATGACCAAAGCAACACAGTCCAAGGTTCATGCCCTTCCTATTATACTGTCTGTTCTAGAGAGAGAACAATGTTTGACATGTCCCACGTCATTAATGGGTCCCTTCAGATTCCAGTCTCTTCAGAGTGCACTTTGTTTATCCCGTAAATTCATGGAGGCTCAGTTTCAGCATTGCACCCAGGAAGCCCGCCCTGATGTCCTGACCCACACTGACTCTATAACAGATTTTATGAAATAACCTTGCAACTCCGCTGGTGTTGGGAACATTTGCATTCTTCACCTCAATTCGTCATAACCATGATCCTGTGCATTTCATGAAACATCCCCCTTTTTTTATTTTTCAAATGAGAAAAGTGAAATTGAAAAAAAAATAAGCAACTTGCCCAGGCTCCCATAGCAGAACAAGGATTCAGATCCAATCTGACTATAAACTGAGTGCCTTTCCGATGTATTGTTATGCTCACCTCCCATGGGCCTGGCTCGATGGGCACTTGAGCAGTGCTTCTCAGACCTGACGGTGTGTGGGGAATTTTCTAAGATGCAGATTCAGATTCAAGATGTTGGGGTAGAAACAGTCTGCATTTCTAACAAGGTCCCAAGTGATGCCAATGCTTCTGGTCTGAGCATCACAGTTTGAGAAGCAAGAGTTTAGAGCTCCCCTCTCACTCTATGATAGAAGAAACCAAGGTTTAGAGAAGTAAAGTGACTCGACTTTAAGCCACATAGCAAGTTAGTGGAAGAGGCAGGATAAAAATTCAGGAACTCTGATGTTCAGTCCAAAGTCTTTCCTATATTCTGTGTCAGTTGTTAAGCTACTGCCTTTCAGCTCTAAACTTAGCTTTCTATTCTTGGATTTGGTTGCTGGAGCTGGAATTCTGCAAATCACATGTTTCTTCTTTGCCCTCTGGCCCCATGTTAGGATATTTGTGTGTGTGTGTGTATGTGTGTGTGAGAGAGAGAGAGAGAGAGAGAGAGAGAGAGAGAGAGAGAGAGAAAGAGAGAGAGAGAGAGAAAGGAAGGGGAGAGGAAGGGAGGGGAAGAAGAGAGGGAAGGAGGGAAGGAGTGAGAGAGAATACATACTCAGCCATCAGTTGGGGTTGGGGTGGGGGACTTGCTCTTTCCTGTTTGCTTTCCGAGGACTTGTGCTTCTTTTCCTCTTCCTGAGAGCGTCACCCAGTATTTTCTTTTCTTCCTAAAGCAGCACTGGATTCAGTTTGCAGTTTTCCTAGTACTTACATAATATCCTCATCATGCCCCAGCCTCACAGGCACCAACACCAGTGACTAGCACACTTTCTCAGGAGTTAAGTCCCGGGTGCCCTCCTCCAATTGCTTACTTGTAGTGATTCCAACCTACTTCCCTTGCCACCACCCCACCCCACCCCAGCCCTAGGAGTGAGACAGCTTCTTGCATGTGCTCCCTCCAGGATATCTATTTTCTTCTTGACTTTTCAAAAAGTTACTGAGTCAAAAACTTTAACCCAGCTTATATTTCTATATACTACATTCTCTCTTGTGAAAATAACTTGACTTTGACTAATATATTTTATGACATGTTACTTTAAAAATAAGCAAAACATCCCCACTCAACTCTGAATTCCTGAAGGGCAGTCACGGGGTCATTGTGATGAGTTCAGTATCTATTGGAGTGAGTGCCTGGTGCACGGCAGCAAAGACACACACACACACACACACACACACACACACACACACACACACACAGAGTGGATAAAGCTGTTAGATACTTTTCTCTTCATGCTGAACTCACAGAAGGGCCTCATTTTAAAGTATATTCTGGTTGAATTGAAAATAAATTTTTGGCTTTGTGGAGGTGGTGAGCAATAAAAAACAGTCTAGGTTTTAGAATCAACAGGACCTGGGCTTCTATCTTCCTCTCTCCACTCGTTAGGTAAATTACTTTCACTTCCTCTCCATCTCCTCCTCTGGAGATAATACCTACTTTTGGGTTGTTGTTAGAATCAGAAGTAATGTAGGTAAGGGCTGACACTGGGTTGGAGCACAGTTGGGGAGCTGCCAGGGCACAGGATCAAAGAGGATTAAGTCTGTTCTAATCAGGTTCCAGCAGAGAAGAACAAGAAGCACATGGTGAACTGGGGAGATTAAATTGTCCATGAAGATGAGATAAATGAGGAGTAATTTTTTGATGAAGTAAAGATAGGGAGGGAGTTGAGGCCTAAAACCTTCTCAGAGAAGATTTTGAGTTTATGAGGAGCCTGGTGACTATAGAGGGGCCATCAGCTCACAAGCACTAGAATTCTCCATGTGCCAGACCCAGTGCAGGGCACTAGGGATGCAGAGACGAATGGCAAAGTGTTGTTGTCTTGGAAGCACACAGTGCAGTTAATCAATTCGTTCGACTCGCATCACCAAGGGACTACTGGGTGTCAGGCTCTGGACCAGGGGCTGGGACTACAAAGTGAATTAAATTCAGCTCTGACTTCAGGAATTCAAAATTTATTAAGGGGCAAGTGAGACCAAAAGAAAAATTTAATTTAAATTTAAATTTTGCTATTTAAACGGCCTTGCTGCCTCCCATCTCTTCCTCTCTAACTAACCCATCCTGCTAACTCGCTGCCTCTGCATTTGCATCCCTAAGGCTCCATTCTGCCCTGAAAAAGAGCCAGTGGCTGAGAACTTTGGTTCAGGAGACAGACATATCTGGGTTGGAATTCTAGTTCCTCCTCTTGTTAGCCGTGCGGCCTTGAACAAGTCTAAGGTAGATTTCATCTGTTAAATGGGATAATATCTAACCTCACGGAAAGTGGTGATGATTAAAAGAGATAGTGAGTGAAAAACGCTCAGCATATATGCCTGGCATATATGAAATACCCAATAAATGCTTGTTATTGTTATTATCTTTTATTAAAGGCCTATTGTTTTGAAAGACAAGTGGAAGTTAGACAAAGCATAGAGGTAGAGAGCCCTCCTGCTGTGAAGGCAGGAAGCAGGGTGCTGTGTGCAGGCCGAAGGAAGGGTTTCTGGAGGGGACCCTGGAGGTACAGAGGTGAGCTTGGGGTGGCAGGGGCTGGGCCATAGCCCTGAATAGAAAGTCCAAACATTACGCCTCTGGAGACTGTGGCAGGAGGACATTAAGCTCCTCCAGAGTGATAGGATGGGTCTTGAGCTTAAGGATTTTATGTCAGGCCTGAAGAGAGGATTGATAATTATCGGTGGTCTGCAGAGAGCTGGGTAGTCAACTGAGACACAAGTCAAATGAAAGTAATAGTCCAACCTTTAATCACTTACTGTGATAGTGTAAGCAAGGGGATAAACCTCTATTCCATTTCCCCCATGAGTTATGGGTCAGCAAAGACATGGGGGATGAGAGGGAGCCCCAAACAAGAGGCTCTTCCAGGGGGAGGGAAGGGCGAGTGCTTTGTAACAGCCTATGGCCTGGCCTGAAAGGAGACACACGGGTTTTTGGCAGGAGCCTGACTCAATAACAATAATGGTTCACATATGTTGAGCACTTACTATATGCCAGACATTCCCAAGCCTTTCCCATGAATGGGCTCATCCAATCTGAACAAAAGCCCTTGTGTGCATGTAAAGTATTAAGCATTGCAGGTGGCAGAGAGTCAGCCCACAGCAGGTGCTGGCTGTGATCGCTGCCCCATTTTATAGATGAGGAGACGAAGGCACCGAGCAATGAAGTAACTGGCAGAGACAAAGTTCAAGCCCAGGCAGCTTGACCTTGTGGACTCTGCTCTTAGCCATCATCCGTATGACCTCTCAGGAACACCTGGTAGGAGGTATGGTCACTGTCCAGGTGAGAGTGGTGAGGCCAGCCCTGGACAGGAGGCATGGAAGGCCTCCTTGGGGGCTGGGATGTGATCATTCCTGCCTGTCTACTCCAGAATATTTTGTGTCTTGGTTTTCTTATCTTAGAAGCTTTGTTCATGCCCTTTCCACCTAACTCAGTTCTCTCTGTCTTCTAGAAGCTTCTCTCATTGCTATTGTCCAAGCTGAGAGTGAAGAGCAAAGAGCAAGGGAGAGGATATGGCATCAGAAGAGCTGGAAAAGCACAATCTCTCTGGCTTCAGGTTTCTCATCAGAAAACCAGGAAATAAATTAATAATAATAATAATAATAATAATTACCTTCATGGGGCTGCTGTGAAGACACAATCAGATGGCTTGTATAGTGGTGCTTCCTAACAGATAAACATTGTACTTTCAAACACTTGACATATATATCACACATTCTCCTGCATACCCTTGTCTTCCCAAGGGTTTACGGGCACAGTAAAAACAGCAGGGGTTTTGATTTAGACAGGTGAGCTTCAGTCTCAGGGCTGCTCTTATTGCTGGTGAGATCTTGGGCAAATCCCCTTAGCGTTTTGAGCCTCAGTTTCCTCATCGGTAAAAGGGGGTTAAAGTTACCTCCTGGGAGGGTTGTGTCATTTGGTGAGATGTGCTCAATAAACAATGAGGCTTGCTAGCTGCTTCAGGCCCCTCTCCTGGAGCTGGGAAGGAGCGGGGAGAGTAGAAGAAAGACTTTATCCAACCGACAAGGTGGAGGCTAGCTTTGCTTTCTCTGAGGCATAAAGCAGGCTCTAACAGGTCTGGCATGTCTGACAGGTTTGGAGCTCTCTGCTCTGCTCTTTTCTGTTTCTTTGGCCGATGCTCCTCCCCCCTAACCCCTGGTCTTCCCACATGTCAGAGCAGCAGACTCACAGCTGGAGCCTAACACCACCTGGGCCGCCTGTTTCAGGAGCCTCGGGAGCTCCAGCAGGCTCTGTCTGTGGCCCAGTGGGTGCTGGGGAACACCTGGAGTCCTCAGAGCTGCCCTGCTCTCCATCCCTGCTGCAGCCTCCTAAGCTCTTCAGTCGGGAGTCAGGCTCTAGTCTGCTGTGCTTCAAGAAAAAACTAGGGTACTGAGAGGACCCCAGAAAGTCTCCTCTTTGGAAATGAGGTGAAGGAAGTGGCACAGCACATCAGCAGTCATCTCCAAAGAAAGTTTTTCATGATCACTCCTTCAGAATTCACCCTTTCAGATCTCTATATTAGTTTTCTATAGCTGTGTAACAAATTACTACCAACGTAACAGCTAGAAGGCACTCAAATGTGTTATCTCCCTGTTCTGTAGGCCAGAAATTTAACATGCCTGTGTGGACAGAGCTGACTCCATCCTGGAGCTAATCTGTCATTTTAACTTCTGAGTGAATCCCAACCCTTTGCCCCTTGTTGCCCCTCCCCATGGACTCTGGAACAGAGGCTCTGGGCTAATCATAGAATTCACATGAACCCTTTCTTTGAGAGTGAGGAGCCCTTAATGTTATCTATCTCCTAAATCATTCTGTTGCCAGAGCCTCCCCACAACCTTAGTCCAGAGCTCGCCCCCCAAACCCCAGTCCCCTGCCCGGTCGGCTGCACATTCCTTTCCCAGCATGTTGATTCATTTGCTTAGGGGATATAAGCAGATGGTCTGGGGGGTTGGGGTGTGGAAGGTGCTGGGATCTGACTATCTCGCTGCTGCCCAAGCCTGTGTTTCTGTATGTAAGTTCTCCATAACACTTGTTAATGACAAGCTTGACTTGTTCACGTCGTTCTTTGGCTCTCTACTCATTCAGTGGACAGTCTTTTAACAAAACTGAGCCCTCTGCTTAGGGTCTCACGAGGCTGGAGTCAAGGTGTCAGTGGCCTGGGCTCTTGTCTGGAGCCTCTGGGGAAGAAGCATGTACGAGTTCATCTTTAGTGGAATCCACCCTGAGGTTGCAAGACTGGGGCCTGTTTCTTTGGCCTCTCTCTCAACTCTTCAGGCATCCACATTCCTTTTTGCATGTCTCTGATGCCTTTCTGCCATCTCCCTAGCACAAACTGCCACCATCTCTCACTGATCCTTCAACAACTTCCTCAAAGGTCTCTGAAGCCACTTGTGCCTACTTGAGTTCATTTTCCAGATGGTACCAGTATTTTTTTTTTTTAAAGTAAAGCATCAGATGTCAGCCCTCTGCCTAAAATTCTTCACTAGTCCTCATTGCTCCTAGACAGACCTGGCCAGCGGCCTCCAAATAGTATTCCCCAACCTCACCAGACTCAACTTGTACCTCCCTCCCCTTCCTCTCCATGCTGTAGCCACAGTGATCTTTCCAAATCTTTAATGGATCAGATTCCTGCCCCCATGAGGACCTTTGTTCAAACTTGTATTAATCTGCTCAGGCTAATGTATCAAAATACCACAGACTGGGTGGCTTCACAACAGAAATTTATTTTCTCACAGTTCTGGAGGCCGGAAACCCAAGATCAAGGTGTCAGCGGACTGGTTTCTGGTGAGAACATTTTCCTCAGCTTGTAGACAGTGGGCTATCTCTTCGCCATGTCCTCACATGGCCTTTCCTTGGTGCTCCCATGGAGAGGGAGATCTCTCTCTCCTCGTCCTTGTAAGGACACCTTATAAGATCTATCTCTTTCTTTTCTTATAAAGATATCAGTCCTATTAGATCAGGGCCCCACCCTTATGACATTGCTTAACCTTTATCATCTCCTTAAAGGACCCAGCTACAATTACAGCCGCACTGGGGATTAAGCTTCAGCATTTGAATTTGGGGGAAAGGGACCTAATTCAGTCCATAACAGTGCAGTACTCTTTATTCTCACTCATTCTTCAGATCTCAGCTCAAAACTCACTTCCCCATAGATCCCCCAAACTAGATATGATCCCCTTGATATTTGCTTTTCTGACCCCACATATATTTTCTTCAGTGTATTTATCTCAGTTTGAGATAATATTTTTATACAATTATTTGGTTAAGAGTGGTCCTACCTCCAGACTCTAAGCTTCATGAAGATAAGGACAGGTTCAATTTTGCTCTTCATGGAACCAGCCACCACCCACCCCAAACCCCAGTCCAAGGACAGTGCCTGGAACGAAGAAAGCTCAGCCTGGGCTACTTAATATGTACTCTAGTACACTCTTCCCCTCACCTATAATGGGTAATTCTCACAATTCTAAAAAAACATAATGTATATCGTACACTTATCCACAGGAGGGAGTCATAAGCTATTGAAAGCACCACATATTGTGGCTTTGGTTGAAATTACACCTCAGTTGGGCATACTGGTGGTCTCTTACTGTTTAGCACTTGAGTATATATTTTATTAGTGTAATTGGAAGGTATGTTTTCTATGATTAAATCAATTCAAGCTGATTTTACTCCAAATCTTTTAAGTCACTGAGCTCTTGGGGTGAAAAAAAATAAAAAAGCCCTCCAATATGAGGCCACAAGGTGGCAGCACAAAGCAGCACATCTAAGCAAGACTCAAGGTTTTCTTTTTTCTTGGAGGGGAGCAGTGAGGGGGTTGGTTGGCTTCAACAGGGGACTTTAAACAAGGAAGTATGGGGTTCTGCCACCACCGGCTTTAATCAAGATGCCAGGAGACAGACACTTAGCTGCCCCATGCCCCATTTACCACCCCTAAAACTGGAACAGTGGTGTTCACACCTACTTACCTCACCTTTCATTCATTTGTTCATCTTTGAGCCAACAACCACAGAATTCTAGGCCTGGCTGGGCCCCAGGTGAATAAGACCAGCCTGCCTGCTCTGCACAGTGTGAGAAGTGCTCTGATTGTTCGTCTGCAAGAGACAAGAGGCACACAGTAGGACAGGAGTACCTAGGTGGGGCTGTGGGTGGCTGGGCTGCTCAGAATCAGGGTCCTCAGAGAGGAAGAAGAGCCCATCAACCCTTGATGCCTGCCTGCATTTTATCATAAGGTTAATCAGTATCAGCCACGTAAAGCAGAGAAAGGACCCTGGAGGTCCTTTCTTAGTAAAGAGTGATAGAAAGGGATTTGACCATTTCCCTGGTTCCTGGAAAGGAGACAAGATGGTGTTTTTATTCTTTCCTTCTTAACAAGAAAGCTTTCAAAGCAAACTGGTGGCTTCTCAGTGTGTCTGCAGCTGCCACCACCCATCCTTCAGCCCTGTACAGGGTGGCCATCAAGGTGATGAAGTCATACACCTAACTCCTCTGAGTTTGGTGGCATCACCAGGCAGGGTTGGTGCATGTCTGAGGGTGGCAGGGATCAGCCTGGTGGTGGGGCAGGCCTTTGCCACATGGCCATGTGCTGGCAGTAAGGGTGACTAAGGCAGGGCCTGTACCCAGGGAGCTCACCTTCTGCTGCAAGAGTCTCAGATGTCCACTGCACATAAATCTGGGGAGTGGGTTAAATGCAGATCCCGACTCAGGGGTCTGGGTGGACCTGAGATCCTGCATTTCTGATGAGCTCCAGGATATATGATGCTGCTGGTCCCAGACACACTTTAAGGCATAAGGATTTAGTGGGTATGTATGAAAGGTCTTCTAGGTGCCAAGCACTGGGTACTTAAAAAATAACTTCTTTACATACTAAGTTTTACATCTTTTGAATATACCCATTTTGTACATTTTCCCTGATCCTCCCCAACCCCCACCCCGTATAGTGATTATAGAACTGGGAATTTGCCCTGGAGGGTTTCTACAGAGAAATTTCTGTTGCTCAAATTTTTTTTTTTCTAGAAGATCGACTCTGGTCATAGTGCAGAGAGCAAGTGCAGGGGTTAAGGCTGGAGGTGGAAGGATCAGTGAATTGGGCTTTGAAGTTGTCCTGGGCAGAACTGGTGGTGGCTTGGACAGTGATGAGAAGGGAGAGAAATGGAGGGGTGCCCACAATATTTAGGTGTGGTAATTGGGGGCAGGACTGGGAAGAAAGGGAGACTCTAAGAGGATTCCCAGGGTGGAAGTGGGTGCAATCAGTTAGCATGTGGGGATGAGGAAGGGGACCAGGGCAAGGAGGGGAGAAGTGGTTCTGGAAGCAGCAGAGGACATGGCACCACCAGGGATAGAGCATGACCAGCTCCTGAAAGACAGCCTGGCACGGCACTTTAAGTAGCTATGTGGAATGAGTGAAAGCTGAAGTTCTGGGCCTGAAGAGATGGGGTAGCCAGGACTGCCAGGTGGACAATTGACCCCGTTGTGCCTTAAAGTGCCTGGCTGTGCCTGGGGCCTTGATCCTGGGCTATTAAATATCATTTGTGAACTCTCCAATTTTGGCAGATGACTCTGGGCCATATGGAGGTCCCTGGAGCCCTTAATGTTTCCGTGGTCCATGTGGCCTGGGAACCACAGTATAACATGTCCTCAAGTGTCCAAGCACCGCAATTAGATGTATTGTGGTAGAGATCACCACGAGGTAGTGCTCATAGGTGTTCTTTATTTTTAATTTCCATTCCTCTGTGACAAATTTGGGATTCTTGTTGTGTTGTCAGGCCAACAGCACCCTGACTTAGTCTTCATAAGTTAGGAGGCTGACTCCAAGTGCTCTGGTGTTTGCAATTACCCCAGCCTGGGAAATGTAGGCTAGGATTCCTAGAGCAAAATAAAGGTCTTCATTCAACAACTCAGTCTGAATGGCAGCCCCCCAATGGTACAACAATGCAACACTCTGACTGGCTGTGTGACCTCAAAAAAGTTATTTACTCCTTGGGACCTCAGCTTTCTTAATATGAAAAGTGGGGATAATAATTATTCCTCTCTCAGACAGCTGTTGGGGAAAATAAGAACTAATGGAAGCAGTACTGTATTATTTTTTTAATCAGAGCCCTTCAATTCCAGCTTTGCACAACCACCTGTATCTTCCAACCAGGATTTACAGATTCCCCACTCTATAGCTGGTTCTGTGCTGCCTGCTGAGGAGGCAAAGAAGAATGCAAGGCAGTGACCACCCTCAGGTGCCTCAACCTGCAGGAGTGGTCCATGAGGATAACTTCTCCCTGGGCCTAGGATTGTGTGTGATGCCCTTGAGGTCTCAGAGCCAGAATGTGGACTATCTGGGGCTGGACCTTGAGAGTCCTGACTGCCAACCCAAGGTAACGGGAATTCAGAACAGTGACTTCAACTCACCCAAGTAGAGCAAAATTCCCCCTGATACCTGCCTAGTGCCTGTTAACACATTGGCATTAGGGTAGCTGGTACTGATGAGTGAAGCTCCAGTTTGCATTCCAACGTAGGGATTTACAAGGAGGCAGATTCTGATGGTTTTCAGAAATGGCACGGTTTCCTGCAGGTCGGGGCCTTTGCAAAACCATAATGGGAACCACTGTTCATTCGATGATTCAGGGCCTTCTGGATGGTGGACCACATGACACACTTCTCCTTGAATAAAGTTCCAGGAAGGGTTCCCCTCTGTGCAGAGAGTTTTGTCTGATTTTTCATCTTAGGAAAAAGACATCAAGTAAACCTGGTGTTTCCTTGATGCTTGTTCAGCCAGGGAATGACTATAAGTCAGATTTGACTATAACCAGCTCTTTGCAGGTACCTCGTATCAGTGGCTCTTTCTGTCCCTTTTCAACTGGTTCTGCTCATTTAGAAGTATAGCATGTGTTTAGGAGCACAGACCCTAGAACCAGACAGTGTAGGTTCGTAATCCTAGCTCTACTGTTTATTAGTTTGGGCAGGTGACTTAACTCTATTTAGTTCAGTTTCTCCATCTGTAAAATGGGTGGCTATGAGAATTTAAATTAGTTCATTTTGTAAAGTGCTGAGAACAGTGCCTGTCACATAATAAGTACTATGTAAGTGTGAGCTATTCTGTGTCTTCTCCATCTGTCTCTCCTTGCTCTCTGTTGACGGGATGTAATAGAGAGCAAGGGATGTGAACATTTATAAAGTGGCATTATAGCTGATGCACTTTACATATGTAATTTGTGACACTCTTCATAGCCATATAAGATAGGAACTCTCATCCTTATTTGACCAATGAGGAAATAGAGGTTCACTGTGAGGAAGTGGCTAGTGCTCAGTCACCCCTCCTACAGAGAAGTGACTCAGTCCTCAAACCCCCTCAGTCCTCAGGCTGGGTCATTCTCTGCTATCTTCCCAGCCCCCCAGGCACTCAGCTATCTCTCAATATCCATCTTGCACTAATCTATCAGGCCTGGGAGTCAGAACAGATATTGAGTGTGTTAGAGTAAATAATATTGGCTGTTTTGACAAATAACCCTCAAATCTCAACACTTACCATGCTAGAGATTTCTCACTTCCATCACAGTTTAATGCAGGTCAGGTATGGTGAGGGGGTCTATTCCACACAGTCACTTGGGGATCGAGACCTTGCCACCCTCCAAGGGCTCAGAGTGCCCTCCAGATACTATGCAGTTGGCCAGTCAACAGAAGAGCAAGAACATGAGAAATGAGTAAAGGGGTTTTAGAGGTTGAGGCTGTGTCTGCTACATCTGAACCTTACCCTGCCCAGGACACATGAAATACACATTTGCTGGACTGAGAGGCTCATCATGGGGTTGCTTGGGGAATACCTAACTCTGGGTATATCTATGTTGGGTATCAAAGGATGAATGAAAGCTGCCTGGATAAGGTGTAGGGGAAGGGCATTCTGAGCAGTATGGAACAAAATGTGCAAAGACGCATGGATAGGAAAGGTAAAGGTCCAATGTGTCAGGGTCACAGAGTAGGAGGTTAGGGAAGGAGGAAAGAAGCTGGAGAAGTAACCAGGACTGCAGTTAGAAGGTTACTGTTCCTCACTGTTTCTTATCCTTCAAGTGCCAGCCCTAGGTCTCCTCCCCTGGACTCTAGGATGTGGGGAGCTACCCTTTGTCCTTGGAAGCATTGATGGCAGGCCATTTTAGCCTAAAATGACCCAACTTGATCCTCCCAGTAGCCCAGTGAGGGAGAAAGAGTATATATAATTATGTTCCCATTACTTTTATTGTCTAACTGCTTACTGCTATTTTATTTTTTTAAAATTTGACTTTTGTTTATTGAACTTATGTGTGGTGAAATTGCTAAATTCACTCATAGATTCTTTTGGATTTTCTACACAATCCTATCATGTACAGATAATGAGTTTTATTTCTTTGTATAATCCTTACACATTTTATTTTTTTTCCTTACCTTATTGTGTTGACTAGGATCTCCAATAAAACAGAATTGAATCAATGATGGCAGACATCTTTGTCTCTTTCCTGATCTCAGAGGGAAAACATTCAATATTTCACCATTAAGTATTAGTCAGCTCAGACTGCCATAACAAAATACTATAGACTAGGTAGTTTAAACAACAGAAATTTATTTCTTGCAGTTCTCAAAGCTGGGAAGTCCAAGATCAAAGAGTTGGGAAGGTAGATTTCATTCTGAGGCCTCTTCTCTTGGCTTGTAGGCAGCTTCCATCTTGCTCTGTTTCCATCTGACCAGAGAGAAGGTTCTATTCTTATAAGGACACCAGTCCTATCAGATTAGGGCCCACTTTTATGATATCATTTAATCTTAATTACCTCCTAAAGGCCCTATCTCCATTTACAGCTGTATTAGGGGTTAGAGTTTCAACATATAAATTTGGGAGCAATATAATTCTATCCATAGCAAGGCTAACATTTACTGTAGATTTTTTTTTAGTAGATACCTTTAATCAGATTAAGTTTCCTTCCGTTCTAATATGCTAAGCATTTTTTAACTGAGATCCCAGAGATGAATGACTTGGCCAGGGTCACTTTGTAGGTTAATGGCAAATTTGGGAGTAAAAGCAGAGCATTCAGGCCTGTCAGCAACTTTAGTTATGTCACATGCAACTTCTTATTTCACTGCTGAGAAACCAGGCCCAGAAAGGGTAGTGACCGATTGTATTTTCCCTAGAATCTGGCTTTGCTGCTGATTGTGTCCTCACTTGGGTGGGTGAGCATTGACCACAGGAGACAGGGCAGCTTTGGGGGAAAACTATGATTTGATTTGAATGGGTGAGTGGGAGGTGTTATGGGACATCAGCCATTGGATGAGTGAGGCTAGGGTTGGGAATGGATTAGCATAGGAGGCAGGAGTTGAGGCAGGAAATATGGCTTTTCAGAAATCCTAGGTTAGCAGTAGATGATTCCAAAAGAGCCTATATGCCTGTCAAGAAAGCACTGACTCTGAACAATCAAAGTCCAGGATTTCTACTAATTTGGATGGGAACTTGCCGATTAGCGAGTTCAATTCAGAAGAAAGAAGAGGAGAGGAAGAAAGAGAATTAAGCCCTAAAATAGAGTCTCAGAGCTTGAAAGGGCCCTACAGTTTTAGAGATAGGGAACTGAGGCTGAGAGGGGGCAAAGACTTGGCCAAGGCCACGAGTCACAGTCTTGACCCAAACCAGGCCTCCTGTCTGCCCATTTTATGCGTCATTTTAGCATATTGAGAATAGCTTTCCTTCCACACTGACAGCCAGCTTGCTGTATGTATCTTTCTCAGAATCTCTATATGTATCTTTCTCAGAATCTCTAGAAACCGAGGGAACAGCTGGCTCTTTCCCAGAATCTGAGCCCTTTCATGTGTCTGTCCAAGCTCCCAGAGGTCATCCCTGGTGTCAAGGCTGTTGCCAGCCTCCCATCCACACACTCTCCCAGCTTCAGCCCTTTGTCTTGGCTGTAGACAAGATTTCCTCCTCCTACTGGCCTGCATCTCCCCCGCTTCAGCCATGGGCCTTCCTAGAACAGAGGCCCCAGAATAGCATGGGGCCATCTCACTTGGGAAGAATATGCCTTCCAAAAATGAATTAGAACCTTGAGGTTCTAATTCTTTTCTTATCCACAGATGGCAGTTTCCTCTTTGAGAATGTGAACTCAGAGGATGCAGCAGCTCCTTGCCTCTCCATGAATAGACTGTCTCCTAAGCACAAAATTCCAGGAACCCCCAGAGTGCTAGAGATGAGGGGCGCAGGCCTTTCAAGGTCAGCTGCATGGGTAAGAGCATATCCCTTGAAGAATGGCTGGAGCCAACTCCAACAGTCTGAACAATTTATCCTGGCACTCAGTCTGGTGCAACTTGGGACCTACAAGAGTTTCCCATAACCCTATTCACCTGCCTTCAAATCATCTGCATTAATTGATTGTCCCCTTAACATAAGTATTTATTGAGCACTTACTATGTGTTAAGCCTCTTCTAGGCACTAGATTTTTTTTAGATATATCAGATACAACAGACAAAGATCCTGCATTCAAGCAATGAATATTTTAAGATGGCAGTAGTTAAAAGGGACTTCTGTACTATTTTATATATATCCAGAAGTAAGGAGTATAGAGTTTCGGTGTTGGATGGACCTGAATTTAAACTTCTCTGTTCTCTGATCTTGGGTGGCTGAGTTACCATCAAGTCTACTCCAAGACTGAATTCCCAAAGGAAATGAAAACATTATGTCCTACACAAAAACTTACTCATGAATGTTCACAGCAGCAGTATTAGTAGTAGCCAAGAAGTAGAAACAACTCAAATGTCCATCAACTGATGAATAGGTAAACGAATTGTGGTATATCCTTACTGATACATTTTACAACATGGATGAACTTTGAAAACAGTGAGCTAAGTGAAAAAAGCCAGTCACAAAAGACTACATGTTATATGTTTTCATTTATGTGAAATGTCCAGAATAGGTAGATAGAATAGTGGTTGCCTAGGGCTAGGAGGGATGGAGGAATTAGAGTGTGATGGTTAAAGGGGTGTGGGGGTAATGAGAATGTTCTAAATTTATTATGATGATGGATGCATACCTCTATGAATATACTAAAAGTCACTAAATTTTACATGGGTGAGTTTTATGGTATGTGAATCATATCTCAATAAAGCTGAAAAAAAATTTTCTACCACATAGGGCCTTTGAGGATTAAATGGCTTAAGTATACAGACCTAGTATAGTGTCTGGCATTTGGTAGTCAATGGATGCTAGCTTTTATTCCGTTCATAATTTTTAATAGGCTGGTTTATATGAAAGCCCAGCATAAGAATGACATACCTTGTGGTTATCTGTGTTGTGCCTGGAGCAGATGCTCCTTCCTTACCGCTGGTCTCAGCCCTTTCTTTACCTGTTGAAATCCTATATGTAGCACAACCCAGCTAAGATGCCACCTCCGTGAAACCTCCCTAGTAGTCTCTCTAGAAATCCTGGGGTATTGTCTGGTATCCCTGACAAGGCACATTCAGAGGCAAGATCTTGTCACAATATGGCCTGTTTCCAAATTCTTTGTGCACACTGTCATTCCATGTGTCCTGCCCACTGTGTCCCACATGGGACCCGGCACCGAGGGCATGATCCTGTAATGAAAGTGTTTACAACACACAGACTCTGTCTTCCCTGGCAAGCACCTGTGATGGGTAGAATTCTCAGATGGCTCTCATGACCTTTACCCTCTGCTTACAGGGCAAGAATTTTGTAGACTTAATTGAGTTTACTAATCAGCTGACCTTAAGACAGAGAGATAGGTGGGTCTAATCTGATCACAGGAGCTCTTTAACAGCAGAGTTTTCTTCCTCTGATAGCAGAAAAAATTGTCAGAGAGTTTCAAAGTGGGAGACAGATTTGGCTCAGGTTTTCCATTACTGAACTGGAGGGGGCTACAGGGCAGGACCTGAGAGCACCCTCAGGGGGCTGAGAGCAAGGCACTCATCTCTCAGTCTCCATGATTTTGCTGAGGTAACAAACAAAAACGAATATGATATTGCTATGTCAACAGTAATTGAAAAATAAATTTAAAAAAAATAAGAAAAGCAACTGGCTGATGACTTGTAATAAGCGGATGCAAGTGGTGGCCCTTTTCCCTACCCACCTGAAGCAGAAGCTGGCGACCAGTTTTCTCCTCTGAGTCTTCCACCCAGTGGCACGGAACATCCAAGAAGCTGATTGCTTAGAAAGGATATGTAAGTACGACCAAGACTGTGGGGCTCCCAGAGCTCCCCAAAAAGTGGGGAAGAGGTAGACAGAGCCAGAAGAGCTGAGCCAGATCCCTGGGTTCTAATCAGGGCCTAATCCCAGTGGTCCTGACCCTGCTGGGTCCTGACCCAGACCACAAAGAATCCCTGTTCTCTGGAGGGGAGGTCGCCACTGACCAAGGAGATTCACAAATAAAGCTATTGTAATATGAGAGTGCACCCTGGGGAATCCTTGCAATGCTGAGGGGACTCTGGTCCTGTCCCCTGCCTTGTTGGGGCAGCAGGAAAAGACAAAAACCAAACCCAGACCTGGGGTGGTCTGGGAACTGGCTCCCTTTGACCCACATGAACTTTTCAAGGTTTAACCAGCTTCTGACTTTGTCCAGCCTTTGAACATGCTATTCCTTTAGCCTGGATGCTAAGCCCTGTTCCCACCTTTCTAAGACAACTCAGATGTCCTCCCATAGAAGAATTCTCTCTCGCTCTCTGTCTCCCTCTCTCCCTCTCTGTCTCCCTCTCTCCCTCCCTGCCCCGCCCTCTCTCACAAATAAACACACAGCTGACTCTACCTCCAGGTTCCCAAATCACCTGTCACAAACACTTTTAATCTGCATTTGTTAAATGGTCCAGAGTTTAACCTGCACTGTTTAACTCATTCAATACTCAACAGACCTGTGAGGGGATCCTCATCCTTCCTTTGACACAAAAGGAAGAAGGTTCAGAGAAATTAGGTCACACAATAAGTGGGGAGGCCCTGCTCCCAAGCTCCACTCTCCCTGGCCTCTCACTGTCTGGGGCAGTGACCTGTAATTGGGGCTGGGGGGAAGCACTTACTTGTGGGCCATTATTTCTGTGAATGCCTTCCCTTCAGGAAGTGAGGCCCTGATGGCCTGCCCGGAGGGCTTGCTCTCAGACTGACAGCTGTGAGAAGAAAAAGCCAGTTACTCAACAGAGTAGCAAAAACACTTAGGCCAGCGACTCTTCCTCTTTGGGCCTCCGTTTCTCTTGCTGTGCAATGGGAGCGAAGGGGCCGGGTCTGCTAGACTCCTCTTTGACTGAGAGCTGATGGCTCTCGAAGCAGTTCATCTCCGTTCCCAAGCCTGACCCAGTGAGATAGTGGGGGTGGAATGGCCGCAAGGACAGAGGCTCCTGACGGTTCCAGGGCGGTTCCAGATAACAGCCGCTCCCCTGGCGCTGGTACACCCCAACCCCCGCCAACCCCTCTCGTGCTGTCACTTTAAGACCCGGCGGGCCCTCTTAGGCGGTAGCGCGGCACCTGGAGCCTCCTGGAGCCGGGTTCTCCCGAGTCCTCGTCGCGTGCCGCAGCTTGCGAGGACGCAGATCCCAGGAGAGGTGCGGCGGGCGGCGCAGGGCGCCTGTCTGCAATCGGCTCCGCCAAGCCGAGGCCGGGGACGCGGGGACGGTCACCACGGGAGTCGAAGGCGAAGCCTGGGCTCGGCGCGCTCCTCGGCGCCCGTGTTAGCGTCCCCGCGGGGTTGCAAAGCCGCTGCGGGAGCGCGCTGCCCCGGGACCCGAGCCTCCCGGGGCGAGCCGGGCTCGGCACCTCTGCTCCCGGTGCCGGGCGGCGGGCGCGGACCGGGTGACAGGCGAGACCCCAAGGCGAGACGCCAGGACGAGACTCGGCGCCTGACCTTAGCACGTTTGCAGGGTGCGGAGAGCGGGGCTAGGGGAACCCAAGGACGCTGTTCCCAGTTTCGCAACACCGTCCTGTCTGTCAGCCACCATGCCTTTACCTGCGCCCGGCTCCTCAAGCCTGGACCGCGCCTGACCGCCTGCCTTGCAATGGCTGCGTTTGCTGTGGGTACATCCTTCCTTCTCTTCCTCCTTCAGGAGCATTTTGGCTCCTCCTAACGCCGACCCCACCTGGACCCCTTCTGTTCACCTTGACCGCAGTGGCTTGGTGCGCAGTCTGGACACCCAGGTCTCCTCCTGTGTTCTAACTCTCTGGGTGGCCTAGGGCCATGGCGTTCTGGGCTTCAGTTTACCCGGTGATTACATGGAGATGGTCGTGGCCACTTGTTCATACAATTTAGTTCTCTACAGAAAATTGGCTTCTGAAGTTCCCTTGTTAGTAGCAGTACAGAACTGGGGGACGGGAGGCATGGAGAAGCCTAGTGTCAGAGCCAGGGTCCATCCTCTGTCCAGCTCTGTGTCACCGTGATTCACTTACAGCTTGCCATCTTTGCAGTCTCATCTTCACAACTTACTCCTCCCTGGGAGGCAAGAATTTGAGCTCAGAGATGTTGAGCAGCCTGATTAAAGTCACAGAGCTAACAGAATGGCCATAGTTAGAGGGAGCAGTAAATGGGAAGCAGGAAAAGGCCTCTTCTGGCTGGTGAGAGGTGGGGTTGGCAGCAACAGAAAGGCTTCCTGGAGAGGTTGGTGTTTGGGCTGGGTCTTGAAGGGATGGGTCTGTGTGTGAATGAGGGTCCTGGATGGAGACAGGCGGAGAGAACAACACTAACAAAGGCCCCCAAGTGGCAAGAGTTCAGGTGTGTGTGAGTGTCAGAGAGCTGAGGAAGGGGGCCAGTCTGGCAGGCCCTGACTGAGTGCCAGGATCAGAAGTGGGACTTCTCTGGAATTGGGATTATGCTCTCTAGGGCAGGGAGCTTTTTCTTCTTTCCCCATCAGGCTGCTCAACATCAACTACTAGGTATACAAGTGTGAGAGGTGAAGACCATTGAAAACCACTTTCTGAAATGGGCCAAGAGGAATCTTGGGCCAGAACATCTTGCTGATAGAGCCCTGATCTGTAATAATAATGAAAACCACCGTATACCAACAGAACAGGCTGTCCTTCATCTAGTGAACACTGACACTTTCCATCCTCTACCCTCTGGTGGTGTCAGATTGGCATGCATCCTGCCTGCCCATGGGGAGATTCACATGGAAGGAGGGAGACCCACACACAGGGAGATGACCAGTGACCACAACACCTGTGAGAATATGTGAAAGGCAATCACAAGGGCTTGTCTGAGGCCCAGGATATGTCAAGGCGGGAAGGAGGGCAGTACATTCTATAGAGCAAGAACTGCCTGTGCCAAAAACTTACAGATACATCTCTTCACGGCAAAGTCTCAACTTTATGTACTAAAAATATAGCTAGATCTAGTTGTACACACACACAGGGATTTGAGTCAGACTAAACTCAGGTTCAAATTCAGCACTGATCTTGGACAATCTGTCATTTTCAAAACCCCAGTATGTCCCAGTGTCCTCAGGTCATAGTGCTGTTTTAAGAGAAGTCACAGGATACCTGTAAGGTGCTTGGCGTGGTGCCTAGCCCATGTAAATGCCCAGCACACACCCACTGCCACCATCATCATGTATGTAGGCCAAGGGAGAAATGGGAAGGAAACACTCACATGGGGGTCATACTCATTTCTGAGGGGAGGATTGAACAATTATTTATATTTTGCATTTTTATTCCCTTCTGTAGTTTTCTCTTCTTTTTTCCCACTATAAGCAACTATAAGCAACTACTCCTTATGCAGGAGTGAGTTCTTCATGCGTTGAGGGACTCAGCCGTATCTGGCTTTGGGCAAAGTCCCTCACCTTTTCAGGCTCCATCTGCTCATTTGTAAAGCAGGAATTTCTTTCCCTGTCCAGTTGTGGTTGAGTCATATGTGATGATGCTCATAGTCAAATGCTGTAACATGCAGCTCAGAGCTTATTGTTTGTTATTGATTTTCTTGTTTGTCTTTTAAGTTGGTTTCTCCAGCTGTCTGACTTTGGGGAGAGAGTAGTCAGGTTCTTCTCCCTCTCCCTATGAAAATACCTTGAGCTGGAGACAGGAGATACTTGCCCCAAAGACAGATTCATAGGCAGAGAATTGCAGGTAATTTACAAATGGCAGGTTTTTTTCTATATGCTTTTGGTAGTCTAGGGGCTCTGAAAGATTAAGGTCCTCTCCTAGAGCACCACGTTACAAGGATACATTCTCTCACGCATGCACATGCACACATTTTAAAACACATTTGGGAACATGCCCTTTTAAAAAAAATGAATTTATTCTAAATTATAGTTGACATAGAATATTATATTAGTTTCAGGTGTACAACATAGTGATTCAACATTTATGTACCTTACAAAGTGATCACCACCATAAATCTAGTAACCATCTGTCACTGTACATAGTTATTACGATGTTATTGACTCTATTCCCTACTTTGTACCTTATTTCCCCATGACATGTTTTATAACTGGAAGTTTGTACTTCTTAATTCCCTTCTCTTATTCTTCTCCTCCCCCATACCTCTGGTGGGAACACATCCTATTGATAGCTTCAGCTACTGTACCTTAAACACTGTGACATGTCCCACCACTCCCCTAAGAGCATGCCTTTAAATGGCTTTGAAATAAGGTATCTTTCAGATGTACCCCATTTGGCATTTTAGATGAGGTAGCAGGTCCAGAGCAGTTGAGAAGCTTACCCCAGGACACATCTGGTGAGCTGCAGAGTGAGCACCAAAGCCAGGCCTCTGTTCCATGGCTGGGTGCTGCAGCAACTGGACTCCTGTGTTCCCTCCCCTCACCCGCTCCTTCTAGCTATGGGGTAGGCTTTTTTAGACAACAAGTATTTGTCCAGCAACACTTTCCTTCATTTAAGAGAATTTCTTCAACAAATGTTTATTGAGCAGCTACTATGTGCCAGGCACTGGGAGATATAGCAGTGAACAGGGCCAATAGGGATAGCAAAGGAAAAATTAAACACAGATAAATGCTGTGTTCCAAGAAGGCCCAGGGGATTCTAAAGTGTCATTAGCAAAGTCTTCTTGAGTCAGAGCCAAGTTAAGCCTGAGGGGAGATAAAGGCAAGTTAGCAGGCAGAGGGAACAGCATGTACAATGGCCTAGAGGTTGGCTTAGGGGACAACATGGACTTAGGTTTCAGCCTCTTTCTGTCTGTATGACCTGTGTGGCCAGGTTCCCTCCCAGTGTGTTTTTCTTTTTTTTTTTCTGTGCATTTGTCTTTATTTAATTGAGATAACACTGTGTACATAATTAGGTTATTAAGCTGAAAAAGGAAGCTATCATAAGTATTTCCCCATTATTAAACATTTGAGCTGAGCTAAGTTCTTAAAAAATCAGTCATTAATATTCCATCTAGAGGTTATATCATGGTTTACATGCCATTTCCCCAGAGTTGGACATTTAGGCTCTTTCCAAATTAGGATTATTATAAATAAGGCCATGATGACTTTGCACAACTTTTTGCACAATTTTGTTTTCTATTATGAGTTTCAACTTCAGACTTCTCAGTGCCCTCCATCACATTTATTCCTTTATTACTATGGGTTTCAGTGTCATCCTGTCAAATGCGGATTTAACTGTTGACCTCTTGGGATTGTGAATGGGGTGAAGCGAGGCAATGAGTAATCAGCAAGCCCCAGTCCCGGCAGGCCTTGTGGACCCAACACATGTTCACTCTCCTCCCTCCCTGCCATGGTAGGCACAATGGAGTCTTATGCCCACCAGGCAGATGAGACCTCTGAGGCCTGGAGAAGGGCCCAGAGTGAACATGGCCACACTTACTGAGCTACTGGGTCTCGGGCATGGTGCTAGGAACTTTAGACACATTTTCTGTGACTTTCAAGATAGTCCTGCAAAGTTGAGAACATAATCCCCATTTCACTGATGAGGAAACTGAGGCACAGAGGACTCAAATGACCTCTCCAAGGTTGCACAGTGACCTCAGGTGGAGGAGGACTAAAACCTGTGTCTCCAGTACCCAGCGGGTCTCTCGCATGCCCATTTACTCTTGTCTCTCTTTCTCCATGTCCAGACCTGTGACAGGGGCCATATGGCCTCCATCCTCCGCTACTGCATGACGGTCAGCGGCATGGTGGTTCTCGTGGCTGGGACACTCTGTTTTGCTTGGTGGAGTGAAGAGAATACAGGTGCCCAACCCGGCCAGCTGGCCCTACCCACTGGACACCCTGAACCTGAGGTCCCCAGAACTCTGCTCAGGTCCATCAGCTTCTTCTGCTGCAGTGCAGGTGGTCTGCTGCTGCTCCTTGGCCTACTGTGGTCCATCAAGGCCAGAACCCAGGGGCCACCCCGATGGGACCCATATCACCTCTCCAGAGACCTGAACTACCTCACTGTGGAGCCCTTGGAAAAGGAGAGCTGCAGGTCAGTGGGGCAGGATGGGGGAAGCTGGTTGGGGCCATGAGCGGAGGGCACTATTCTATCATTACTCATTTGCTCAGTAAACCCTCATGGAGTTCCTCTCAGACCACCAAAAGCATGTAGAAAAAACCCTGCCATTTGTAAATAACCCGCAGTTCTCTGCCTATGAATATGTCTTTGGTAGATGTGGAGTGCAGACCAAATCTTTCATTAAGACAATATATTTCAACCTTATTTTTCATTTTCATTCCAGGCAGGCATTAGGCATTTTTTCTTAATCTTCTACATGAAATTTAAATACCACAGATATACTACATATTTAATTATATTCTGTATGTACATCTGTGCTTTATACATAAGAACAATATCACCAATATACCAAGAACCAATTTTTGCCCTGTTAAGAAAGTGAATTATGCATGCACTTATTATGTACTTATTCATCCAACCAAGTATTGGGTGTGCCTATATATCAGGGACCTGTATACATCTTCTCCAGTCCTTCTGTCCCCTGGAAGGTAAGAATTGCTGTTGCCATTTACAGAAAAAGGTGGTTATACAGCTAGAAAGCAGCAGAGCCTGTTGGCTACACAGCTTGCATTCACTCACACCACTTTGTAAGCACCAGATTTGGATGTATTAGAGGCTAAACCAGATATCTGTGAGCTGGCCTGAAACCTGGACACTTTCTTCCCTTAGTTAAAGGGGAAAATGCATTTTGAGTTAAGGAATATAATGGATTATTCCCATGGCTGGCTTGTGAATCCTTAAGGTCAGAGATGATCGAGTAGTCAACAGAGGTCACTTAGTTGAATGGTTAGGCCTTGGTTTGATCTGACTGTTAGAGAGAAATGCAGGGCCTTGGGGACTCTTCAGCCAAATCCTTCACTTCTCAGATGAGAATCCTGGGTCTCTGAGAGACCAGTGACCTACCTGGCCACACAATGAGTTAGTTGTCTGTTGGAACCAGGCCAGGCCTCAGGGAGCTCTGGCCCAGAGCCTGTCCCTCTCCACTCACTGTAGCCTCATGTGGGTGTTGTCTGTACACACAGCCATGTTGATCCAACAGGGTCTAGGCCACAGCTGTATCTGTCAGGTGGGCCTACTTGGCCTTCATTTCCTGCCAAGCCAGGGAAGAGGCCCACTCTGGAGGATGCAGGGTGTTCCTGGTCCATCAGATTTAGAGACCCAAATCTTAGATTCAGAACTGAGTGTCAGGGAGGCTGCTTCTGATAATGGCTCTTCCCTGTCCCTGGGGCTGACTCAGCCCAGCCCTGCCACCTGTTAGCCCAGTGTTTGGCCCCCATGGGGAGGCCACTATGCTGTTCCTGTCTCAGGCACCTCACTCTCTGGAAGGTGCCTGGCTGTGGGTAAATGCAGGTCAGAGACAAGAGCTTCCTGGACTGGTGGCTTGGCCAGATTTCTTCTTCTCTTGGGGCCTCAGTTTCTCCATTTATCCATCTACTTATTCTTTTACACATTTAGCTGTATTTACTGAGCACCTATTATGTGCTAGTTCCTATTCAGGACACTGACAAGACAACACTGGACAGAAAAGATAAAACTCCTTCCCTCTGGGGGCTTCTATTTTATGGGTGAGCCCCTAAATGAGGTGTCTGTATAGGAGGCCTCCTAGGGTCCCTACCCACTGAGTACAGCAGAAAAAGCATGGGCCTAGTAAGACATGTGGGTTTCAGTCTCTTTCTTTTTTAAGCTATGTGTCCTTGAGCATATTAGACTCTCTGAGCTAGGTCTAATTCCTCATCTGTCAGTTGGAGGTGACAGACCTTTTCCCTAGGGTTGCTGTTAGGCTTAGATCAGAAGATAGGTGGGGAAGTGAATGCACTGTAAAGTTTGTGCTCACATTAGCTTTTGCTATTACTGTGCTTTGTAGTTTACAACGTATTGTTATGTCTGCTAACTGATTTTAGCCTCAACTGCTCATAAGTGGAGCAGCTTATGAGGCAAGTATAAGGATTAGGCCCATTTTACAGATGAGAAAGCCTAGGAGTGAGGGGGTTAGGGGCTGGGTCAGGAGAAGTGTGATAGGTGGAGCTGGCTTGAGTGTTGCAATCAGAACTGGGGCTTTGCCACTTGGTTGATGTATGACTGACTAATCTGTACAGTGGCTGAGAGATGCTATTCCTCAGAGTTGTCACAAAATGTGAAAGTGTTGACAAATAGTATTTCATCCCTGTCCCTTCCCCTTTTCCGACCATGTTTGAGGGCAGAGGAGCTGGCGCCAGGCCAGATCTCCTGCCCCAACCAGGCTCCAGAGAGTGGGTGAGCACCAGCCTCAGTGGAGCTTCCTATGCATGGGAACCAGAGTGGCAGCCCGCCCCACACAACTTCAGGGTGCTACATCCTCCAGAACACACCATAAATGAGCCTCCCCAGAAAGTGTGCAATATGTCCTCCCTGTGTGAGACCTCATGGTCCTCAAGTTCAGCAACCTGAACCTTGACCATGGTGACTTGGGGCTGGCTGGGCTCAGCTGGCTACTAAGGTGACAGCAGGTAGCAGGAGTGCCATTTTACATATGTTCTCTAAGCAAACTTTCTGCTGTGGGCTCAGCTCACTCATGCCCTGCTTTGCCTGCTGTTGCCTGCTCGGGTGGTCCTAAGCAAACCCAATTCTTTGTCATGTCTCTAGAGTGTGGAGAAGTGGGGGGGTGTGCAGCAGGGGTGTGACTAGGAAGTGAGCAAGGCAGGTAATGTGGGGCTCTGGAAGCCTTATTACCCATATTTTTCTGTGTGTTGTTAAAGCTTTTTCCATTTTTCCATGCCCTGCATCTATGAAATGGGAATTGTTACCACTATTTTACAGTTAAAGAGAAAGAGACTCAGAGAGGGTGTGAACACAGCCTAGGTCACATAGCAATAGAACCTGCCTTGCCTGTCTCCAGGAACAGTAATCTTTTCCTGCCCTCACCTGCAAAGGATGCTGGGAGTGCAGAGAAGGGTTAGGTTCCTTATCAGCTTCCTTAGCTTCGAAGCTCCTGGGCTGGCTTCTAGAGAAGGGTCTGTGAGAGAAGTTTGCAAGAACACTGAACGGGGAGCCTCAGATTTGGCTTCTGGCTGGTGCCCTCCATCAGACTAGCACACAGGGTGGGAGTCAACCCGAAGCTCCCCCACAGCATGCTCCATGACTGTCTGTCACTACAGCAGTGAGCCTGCCTCCTAGTGGGCTGCTCTGAGGGCTGTAGTGAGCTTGAGATGAGAAGACACATTGCCTAGAGACAGACTGCATCTCTGACGGGTGATGGGTGCTCACATGAGTAGCATCAGCACATTCCCAGCATAGCTTCACCACCAGGCCCTGGAGTGAAATCCCCTCCATGTCCTCTTCCGTCCTCCGGGCCAGTCTCTGCAATTCGGCCGCTCCCCTGTCTAGACGAACAGGTCCACTGGTATGGACTGAACTGCTTCCCTACCAGATCCAAACTGATGACCCTGAGTGAGTGACAGCCTCCCTGAGCCTATGTGGGCCTTGCTCTGCAAGACACTGTGATGAGTTTTGTTGCCCATACCCCTTCCTCATGGAGACCTTTGAGACTTTGTGACTAGGGCCCATTTATGGACATGTGCTAAGTATTCCCCTGCATTCTCTCATTTAATCTCCACATAGTCCCATGAGGTAGGGGCCATTATTGTCCTCATTAACAGGAGGAAACCAAGGCCCAGATTAATGGAGTTACTGACCCTGATGTCCCACCAGGAATATGGCAGAGGAGGGAGCCAGTGCCCAGACTCATAACCAGCCCCCAAGTGACTTGGAGTGGAAAGGGACCTTCAAGATCACCTGGTCGGCTCTGTAGCTGATCAGATCATTCCCAAAGCAGAAACAGCTCAGGCCTAGAATCAATAACACTCCTGCCCCACAGACTCCCAGAGGTGACCGGCGGGGGCCCTGAGAGGACTGAGGGCCAGTATCATTCCCATCAGCCCTGGTACAAATGGGATGTGGGGACTTGTTCTTGGAATTTAGCTGCAGTGCCTGGTTGGAAGAGCCTCAGAGGACCTGGTGTCTGTGTCAGGTCTCTGCAGGATGCTTCAAGTAGGGGAGGTGGGGGAGAGTCACAGGAAAGCCAAGCTGTTCACAGACCGGTGTAGTTGACTTGATCTCCAGAGGTATATAAGCAGAGGTATTTACTTGGCAGACTCACCATATCAGGGCTTCAAACATCCAGACTGGTAAGGGAATTGAGATCTGCCCTCCTGCTCTGAGCATCCACAACTCTGGCTCTTGTAAGGGATATTACAGTAAGCTAAGAATCTTTCTGCCTACAGATCAGCACTCAGTCTTTCAACAAACATTCCCAAGCATATGCCCTCAGCCCCTGGACATTCAAAGTCAGTCCCTACCCTGGAGGACAACCAGGCGGGATCAGTGTGGGAACCCAGAGCAAGGAATAGGAGCTTTGCTGGGGGAGAGACCAGTCAGGAAAGCTTCCCAGAGGAGTCTCAAAGGACAAGTAGGGACTAAACAGCAGGGAAGGGGTGAAGGAGGTGGGAAGGACTTTCCCTGCAGAGAGAACAGAGGAGGCATGAGGAGGCATGAGGAGGCACAGTGAGCACATGCAGGGAGTGGGCAGGGTGGGTGGAATGGGAGAGTTGAGGTTGGCAGGGGCCGCTCAGGCCAATCTTCAAGTGTATAGACGGGGCCCTGGAGAACCCACAGAGTGTGTGGACCAGGGCATGCAGCTCTTCCTGCTCCAGCTTTCCTCACTGTCTCCCTGGCATGCAGTAGGTTTTGCCTTTGCCTCTGCTAACAGCTTCTCTTCTCCTGTCCCTGTAGGACCCCAAAGCTTGTTGCCATCCCCACTTACGAGGAGGCCTTGTGCTGCCCATTGGCCGAGGGGTCCCTGGCATCACCTGCATACCCCATGGAGGAAGGCCTGACGTGTAGTGCCTCCGGGGATGCCCTGCTTGGGACCTGGTCCACCTTGCCTCCACCTAGCTATGAGAGCGTCATCCTTGCTGCCGATGCCATCCCTGGAGATGTAACTCCTGGTGCTGCCTGCTCCTGTCCGGCTGGTTTAGACTTAACAGGCCCTGAAGCCAGAGACAAATCTTGAACTTCTTCTAGTGTCTAATACGGTGTCTGGTATATAATAAGCACTCAACAAATGTTTGTTGTGGAATACTGTTTTATTGCTGTGTAACAAATGGCTTGAAATCAGTTTATTTTATAATCTCTCATGATTCTCTGGGTTGCCTGGGCCCAACTTGCCTAGTGGGCTACTGTCATCAGGGGCCCATCTGGGCCAAGGTGGTATACTCATATGGCTGGCAGTTAGTGCTAGCTGTCAGCTGGGAGATTTTATTGTACACATGAGAAAATTGGGGCCTGGAGGCATAGCCAAGACTGGCCATGGTCACACACTAAATTTATAACCAAAAGAACATGGACTCTTAATTTAGATTACCTATGCCTGGGTTCCACCATGTACCAGCTGAGTGACCTTGGACAGGGGACTTTATCTCTCTCTGCTGCAGTTTATTCTTCTGTAAAATGAGAATTGGGAATTACAGTGGCACCAGCTCCTACCTCAGAGAGCTGAGGATTAAATGAGATGAAAGCAGCTGACATCGTAAACTTGCATTGACCGTGCAGGCTCAGAACTAATGCATTGAATGAGAAATGCAGTTTTTTTAGCCCAGTGACAAGTGTCTATCAAGTATGAAGTGATTGTCAGATTTTGTTAGTAGAGGTGACCCACCTCCCAAGTGCAAATCTGGTCACCACTTCCTTATTTCCTGTGATAGGGAGCTCGCAACCTGTCTTTACTTTCCAGATACGGCAGAAATGCCTGCTTTCTGTCCAGCTACATTCTGCATCTCTACATCTTCACATTACCCCATTCACAGATGATAAAACCATCTCAGATTAAGATCCTAGGGTCACACAGCAAGCTGGGGTTCAAAGTCCTGGGGCTCAGTCAGCTGGATAAGGGTAGCATTCCCTGAGGGCCTAATGAATACTGGGCCAGAACCTCTGCCATTGTGTCATACCCTCAGGGCTGCTCTGCTGCTGGCCACCTGCAAGTGTGGAAATTGAGCCTCAGGGATGTAAAAATCACAGAGCATAAAGGCAGAGCCAGTGTTTCATTCAGGCCTGGATGGGCTCCTTGCCGAGATCCTCCCACTTAGGCCTGGACTTAGGTCTCCCTGCTTCTACCAGTGTCCCCTGCAGTATCTTCTCAGCTCAGAATGACCTGACCATCCCAGGTGGAAGATGCCTTATCTAGGCTAGAATCAAGTGGTTCCCAGCTCACTTTGGATAATGAAAGCCCACGCTGTAGTGCAGGCTGGGGCCCGGGTGTCTGGGCTGGCCCTTCCTCCTCCCACTTCCTCCTCACTGCTTTCTGCTGCGTCAGTCCTGCTGTGGGCCTTTGTACTTTCCCTCTCTCTCTCCAAAGCTCCTCCCCAGGGCTCACTCCTCACCTCTCTGCACCTTTGTTCAGTCCCTCTCTTCAGGAGGCAGCCTCGTCCACTCTGTTTAAAACCGAGTCCCACCCATGCTCTTGCACTCCCTACCTCCTTCAGGCCCTATTTGTTTATAATCCCTGTCACCATTTAACAATTTATCTTTTAAAATTTGTTTGTTTGTTTGTTTATTGTCTATATCTCCCCACCAGAACATAAGCTCTGAGAGAACAGGAAATTTTTTCTTTCTTTCCTTTATGTTTGTTTCTCTAAAGCCTAGAAATGGTGCCTGGTACAAGGGAGATGCTCCGTAAGTATTTGTTGACTGAACAAATGATTCAATAAATGTTGGCTATTATTATTATTATTAGGCCCTCTCTTAACCACCACCCAAGCCAGATCTCATGGATTTTCTGTATTTCTCCCCTTCTCCATCACCAAATCCTGGATCCCCATTTGTGCCTCCTTTCCTTCCTCCCTTTCTTTCCTGTCTGTGCCTTGCTCTTGTTGCAGGAAGTGACACCCAACGGAGGAATTCAGACACTCAGACAACTTTGTTAGAGGAAGGAAAATTTAATGCCTGGGGAGAGCGTGGGGCATTCAACAGACCCAAAGCACAATCTCCCCTTGGTTAAATTTCTTACAGCTTATCTACCCTTGCAGTGTCCATGCAAAGGGTGCGTGATTCCTTTGTCTGAGGTTTTACATGTCCCTCCTTACTCAGAGTTGGGACGGGGAGCTTCAGGTGGGGGACTGCAGGGGAGGAATTTCCAGAACCTTGGTCTTACAGGTCAATTGTTTTGTAGAGTCTGAGACCTTGGTGTTATCAGCACCTTTATCAGATTCTTGAACAGAGAGACAGGACTCCTAAGCTTACAGCATTCATTGATGTCGGTGCAGTTCTGCTCAGCGGGTTCCTTATCCGAAGGCTGAGCTCTCGCTGTCACACAGCAAACAGTTCTACAGTCTTGACATTCCTATACAGTTAGAGATAGAAAAGGGGCTGGAGAATCCTAAAGTGGGGGATGCAGCTGTGGAAAACAGGGTAACTGAAGAGCATAGGGCAGAATGGGGGAAGAGAGAGCAGTTTTAACCGGCTGAGTTGGTTATTTCTGCAGGCCTTTTCCTTTGTATTTTTTTTTTTTTTACTTTCAAATGCCTCCTCTCCTCTCTCTCTCTCCCTGGTATGATGGTGATGTAGGTTTGAGTTCTGCCTTGGTCTTGACCTTGCTGTGTGACCTTGAGCTGGACATACAACACACAGATACACAACACACAGACATGCACACACAGACACGCACACACAGACAAACACCAGTTTCCCTTATGTATGAGGGTAGGGGTGGGGATTTGTGGGGCCCTCTGCAATTCCTAAAGGGTAAATGGGGTCCCAGGTCGGGAAGCAGAACCTAGCTTCCTTCCTACCTCAAAGTGAGTAATCTCCCCCAGGCAGGTGAGTTAATGAGTTGCAAGTGTGACTAGGTGGCACCACCTTTGCCTCCTAGGATCTGGAAGGTATAGAAGGTGTAGGGGGCTAGAGGACAGAAAACATTTTTCTGCTTTTTTCTCTATATCAACTCATCTATAAAGGCGCCCAGGAGGGGCAGTAACTTGCTCAAGGTCACCAGTGCCTTGGAGGCTGAGCCAGGGCTAGGGAGCCAAGTCTCTTGTGAGGCAAGCCACCTAAACTTTCTGAGCCACAGTGGCCTCGCTGTGACCTGGGGACACGTGTCCACTGGCAGGGCACAGGGCAGAAGAACCATATGAAGCTGGGTCTGCCACTCTGTAGCCCCCATTAGCCACTTAGTCCAATGGTTAGGCCTTGGTTTGCTTTCTGGTCGCTTCCCCTCTGGAAGTTCAGTTTTTAGCCTGGATGTTCAGTTTCCTCATCTCCCGCTCAGAGCCCACATCCAGTGCCTGCCTCCAGGCCTGGGATGTCAGGGGCTCTCGGAGCTCGTGCCTCTTGCACACTTTCCCTGTGCCCTCCCAGGCTTCTGTTACCCTCTGGTTGGGCTGGTGACCCCGCTTCCTGCAGCTCCCCATCTCAAATCAGTTGTAAATTTCCCATCTGGAAATTCCCATACCACCCTTCCTCCCCACCGCAGCAACTAATCTTCTAAAATTTGTTCACTTCAGTCTTTGTCAAACCAGGTTTCTGCTAGAGCCTGATGACTGCTTTTCACACCCACCATCTCCTCTTCCTTCTTCCAAACTGATCTCAAAACCAGAGGATCATTGTAAAATTAAAATCTGATGTGTGTCATTTCCCCCTGCATAAGCCCTTTAGAGGAACCCGCTGGGCTTTGAAAGATGTCAGGTACCTTAGTGTAACCCCAGGAGGTCGTCGCCTGTGCTTTCTTCTCTGGCCTCCCTCTCCACTGCAACTAATACCCATCCCTCCATTCCCAAACATGGATTGAGAGTCTGCCTGGTTCTAGCCATGGTGAATTAAACAAAGAACCCACTGTGGAAATTTGAGTTCTAGTTAGGGATGGGGGTGAGGGAGACAGACAACAGACAAGATAAATAAATAATGTATATAGTAGGATAGATGGTGACAAGTACTATGGAAAAAGTAAATTTGGAAAGGAGGACTGGGAACAGTAATATCACATGAGGGAAGGCCTCGCTGTGAAGCTAACATTTGGACAAAGACTTAAAGGAGGTAGGAGAGGGAGCCATGCAGGTATCTGGAGGAAGAGCATTCCAGGCAGCAGAAGCAGCAGGTGTAAAGGTCCTGGGGTGCCTGTGCATAGAGCGTGGAGCCAGGGCAACTGGAATGGAGTGAGTGAGGGAAGGCATGGCAGAAGATGAGCTTGGAGGGGTGATGGGGTAGGTGGCATGAGCAAATTATCTAAAGTCTAGTGGTCTATTTTGAGGTCTTTGGCTTTTACTCTAGTATGACAGAAAATCATTTCAGGGTTCTGAGCAAGAGTGAGTGACAAGGTCTGACCTGGCATTTGGATTGGAAAGAGACTTCAGGGGGCAACCGTAAAAGCAGAGAGAACTTAGGGGGACAGAGATGATGGGGGCTCAGACCAGGCTGGTGAGCAGTAGTGAGGGGTGAGAAGTAGATTAGATTCTTATATCTTGGAGGTGGAGTCAACAAGATGTGAGTGTGAGAGAGGAGGTGAGGATGCTGGCCAGGATACCTAGGTGATGGCTTGGATAACACTGGAATGATGGAGATGATATGGGAGGAGCTGGTCTGGGGAGGAAAGGGAGGAGTATGTAGTGTAGGGGTGACTGTGTGCATAATATTTAGAGTTTTCTCTCTAGCCACGAATGAATCAGTGTTTACCTGCCTCTGGGCCTTTGCACATGCTGGTATCTTTGTCGGAAGTGCTTTTACTGTCCTGACAGAACTCCAGCTGACTTCTCAAGGATTCCTTCTGTGAATATGTCCCTTCAATTCCTTCCCCCAGGTATCTGGAGTTCTCCCCACACCCAAGTCTATCCCTCTCTCTGCATTGGGCACATACTGGACCTGAGGCATAGCTCAGAGCCTTTATCATATTTTGTCTCTGAAGGTAGGACCAAGGGCCATCACTCTTTGAAACTGTGTTTATCAGAGTGCCTTATACCTCAGAGTACATACCTCAGAGTACATTGTACGTAATAGACGTTCAACAAGAGACTGCGGACCTGGTTTGAATCTTGGCTCTGCTATTTATAGGTTCTGCGACCTTGAACTGCTCCCCTTGCCTTTATGAGCCTCAGTATCTGCATCTGTCAGATGGGTGTCCCTCCTCAACCCCTCCCCACCCCCTCCGCTCCCTGCCTCTAAAGATCTTGTAAGGATCCTAAATTCTGTGGACAGGAAAAAACAAAACAAAACAAAACAGTGGTTAGAGCGCCCTCTTCTGGAAGATGACAGACTCCTCAGCCACTCCTCCCACTTTCCCTCACTTTGTAGGGGAGGGAGGTGAAAGTCAGAAGCAGGTGAGAGGGGAAGGGGAAAGAGGATAACCCAACACTTCCAACGCACTGTTCACACCTGTTCCCATTTATTCCTCACCACGGTCTGTGGAAGAGGTTAGATTAGACCCATTTTACTGATCACAAACTTGTCCCAGACCTTCTTACACATCACTCACATTTTAAATATTTTTAAGAGGAGAAAAAACAGAAAGGAAGCTGGGTCTTGGAGAGAAAAGAAAAGGTGGGGGAAAGAGGAGAGTGCTCAGGTGACTGGGATGGATCTCAGGAGGGGTTAAGGACCAGGTCCATCTACACCATGGCTGGAGCTGTGGGTGTCCCGGACCCTACTCAGCCACCCACTCACTTTGGGGAGATCTTGGCCAGTCTTTTCCACTCCCTGGGCTCAGTTTCCTCGCCTGTGAAATGGGCATAATAATCCCTCCCCTGTTCCCCTCTCTGGGCTGAGGGACAGACAGGGGCTTGACCCAAAGGAGGTGAAAGCATCTGTCCAGCACGTGCTGTGGCCGCCCCAAAGAGGCGCAAGAGGCTCCTGCTAGACAGTGACCGTGGAGATCCACTCCCACCGTCCACCAGGACCCCTGGACTAGCGAGGACAGGCTGAGGCTCCTTTGGGCTTGTTTCCTTTTCTGGGAGGGGTACTCATTGCTTCCCTTCTCTGAGCCTCTGTCAGATGATGATAATAGTGTTCCACGGTGGGTCCCAGCCTACTGATAAGCCCAGATTGCAAAGCATTTTCTCCTCCATCAGATCACTTACCTGAGAGGTGGCCCTGATACCACCCTCAATCCTAGGTGACAAAGCTCAAGCCCAGAGAAGAGCCACCAGCTTAATTTCACCTGAGGAGTCAGACCTGAATGTGACCCAGTGACTCTCAACCCTTCTCGACTCCTCAGCAGCCTCCCGCTGGGAGGCTCTCCTGAGCTCTGTGACAGGGCCTCCTCTGCAAACAGTGGGGTGTAGCCCAGCTGGATCTGAGGGCTGGTGAAGGAGAAACCGCTGCTTGAAAAGTGCATGCGGACGGGAACATCAGGCAGAGGGTGTGGTGTCCTGGAAGAATGGCTCTTGTTGGGAAGGAGGGAGAGACGGTGATAACACACAGGAAAATTCCCAGTCTAAGCCAGCAAGCCAGATGGAAGCTGTTACTCCATACCAGCAACGCAATCTGGTGCAAACGACAAGTTAGCCATTTCCTTTCAGAGACATGGTAGTCCTCACTTTTTATTATAATCCTGTAAGGGAATCTGATGTTTCCCATCAGCCTATCCCCAGAACTGGAATTCTACCATTACAATGTCATTCTTAGGATTAAGTCATCTTCCTAGACTGGGAGGCAAGGAAGTTGCTGTCAGTCATTCACACCCTACAGGAGCATTAAGACATCAGAGCCTTTCCAGTGGGCAGCTCACAGTGTATGAGAAGGGAAGAGAGGGTCCCAGGAAGGCCAGGCCTACAGACAGCTCTGTCCTGGGAGATGCTATTATTATTCCCATTTTACAGAGGAGGAAAACTGAGGCACAAGGAGGTAACGTGATCAAGGCCACCCTGCCCCACGGTACAGGAGCCAGAACTCAAGCCCAAGCAGTCTGCCCAGTCCCCAGAGCCCACATTCTTAACCATCCTGCTACAGTTGGGGAGTATCACACATTGGCTAGGGACATGGCCTCTAGGTACAAATCCCAGCTGCTGCGCCATTTCTGGATGAGTGACCTTGGGCAAGTGACTTGTCTGTGCCTCAGTGTCCTCATTTATAAAGCGAGGCAGTAGTGCCTGCCTCCCGGTGTTCCTCTTAAATGAATAATACCTGTAACATGTTTAGAATAGTGCCATGCATGCAGCCACCATCCAGCGAATATGGGCTATTTTTCCTGAACCCCTTAAGGGCACATGACCTTGATGAGTCTAGAATGCTTCAGGATTTCAAAATGCCAGCCCACGGGAGCCTGGATTCCTCCAGTGGTGTTCTGATGTGTTTTAGCTGCAGCATTGTACCAGGCTTCCCATGGCTGGATGCTGTGTGGCTGCCTGTCCACCTAGTTCAGCCCCACGCAGGCAAATGAGGTGATGTCAAAGGCTTGGCTGGAGCCCAGCCCCTGTAACCTCCCCTTCTCCTTCCTCTCTTCTCCCTCACTCAGAGTCACACACATACTCCAGCAGGGCACAGAGGAAAGGTGAGAGGGAGAAAAGGTGGCTGGTGGGGCCATTCAAGCGTGGCTCCTGCAGCCGGGTAAACCTGTGGGCCCAGGAGCTGCGGCTGGACCTGAGGGAGCCAACTCTCCCTTTAACTTTAAGCTCGGATTTGCAGTGATCCCAGAGCGTCATCCCTCCAGGTGTGAGGTGTGTGAGTATCCACGCGGGTGGCAAGTGCCCCTTCGTGGGCAGGGTGCGAATCGAGGCCTGGCTGGGTAGCCATGGCAGAAGAGAAAACCTTTCGCATCGGCTTCATTGTACTGGGGTTCTTCCTGCTGGCCCTTGGCACATTCCTCATGAGCCACGAACGACCCCAGATCTACGGCACCTTCTATGCCATGGGCAGTGTCATGGTGATTGGGGGCGTCATCTGGAGCATGTGCCAGTGCTACCCCAAGGTAGGCAGTGGGGTAAGGTGGTGGGCTGGCTTGGGGCCAGGGTCTGGGGACGAGGGACCAGGAAGGCCAGGCTGTGCCTCTATTCTAGGCATATGCTGTGTCTGCCCCATCCTTCAATCTCTTTTCATCCTCCAGATTTTCACTCTTCTTTCTTTCTCTCCACTTTCCTGATCATCCATCCATCCATCCATCCATCCATCCATCCATCCATCCATCCACCTCTCTGTCCCTCCATCCCTCCATCCATCCCTCTCTTCCTTATAAGGATTGATCAGAAGCCCCTGGTCTAGAGTCTGAACTAGGCACAATGAAGGAGACAGAGTAAAACCCAACACATGATCGTTGTGTACATAAACCAAAGTTAATGAGTGCTTGCCACCTGCCAGGCATTCCTGCATTCATGGTGCAGCTCAGTCCTCATCCAGAGTCTTTGGTACCTCTATAGTTCCATTTTATAGTAGAGAATCTCAAGGCTCAGAAAGGTGAGGTCTCACAGCTCCTGAGTTAGAGTTGGGATCAGAGCTCAGATGTGTGTGACATAAGGCTTAACTCCCCACCTCAGAGGGCTATCCTTGTGTCCCAGAGCTGCTGAGAGTTCTGGGTGGGTCAGGTATAATATGATGGCATAGGTTGGTCAGTGCTTGATCCTTCAGAGTTTCAATGTACTCCTAGCCTTGGGAGTGACTTAGTGATGAGAAGAGCACTGATTTGGGAGGTCTGAGTTCTAGCTCCTGCTCTGTCCCAAACTCTGTGTGACATTTGCCTCTCTGGCCCTCAGTTTCTTACATCTGCAAACTGGGGCCCCTAAGCACCTATTTCTCCCAGCTCACAGAGTTATTATGAACGAAGATGGGATGTAGGAATGTTTTATAAACTGTTGAGTATTATATTTAGGTGAAGGGCTGCCACCCTTACTATTATTGGTCCTTCCAGCACCCCTGTGGAATGAGCATGTCAGGAGCTGTGAACATTTAGTGCCCAGAGAGGTTGCCTGGCTTTTCCAAAGTCACACAGCTGAGCAGACAGACCCAGGGGAAAAGAAAGAGAAGCATAGATTTTAACTTGGGAAAGGGGGTGCATCTGAGGATCTTTCTGATTGTGACACCCACCCAGGCAGTCCCCACCACCCACAACCCCTTCCTCACCTCCAGCCTGGGTGCTCTGCTGGTGGGGGGGAAAGGGGGTCATGAGAGGAGGGAGGAGACTCCTGGGAACCTGGGCCCAGCTCTACTTCGCCCTGCCCCCTCCGTGGGTCAACCTCGGGCTGTCAGAATGTGTGGTGCTAGGGCAGTCCTGGCTGGTTTGTAGTCATTTACCTAGCAGTTTACAGTCAACTCTCCTCTGTGAAATGCCCTGAGCAGAGGTCATAGAGAGAGGAGGGCCTTCAGGAGAGCTGCTCACTTGGTTATCTTCCTCTTCCCAGCAAAGGTGGCTGGACCATGGGGGAAGGCAAGGGAACAGTGAGGGGCACAGAGGGGAGTGTCCTCCCTGCTGGCTTTCCTACCAAGAGCTGGTTCTGGGGTGGTGGGCAGAGTAACTGGGTGGCCGTGGGGGATGAGGGAGAGAGAGGGGAAGAGGGAACATTGCTGTGTATTAATGAGTAACTGTTGATAGATTCACGTGCTCCTGTGCTCTGGAGGCAGCATGGCAGGGTGTTCAACAAGCCCAGATTCAAATCCTCCATTGCTCCTGCCCCATTTCTGTGTCCTTGGCAGAGGGAGTCGTCCCACGTCCTGAGCCTTGTGGCCGAGTGAGAGGAAACAGTGGGGTCTTGTGTGTGGGGGACCCAGCATCATGCCTGGCACAGAGGTGTTTTGAAGGCATTATTCTCAGGACTAGTGTTTGTGGCATCGGGTGGCTTCTCTGTGTACAGGTGTAGGCCTATGTGGATGTTACAGCCAGCACACTAAGGGAGGGAGGGAAGTGCGTTCTAAACCAGGGAGGTGTGCTATAAGGGGAGGACCCATCTCTCATACTGTTTCTTTGGTGCCTGGGCCATCCATGGGAGACGTCAGCAAATGCTGTGCCCACCCCACTCCTCAGGATCCTCCCCTGCCTCTCAGTGCCTGGCAAATGGAAATTTCCTGGATTGAAAGAAATAGAAATATAAGGACTAGAATCAATTAATTAAGTTATAGGGGGTAAGAGTTGGCCAACACCAACTGAATTAAACTATCCCCATCTTTGAAGGGCTGGGGATCTTGCAGGGAAGACAATTTTCTGCCTGATGAGGAGAGAGTAGACTTTACAGAGAAGATGGGCTGAGTTTTGTGGGCTAAGTAGAAGTTCACCAGACAGAGAAGTTGGGAAAGACATTCCAGGCAGAGGGCAGCGGGGTCAGCATGGCTGCTGGGGGTCAGAGGTGAGGAAGGAAGGTAAGGTAGAAAGAGAGACAGGCTCAGCATCTCTGGGCCTGAGATGCCACGCTAGGGAATTTACATCTTATCCTTTAGTTGATGGAACAAGAGAGGGACAAAATCAGCTTTGCAGTTCAAAGAAGTTGTTAGGCTGACATCTGAGTGTTGTAGGGAGGGAAGGTTCAGAGTCAACCAGACCTGTAGGGGAGGCTCTTCCTTTGGTCCAGGTGAGAGATGATGGTTTCCCAGACTAAGGCGGAATTTAAACCCAAGACTGTAGGAACTGAGAAGACATTTTTAGTTCATCAAACATACAGTACCCATTGTGGCTGGACATGGCATTGTCACTTCCATCTACTTATCTCGCTGAATATCTGGTAAGATTTGGTGGTCAGCTGGGCTTCAGGCTTGAGAGGGGAGGAGGAATTGGGGCATGTCTAGTAGGTGGGGCAGTCAGGGATGCTGCCTGCACCCATTAGCTGAGATGGGGGAGGATGGCTGGGAGAAAGGAAAGATTGTCAGGGAAAGCAGGGTCTCTCCCTGTCCAGCTTCTGTCTTGGCCCACAGGTTCCCCATTCCCCACTCGGGTCTGCTCAGCTGGAGCCCAGGATCAGGCCACTGACTGGTGGCTAATGGATTGGCCTCTCTCTTGTTCCCTCTGCTTTCTCTTTGGAGGGATTTGTCTACATGCAAATCTGCCTGTGCACTCTCATACTGGGAACTCCTTCAGGGCTCCTGCTGAACTCCTTGCTGATGTACTGGGATTTTCATGTTCTGATCTCCCCTGCCCAGCTTCAACTCTGCCTGTCCCACTCTCTGAAAAGGACTTGTATTCTAAGGTGCTTCTCTGTCTTTCCTTCTCCTCCAGGCTTTTCACAATAGCAGTGATGATGATGATGATGGTGGTGAGGATGATGGTAGTGATGGTGATGATGTTGATGAAGGTGATGATGGTGGTGGCAATAGTGACAGTGGTGATGATGGTGAAGAGGAGGATGGTGACCAGGCCATGAGGTGATGAGGCAGAGGAAGGGGCAAATTCTAGGAAGTACATAACCAGCTGGCAAATACAGGACATCTTTAGTGAGGCCCCTGCCTTATGTCTGGACAGCTGGGGGAAGCTTACCCTCCTAGAGTTATTACTCCTTTCTCCCCAGCAGAACGAAGCTTTTCTGGTGCAGACAAGTGTCTTTTACTTATTGCATTCTCTGAAAAGGAGAAAAAGGACTGCTCTATGAACCTGGTATAATGTAGCAGGGTCTCATCAAATGTTGATCCAACAAATTTCACTGAAGAAGACCATGACTCAGAGAAGGTAGCTTCATCTTCAGTAGCATCAAACTATAATTTACTGAGCAGCTACTATGTGTCAGGCACTGTGCTGGGGATTCCTTAGATAGTATCTCACGGAATCCTCACAGCTACTCCAGGAGATAGGCGTCACTAACAGTATTTTTTTAACTTGTGGTAAAATACGCACAACATAAATTTTACCATCTTAACCATTTTTGAGGGTGCAGTTCAATATGTTAATTACATTCACATTGTTGTGTAACAGATCTTCAGAACTCTTTTCATCTTGAAAAATGAAACTCTGTACCCAATAAACAATAACTCCTCATCCTGCTCCTTCCAAGATGTGGCAACCACCATTCTACTTTCCACCCTTACGAATTGGACTGTTCTAGATGCCTCATACCCGTGGGATCATACAGGATTGATCTTTTTGCGACCGGATTATTTCTTCACATTTTATCCGGGTTGTAGCCTGTGCCAGAACTTCATTCCTTTTGAAGACTGGATAACATTCCCTTGCATGTATATGCCACGTTTTGTTTAGCCGTTTATCTCTATATGGACATTTAGTTGCTTCCATCTCTTGTCTACTGTGAACGATGCTGCCAATATCTCTTTAAGGCAAACTCACTTTGCACAGGAGGGGAGATGACACCCAAGGAAGCTTTCTCTCCCAGTCTCCCAGACCACAGAGGCTGGGTTCCTTCTGCCTCACCCCCTGCTTTCTTTCATGACCCACCTCCCCTTCCTTTCCCCCTTCCTTTATGTGCCCACCCCATGGGGCTGCACTTGCAGAGACTTCTAGGCCACCAAAAGTTCAGAGACAGGGACTCGTGGGCACAATCCTGGCTATACACTTCTTGGTCTCCACCACAGCCTCTATGCAAGAAATGCATGACAATGACCTGCTTTCCACTCATTTACCAGATGTGAATGAAGTGCCTACTCTGTGCCAGGCACATTCTGGGCACTGCCCGAGGATACAGGGAAATGACAAGATGTAAGTTCCTCCAGGGTAGGAGTATTTGTCTCACTGCCTGCTGCTTCCTGGGGCCTAGAAGAGTGCTTGGCACACAGCAGGTGCTCATTTGTCAGTTGAATGTAGAGCCAGGTGGGAGCAGGAGCTCAGAGATCCATGTACCCACTGGTGCTGGGCCCTCAGCAGGGGAGGGTTCCTGTCAGAAGGGGAGGCTTCCTCTGACTGGCCTCTTTCACAGAGGTTCTGGAGAGATTAGGTCTATGCTCTGGGGCAGCAGCAGCCAAGCCTATGTGCAGGCAGCCAGAGAAAAGCTGTTGCCCCTGTGCCCTGCAGATCACCTTCATCCCTGCTGATGCTGATTTCCAAGGCATCCTGTCCTCAAGGAAGTCGCTGGGCTTGCTGGAGAGTGGGCTGACCGCTGAGAAGAGGTAGGTGCCTGGCTCTCCTGGGCTGGGAGGGGCTAGTGGGGAGGGGCGGTAAGCCAGTCTTCCCTTACAGAGGAGAGAGAGGGAGTGTGGTGGGAGGGGTGGACTTGGCTTCCCCACTTACTGAGAACATACTATGAGAAATCATGGATTGTTTTGAACTCTCATTTCTGTGAGGTAGACATTGTTATGCCCATTTTACAGATGAGGAAAGTGAGACTCAGGGACTTTGTTCTGTCTTACAGTGAACTAATGACAGACATGAAATTAAAACCAGGTTTGATCCTAAATCCCAAATGGCTGTGACCACTACTACTACTATAGCAAACAATAAGAGGCATGGTGATGGCCATGGCACAGATCTAGCTGTATGACTTTGGGAAAGTGATGTACCTCTCTTTGCCCCCTCTGCAAAATGGGGATCTTAACGGTACCCTCCTCCTGGGGCTTCAGGGAGGGTTCAGTGAGATAATGTATGCCGATCACTAAGACCAGAACCTAGTGCTTAGTTGGCCTTCTGTAAGTGTTTGTCATCATTAGTAAGAAGAATTTCCTGTGTATCAGAGACCACATTAAGCATTTTGCTCCTATTGCCTCCTTTGGTCCTCGTAGAAACCACGAGAAGGGGTGGGGTATCCAGCCATTTACACGGTTGTGGAAACTGAAGCTTAAGAAGTGCAGTCACAACCCCCAAATCTCTTGGGGATTCAATGACAGACCAGACCCAACCAGACCTGCTTTTGTCCCTGAAGGTGACAAGCCCTGGAGGCTTGCCAGGACATTGCAGAGAGCTCTCCATCCCTGGAGAGGAGGTGAGCTCAGCTGCACCCCTCCCTGCCCCCAGAGGCTATGATTCCATGGTCAGAAGCCCAGGCCGCAGGGTCCAGGGTCTGTGGCCAGGTCTCTGGAACTCTCTGCTTCGCTGGGGGAAGAAGGTGGCAAAGGTATTTTCTGTTTTTGGCACGCAGAGTGACCAAATGTCCCAGAGGAATGAGGCGATAGAACGTGGGTGAAAGTGGGGGCCAGACTCAGGACTGGTCACATGGGGAGAGCCTGAGTCTGGGCTCCTCCTGGTTAGTCCCCAGCCCTGGGCAAGGGAACCTCACTGTCCAGAGGGACCATAGAGAGCAGTAGAAAATGTGATGTCTGGAGTCTCGTTTCCACCACCTTGTGTCCAAGTTACCTGGGCAAGTCAGCTAAAGCCTCTGTGCCTCAGTTTCCCCCAGAGTTACGGTGAGGATTAGATGAGCTACCTGACGGAACCTGGTAGGTGAGGAGCACTAGATAGCTACACGATTACTGCTGACATTTCTTCATCTGAAAAAAGGGAATGATCTTTCTGCTCAAGGTCTTTTTCAGAATAAATGGGACAAGCACAAAGCCTTTAGGCCGCTGTCTGGAATGCAGCAAACTCTTAGTTAATGTGATTGCTCTTCGTTTTGCAGTCACATTCTTGGGGTTAACTTTGGAGACACAGGGTGAAAGGAACACTGGGCTTAGCTCTGCCACTTACCTTACCTTGCTGGGCCTCAGACTCCACATCTGTGAATTAAGTACAGTAATGACCCCCAAAGGCCTCTTTAAGATCAGGAGAGACCAAGTGGCCAGAGCAGGTGGGCTAGGGAACAACACTGATGTCTGTTGAATGATTTTTTGCCCACCTGACCTGTTCTCTCCTTTGCTGTCTGCCGTGCCTCCACTTAGCCCCCAGGCCCCCTATGTCAGGCTGCGGGAGGAAGCCACCTATGACCAGAGCCTGCCCGACTTTGGCCACATCCAGATGAAGGTCATGGGCTATGGTGAGGACCCCCACCCCCTGCTGGCCCCTGAGCTGAGACAGCAGCAGCCGGAAGCCAGTGATAGAGGACAAAGTGGCCCTCATGATGCTCAGGCCTGGATGGAGGCTGCCGTGGTTGTCCATAGGGCCTCGGATGAGGAAGAGGAAGAAAGAATCCCACCTCAGAGCAGGCCTGGGTGAGTGTGCAGAGACAGAAATGGGAATATTGCCCACTTCTGGGGTGAAGGAGGAGGGAGGCCACTGAGGGGTGGTTCAGTTCATTTGGGAGTGGAGAGGGCAGTAGGGGTGGGGACACCCTGAGAGAGAGCAGGCATAGCAGACACATGAATCTGGTCTTAGTCACATGGGCCTGGGTTCAAATCCCAGCAGCTCTGGAAAGTCTCTCACCCCCCTGAGCCTCAGTTTCCCCACATGGGAATAATCACTCCTACCTCAGAGGATTGTTGTGAAGACTGTGACAGTGCATTAAATGTCAGGCATATATCATAGGCCTCTGTGCTGTCTGAATGCTTGTCATGAGTAGCCAGGGGCAGGGAGCCAAAGGACTTGAGTTCGAATCCATCCCACTGCCATGGATATGCTCTATGACCTCCCGCTGGTCACTCACCACCCCACCCTACTTCATCCCGGTTGTTTATGGACTGGGTTCCTCATTCATCTATTTATTCAGTCATCCTACCACCATTACTGGGCACCTACTCCCTGCCAGGCCTTGAGGACCCACACTCTGCAAGAGCTCCCAATCCAATGGGGAGGCAGATGAAGAAACAGAAAGTGACACCTAGTGTGATGGGGGCTGATGGCCAAGAGGAGACCCCTGAGGGATTGGAGAAGCACAGGAGTGACCTGGTTTGGATAATGACATGATAATAGCCCATTTCTTGAACTGCTACTATGTGCCAGGCATTGTTCAAAGTGCTTTGCACACATGATCTGCTGTAAACCTCAGAGACACCAGAGGAGTGAATACTGTTATTTCCCCCACCTTACGAGGCCCATACAGGTGTGCTCACTTCCTCAGGCCTTGCAGCTAGAGGCTGAGGTTTGGCCTCAGCCAGTCTGACTCAGAGTTACCCTTGCCCTTTCTGGCTTTGCCCCTACAGACCCCCAGCATGTCTCCAGGGTCCTGCGCCCTTGGCTTCCTTCCAAGATGACATGGACATGGATTCCAGTGAGGGCGGCAGCCCCAACCTGTCTCCACGTGAGGCGGAAGAGCCTGGTCCTCAGCCACGGGAGCCCTGGGCCTGCAGGTGCTGGCTGGACCGCTTCCACGACTTTGCTCTGATCGATGACCCCACATTGGAGGACACGCCTCCAGAGGGGCAGTTGCAGGACAAAGCCCTGCCTGGCTATTGGCAGCCATCCCTGAGGACAAAAAAGGAGGCAGCTTTGGACACAGGTGCCAAGGGGCCAGAGCAGGAGGAGGAAGACTTGTACTATGGGCTGCCAGACAGCCCCAGGGACCCTCTCCCAGACAAGGAACTGGGCTTTGAGCCTGACGCCCAGGGCTGACGTGAAACTTTCCTAGGCATTAGCCTGGCATGGCTGCTAGCCCTGTGTGACCTCACCAGGCCTCAATCTCTCTTTCTGCAAAATGGGGTTGCATGATTGTTCAAAGAAACAATGTATCCTGGAGCATTTGGAGGACTGTAAAGAAACACACAGGGAGGGGATGATTACTTTCGAAGGACCATCACTTATCCCAATTGTTAAATGTAAAATGTGATTTGTGGATAAGATTTTCAGCAGCTGGGTATCTCAAGGGCCTTTTTTCCCTCCCCTCAAAGTTGGGCTCTGAATAGGAGCGCTCCTTGGTCCTATGCCTGGGTCCCTGACCCTCTGTTGGAGGCCTCTCAGGGTTCCTGTTCCTGTCGAGTCTTGTAGTCCACCTGATAGCTGGTGTGATCCATCTTCACCCAGAACTAACACATTCTCCTGCCCACATCCCTCCTGTGGCTCTCATCACTCCAGGACCGAAAGCCTTCCATGACTGACTTCTGCTGATCTCCTTTCGCCCTGGTTATCATACCCTCTGCTCCTCAGTCCCCAGGCCATGCCCCACCATACACACTCACCCTGCTTCCTTGTGCTCTTCCCACAGTCTCCTCTGCCAGGAAGCTCCCTTGTGTGCCTGGCAAACATATGCTCACCCTTCAAACTCTTAAACAGATAGCCCTTTTCTAAAAGCCTTCCCTGATACTGCCTCCTGGAACAAGTTGGTCCTGGCTCCTCGGTGCCATCTGTGGGTTTGTACACTTAACACTAAGGCATGACTGTCTGCTCAAGGCTGGAATTGTTGTTTTACTCACCTTGGTATCTCCTGTGCCCAGAGTCAGAGGTTATTGAAAGAGTGTGGACTGACCAGAACCCAGAAAATTTTTGCAGATAACGTTCCCCTCTCCCACTTCCCTAAACCTTAGACTCTTAGTCGCTTTGCTGTCTGGCATTCAAAACTCTAAATGGCCTCCATAGGAGTCACAGAGCCAAGAGGAGAGCCCTCAGGGTAACCCCCATTCCCGCAGAATACATCTGCACTGGGTTAATATTGTGGGTAAAATGAAGCTTCCTGGCTTAATGCAATTTGATTGAAGTGGCATTTACTGAGCATCTACTATGTGCCAGACACTAAGCCAGGGGAAAGAGACATAAACTGATAACAACTCTTGCCTTCAAAGAGCTCACAGTTTAGTGAGCTTGTTTTTGTTTTCCTTTTTGTTTTTTTCTTATTATTTTTTAAGTTGGGGACAGAGTGAAGAGCAGGAGCTGAGATAGGAGCAGAGAAGTAAAAATCTGGCACACCAGAGGCAGCAGAGTGACAACCATACAATCCTCTGGGGCCAGCAAGTGCAGGGGCAAATAGCTCGGCCTGCTTCAGCAGCCCCCGAAGATACCACTGTATTGTAGCGTCACAGACTAAGGCTTGTAGTATGCTAATCTCTGCCAAGTCCCTCTGTGTTCCAGCACAGGCACGGTGGCAGTTTCAGAGGAAGGAGCAGTGACACTACCTCAGTCAGGTCCCCACACTCAGAGGTTGTACTCTGGGCCATCTGGGAGCAGGGGACTGTCACCTAGGCTGGGCTTCTGGGTCTGGGCTGGGGAACTCGGAAGTGGGAAAGGGATGTTCCCTGTTCTGGGTCAGGGTGTACACCCCCCAGAACACATTCCACCTCCAGTGTGAAAGCCTCAGTAATGAAAGGCATCATTGAGCACGTCCCCTGTGCCATAACATGTCCACTCAGGCCCCGAGTTATTAGACCGGGTGAGGTGTAGTGTGTGTCTGCATTCTGTTTACAAAAGCAGGGGCGAAGGGAGGACCTGCATCAGAAATAGCACCAGGAGGGAATGGCTGAAATAAAAACATTTTCAATGTTTCAAGGGGTCACCTTTATTCACCTACAAATTCTTTTATGTAAAACCACCTGCTTCCTCTCTGGGCTAGAAAAATGAGGCATCCTGTCTGGCGGGCACCATGGGCACCCTCTAGAAAGTAAACACCGAACACCGTGGTGTGACCATGTGGGACAGCTGTGTGGTATAGCCCTGAATCACAATGGTAGGGCATTCCCTGGATCTTACCAGAGAACCAAGAGCCTGGCTGCCAGACCCACCAGCAGAGAGAGGCCAACCCAGGAAGTTGCACCAAGGATTCGGGGCCATGGAGAGAGATGGTGAGACTTGGGTTTTGGCTGCAGCTCCTGCTCCTCTGCCATCTTACTGTGTGATGGGGAGACCACACACCTACTCTGCTCAGGACAGTCCTGATTTATGCACACTTAGTAGTGCGTCCTTTCATTCTCAGAGCTATCTCATTTAAATGGTAAATTATATATTCACTCTACTCTGTGACCTTGAGTCTGGTTGCCTTTGTGGACCTCAGTTTCCTTATGTGCAAAGGAAGATAATGGATGCTGGTCTTTGATCTTTGCAGGAGTTAGGTGGTGCGGGTATTTGACAGATTCATCTGCCAGTGCCTTCAGGAGACCTTCAGGAGCTCATCTGTAGCTAATAGTTGGGCTTATTACTCATTGCAATGAGGGGAACAGACCCCATGGGTACAGTGCGGTGCTCTCTGTAGTAGGGTGTGAGAAAGAACTTATTATGGCATTTGAACTTGCATGAGGTAATTTGGGGGAAGACCTAAGGAAGTGGGGCTCTGCTCTGTGGGGAAGGAGGGTTAATTCTATAACAGGTCATCTCAATCAATCTGATCTAGAAGGAGAAAAGGCTAGACCCAAGCTGAAGCTGGCAGAAAAGCAGCAGTCATCCTCCAGCCAGGAGAAAGGCATGTTTGGTTTTTGTTGTGGCCATGACAATGGTCATTTTTTACCTTTTCTCGGCCACAGCTACCAAGTGGTTCTGATTTGTCTTGAGTCATCATGGACACAGAGTGGCCTTGCTGGGTGCCGATGCTCAGTGAACTTGATAATGTTCAACAGGACACCAAAGCCTAGCAAGAAGGGTCACCTGCCCTCTGGTTTCACTCTGGTCTCACTGTTTAGTGGGTCCTCCTCGGGGCCTGACAGTGACAGTGGGGAAGCGGTAAAATGGGAGTAAAATGCTGTGGATTTCATTAGAAAAGAAGGGCTTGTAGCTTTTTAAAAGTTTGAACAGAATGGGGCAAGGGGATCTTATTCCATTCAGCTCTGAACATCCCCAGCTCTGTGATCTGCCTCGTGAGGTTATTACATATGAAACCCCACCAGCCCATTTCCTTGGCCTTGCCACCTTTCAGTCTCCTCTGAGAACACAGGCCTCTGGGATGGCCTCTCTCTTTGGTTCATTAACTGGGAAGGTGTGAGGTCTTCTTGCAGGTCTCCAGGGTGGGTGGGGTGCTGCAGGGCCTGGAGGGGCAGCCTTGGCAAACCCTAGAATTCCAGCTTTAGACCCCAGGCTCTAGGTTTGTGTACCATGGCAAAAATTCCTGCTCTTTTCACCCTCCTGTCAGATCAGAGGGAGTTTGAAAGTTTCCACTCTCTGGGAGAAAAAGACCCTGGAGGGATGGAGAGATGGTTCCTGCCCTTAACTGGGAAAGAGAGTGTCCTGGGGGCAGGGAGCTCTGGCCCCACTGGCTGCTGGCCATGACTTTGCGCATGCTGCAGCCCTCCTGGGCTCCATCTCTGTACTCTATACAACTAAGTAGAGGTGGACAAGATTGTACTTCTACTCCCAGTCCATAAGCACTGTGCCAGGTGCTCTCATGCCTATTACCCCATCTGGTCCTCGCAACAGCCCTGGGGACAGATCTGTTGACCCTACATTGCAAATGTTTGTTCTGAATCCCAGAGATTGGAGTCAGAAAGACCTGGGTTTGTACCCAGCCTCAACCAGTACCTTGCTGTGTGACCTTGGACAAGTCATTGCCCCATCCACATCCACCTTTATACAGTGGGGAAGATAATACCTAGCTTTCAGGCTGTCGTGAAGAAGAACTAATGGGTACACTGCCTCCTGCACATTGTAGGTGGTCAAACAGAGTCAGTCTCCTTCCTTTCCTCTCCAGGTCTCACTTTCCTCATCTGCACAATGGGGATCAGTTCTGTCCTTATGAACTGGTAGTTAAGTGAGTGGATTCATCAGAGAGAAGATGTGTGTGAGAGCTCTTTGCAAAAGGTACAGAAAGTCTACAGTGTGCCAGGTACCAAGGGGCAGGTCAGCTGATAGCCAGTGACTAGGAGCTAAGGCAGAGATAAAGTATCTCCTGCAGGACGGGGAGGAGAGAGCAGAGTGCTGAGTAAGAGAGGCAGCATGTCAGGAGCAAGGAGGAGGAGCAGTATCCTTTGTGCCTGGTGATACAGACAGCAAACAGAGGTACTGAGCATCTGCTGGGTAGCTTGCTGAATTTAATCCTCCCATCACCCCTGAAAAAGGGTTATTCCAGGGGCAGAGCTGGGATTCAAACATAGTTCCTCCGAGCCTGTGCTCTGCCACCTGCTGCACACATGGAACAAGACCCAGTGATGAACTGACTAGGTTATGCTCACCTGATCTCATTTCATCCTCAAAACCTGCAAGGTTGTTGTGTTGGCCCCATTTTACAGACGAAGAAACTGAGGCTCAGAGAAGTTGAATAATTTGCCCATTATCCCCAAGAAGAGCTAAATGGAGGAAAGGAGGTATAGTTATGGGCTTTCTACTCCTGCTAAGAACCAGCCAGTAGTCCCAGGTCATCCCAACCCTAGTGAGGACAGGGGAAAGACACATATCAGGCAGCAAGGCTCCACTGAGCTCCTACCTGTGCCTTTTCTTGCACGAATGCTGAGGGCAGACATGCCCTCCTTGTTCCTGTACCTTCTATGATCCCTATTGCCAGAGGGTAAAGCTAGATTCCTGAGAGTGGCATTTGAGGCCCTTCATGATCTGGCCCCAACTGCCCTTTCAGCCCATTTGTCCACCACTTCCTCCCGTGCAGCAGCCACTGGAAACCTGACCCTTCACGCCATTCTACCTGCTACTTCTGCCTCATGCCCTTCATCCCCTTCTCTATCATCCTTCAAGGCTTGGCTCAAATTCTACCTGTTCCCTGGAGCCTGAATTGGCCCTGCTCCCCACTCCTGGGGCAGAACCTATCCCCGCTCACCCTCTCCTCCAGGTTCTGCCTAAATGGTGTGCACCACGCTGGTCCCAGCGCTTCTCATGTGACTGGCTGGCTGTGCATGTGCCAGTCTCCCCACCTGGACTGGGAAGTCCTTCAAGGGCAGGGGCCTCTTCCTATCCTGCAAAAGTACATGGCAGTAGTGCTGGTGGACAGGATGAAATGGACCTGGCCTGACCTGGACCAAGAGCCCGCCTGGAAGGCTCACTGGCTCAAGGACACAGACTGCGCAGCAGGGATGAGGAGCATTGGTTCTGGCATAATTAGCATGAGTTTGAGACTGGGCTTCCCCTCCACCCTTCAAGTTCTGTGACTTTGGTCAAGAGATGTACCCCCTCTGGTCCTCACTTTCCTTATCAATAAAATGAAGTTAATATTATCTACCTAATAGCACGTCGTGAAGATGAGATGAAATAATGCATGTCGAGTACTCGGGGTGTGCCTGGTGCCAGGTGGGCCCTCAGCAAATGGAGTTATCATCGTTATTATCATTTGCAGGGATGAAGGGTACATGTACAATGTGCAGACATCAGGAGCAAATGTAGACTGTGGTTGGCATCCAGCACTGTCTCATCAGCACTTCTCAAATGCAGTCCAATATGGACCCGGCTGGGTTGGTAGCATCAGACTTTCCTGGGAAACTTTAAAAGTCCAGTGTCCTAGAACTGCCTTAGAGAGGTCTGGGGTAGTCTGACTTTTGAATCTGCAAGCCAGGTGATTCTAAAGCACACAAAGCCTTAGTCTTTTGTCTTTAAATGGGTTATTAAGGACTGGGCTGTTTTGGAAGGTGATCCAGAGAAGGTGGGGGTTACAAGCCAGGATTTAAACAGGTAATGAAGGGACAAGGGTATCTCGGGCAGAGGGCACGGGCAAAGCCCCAGAGGAGAGAAGGAGGAGGAGGTAGTCCTGAGAACCTGGAGGAGATGGGCTTGGCTGGAGCGATGGTGGCCAGACTCAGAGAGAGAGGCTGGAGCTTGTCGTGGGCTCCTTGAATTCTGCCGTGCAGCTCAGATTTGATCTGATGGGCAAGTAAGACCCGCTGATGGTTCTTGAGCAGAGGAGTGACATGAAGAAAGGAATATTTAGGGCATATTCTAGTTAATAAATACAAAAGGGAATGTAGGGGAACCTATTGGTGGTGAGAAGCTTGGCTCATGGCCTGAGGCAGGAATTTAATTCCCAACCTAGCCTGTGAAAAGTTTTTCTCACCTGTGAGAGTGGCCCTGGATAGATGCCAGGTCAGGACTGACACTTGGCAGAGCCAGTGTCCCCAGGTCCTTGATGCTGACCACAAGGCCTGCTGAGTGGAGTGAGGAATCCCATGAACTTTGTACAAGGCACCAGAGCCCAGGCTAAGGCAGTACCTGGTTCAAAGGCAGCCTGAGGAGGGGTGGCAAGTGAGGGCCCGAGTGACTCAGGAAGTGCCCAGGTAGGGAACAGGCCCCTCAGGTAAGTCTTTGGATGATGAGAGTTCCTAAGCCACCTGCACATCCTCCATGTTGAACCCAGACAAGAGTGGACATAAGGTGGTGGGGAGGTGGGCAATAGCACCTGGATGCATGATCAGCCCTGCTACGTGTGGACAGTGGTAGATTTCCCTCCCTCCCTCACTCCTTTGTCCCTTCCTTCCTTCCTTCCTTCCTTCCTTCCTTCCTTCCTTCCTTCCTTCCTTCCTTCCTTCCCACTACAAACACTGTTTAAACACCTGCTTGGTGTCCCCAACCTTGTCCCATGCCAGGAACTGGGGACAGAGAGATGTGTCTGACACATGCCTGTCTGGGGGTGGGCACTCCCAGGGGAAACTGCAAAATGAACAGTGACAGGTCAGCGTGGTCAGTGCTGAGAAGAGAGAAGCTCAGGGGTATCTGACCCTGCCTGGGGAGTTAGCAAGAGCTTCTCAGAGAGCTGGCTGCACTGAGATGTGTCTTGGAGGTTTCACCACAGAAGAAAGGGGATGGAGAACAGTTTGGACAAAAGCTGGGAGCCCCGAATGAGGGCTGTGGGTGTGGAGAGGAAGCAGGCTGGAGACCTGATCAGGATGACCTGTGGCTGCCACCGTGGAGCACATGGGAAAGCCTCAGGCAGTTGGACTGACAAGAACCCAATTCTAGTTTCCATAAAAGGAAGACTTTGTAACACTCAGAGCTGCCCAGAGAACTTTTGACAGACAGAGATCACAATTCTTAATGGGAAAAAAAATAATTTCAGCCACAGGAAAGATCTGTGAACCCATAAAAGAAACAAAACAAAACCATGGTCAACCTCAGGAATAATCAAAGGAATGAAAAACAAGAAACCATGTTTTACCTGTAACATTGGCCACGTTTTGTAAAGATGATAACAGGTGGCAGAATGTGGAGAAACAGGATTCTGCTTCACACTGCTGGTGGGAATTGAGATGATGTGAGTGTTTTTTTGGGGGGGCAATATGGCAGTGTGTGGTTATTGCCTCAGCACGTGGGCTACTCCTGGATTCTGCAACCCCCACCCCCATGTAGGAACTTATCCTAAAAAAATAAATCAGACAGGTGTGCCAAGATTACTCATAGAAGGGTATTTACTGTGGCATTGTTTATGATAGTTCAAATGTGGGAAGAATCGAAACATCCAGTGATAGGAGATTGGCTAAATAATGCTATATTTATGCCAGGGAATATAAATTAAAATTATGACTCTCCCAATCAAACCCCCTTTCACCTGCTCTCACAGCACCTCTGCCTCTCTTTGGTAGCATATATCAAAGCGGTTATTTCACATTTACTTGTGAATTTCTTCGATGACTTCCTGCATGACTCATTAGACTCAAAGCCCCGGGAAGCAAAATCTGTGTCTGTTGCATTTATTATTGTGTCCTCGGTGCTTAGGGAAGTTCCTGAAGCAGTAGGCCTTCAATAAACAGTTGTTAATAAATGACCGAGTCCATATTCCTTTTATAAAAAAATTGTGGTAAAGTATACATAATGTAAAACTTACTACTTTAACCTTTTTTAAGTGTATAGTTCAGGAACATGAGTACATCACGTTGTTGTTCGGCCATCACCACCTTCCATCCCCATTTCATCTTCCCAAACTGAAACTCGGTGCCCATTAAATACTAACTCCCTCTCACCCCTCTTCCCAGCCTCTGCCAACCACCATTCTGCTTTCTTTTTTTAATCTCCCCTGTCTCCCCATGCCCCTGAGTTTGTATTTCATGATGTGAAAAGAGGTTTATGACGTATAGTTAATAAAAAGAGAGGTTATAAAGTAGGATGCAGCAAACACTGTTAATTCCCTCCTTCCCTGATTTTGTTTGGAGGGATGACAGGCTTACTGCCAGGTGATAAATTATAGTTAATCCAAAGCCAGGCATGACCATCCTGTTTTCCACTGCCAGTCTGGCCAGTGAGACCTGAAAAGAAATTTGACAGGATTACTTCCGAAAAAGTCTCCTGATAAAAAAGCAAACGTAATTAGGTTTGCTAGCCCTGAATACAGATCCAGTGGCTGGAGCAGCTTCAGCTGTCTTGCAACCATGAGGGAAATGCCAAGAGAATCACAGAGAGTTTGGACCTATGAAATGGTGAACCAAAACCAACAACCACTGGTTTTCTAGTTACATGAGAAAATTTAGCCCCTATTTGGTTAAGCTACTCTATTTGCAGCTGAACTCACTCCCAATGGTCATAGACTATGACCCCATATATACCTGCGTACAAATAAAAATTGAAAAAAAAATAAAGAGATTTCTCTGGGTGATGGGATTCTTCTTTATGAAATTTTTGTAATGAGCATATCAATAATGATCAGAAAATAACTTTTTTACATTAAAAAAAATAAATGATGGTGCTGATTCCATTAAAAAAAAAAAAACAACCAAATATCAGGACCCCAGAAAATAGCTCACTCCCACCTGATCAGAGAGTCTTTGAAAAGCTCTGATGAGCAAATTCAAGCAGTGAGTGGGTGGGAGCAGGGGGACGGAGGGGAAGGTGGGTTGGACTTGTATGATTCTAACTTTATAAAGGAGGCAAGGTCAACATCCAGTGAAACATAAGACCCTGAGACTCTGTGAGGAGAGGTCCACTGAGCAAGGTCCTCAGGGCAGCTGTGAGGGGCTGGGACTTGTCCTCAATGGCCCTCCTATCCTCCCACTCCTGCCCCCTCCTGCAGTCCTGAAAGTCCCACTGCTCCCTCTGAACTTTGAGGCCAGACGCCTTGTTCCTGACCTAGAAATGTCCCTCAGCCCATGCCCAGAGATTAGGTCCCAGACCTTCTCTGCTGGCTGCCTTGTCAAATGTGTTAGGGCAGATGGATGACTGGATGACTGGGTGACCGGCTGACCAGGAGGAAGGGCAGTGCTGAAATCTGGGCCTGAGGCCTCAGGGAGACCAAGCAGCTGTGGAGTCAGCAGGTGGAGCTGATGGTTAGCAACACCTGTATTGACTGAAAACAGATTTACAACAAGCAAGTTGCCGTCTCTTCCTACAACAAACCTGGGATTATCTTGGTGAAAGTGACCCTGGGGAAAAGTAGAGGAAAGAAGAAAAAAATGCCAGCAGAGAACCAAAGGGAAAATACACTAAGGAATGGTGTTGATTCTCTACTAGAAAAATGTCCCCAGATGGCCAATGCATTCACGGGGACACAGGCTGCCATAACAACAGCTAGCATTCTTCTGCGTGCCCAGCATGCTGCTCTTAGCCATGTACGTGTGTTAGCTAATTTGATCTTCACAGGAGGCAGTGCCATCAGAGATGGACCAGAGGAAAGTGTCTTGGAGGGGGAGCAGGGGCAGAGATGGGCCCCGGGAACAAGGGTCATTTAAGGGCCAGGGATGGGGCCAGAGGGGGGCGTAGACTAGGCCATCAGGATGGGTCATGCCTGTGCTCATTCCTATGAGGACTCTGGTTATCAGTTATGTTGCCCCTGTTCCTGTTCCTTTAGAATGGGGTGGACCGGCCTGGGTCAGTTTGCTGTCCCCACTGACTCCAGTCTCTTCCTTTCTTGCCTCCTCTTCCCTTCTGTTTCCCTGAATTATGATGCTCCTCTGAATTATGATGCTCAAGCCCTCTCCCTGAGCCTCAGTTTTCCCATCGAAATAACGAGGTGCCACCTCTTCCCATGGAGCACTTTTGATCTTTTTGTCTGGGGGCGGGTGTCTAGACACTGCCCCTTATTCTCTGTGGGATCTTCCCTGGCCTCAGTTTCCTCACTCCTATAATGGGGTAGCAGCCCTGCCTGCCTGCCTCACAGGGCTGATGTGAGGCCTGGGAGTGGGGTTAAGGTGGTTATGACTATGTTGGAATTCAGGGCTTCTGGCCCTTATGCCAGGCTCAGCTGGCTGCCTTCTCTGCACCATTAACACTCTGACCGGGAGGTGATTGGCCGAGTGAGGGCTAGTGGCCCCAGAAGAGACCAATGGCACATTCCTCCTGGTCCCCACCCCAACTAGCCCTGGGGCTGCTGAGGATTTTTTCCTTTTACTCTAGCTAGACCTCAGGGCAATTGATGCAAATTGGGTGCATGCCCTTGGGGGTCTTTGGATCCAAATTTCGAGTCCAGTGATACAGTTGGGTGTTTGTGTGGAGGGGTGGGGGTGCCATTTGACTCTTTACAGCCTCTGTCCTTTCTTCCCCCACCTCCCCAATGTGCACCTAATATGGTGAGTTCCTCCCTTTTGCTTGTGCTATCAGGACATAAAGCATTTTCACTGTCATCTCATTTGGCCTCACATCTTCATGGAAAGGCTGGAATTATTGTTACCATTTTACTGATGGGTGAACTGAGGCTTAGAGAGGGGCAGTGACTTGCCCAGGGTCACTTAACGGGTTTAGTGGCAGAGCTAGGATTAGTAAGTACCGTGTTCTGGTTCCCATCCCTGGGTCTTGTCCCATCTGCTGCCCAGCCCTGTCTGTTCAGGGAGTGCCGCCTAGAGGAGGTGACTCTGAGGTGGGTCTGGAAGAATATGTAGGTGTTAGATGAAGAATGCTTGGAGGGGCACTCCAGCTGGGAATAGTATGTGAGGAGGCTTGGGCCCGGCTGGTGGCTGCAGAGTGGAGTGGGTGATCTGGACCACTCCAAGAGGTGCTACATTTTCGGGGAGTAAATCTGTGGTTCCCACACCATGGGCTGCCTCACAATCTCCTGGGGGAGCTCATGAAAGGCAGATTCCTGGATTCCAAGGCAGTCAGAGGCATCTGTGCTTCCCACAGACTGGTTCTCTACTCCCACCCGCTACAGCTCTGACGCAGGTTGTCCCTGGGCCACTCTTGGAGAAATGCAGCAGGACTGAGGGACAAACCAAGGGCAGAGCAGTGTGTAGGAGGTGGGAGGAGGAGGAGGTGTGGAGTGAGCCAGGGGGTTGGGGGAGGTGTGGAGTAAGGCGCAGCCTTAACTGTAGGAGTGGGGCCCTATTGAAAAGTTCAGTGTTCTCATCCACCTTCACTGCTAACTCGTTTTCCCTCTTCCCTTTTCAGTTTTCTCCATAGCTCTTGCCACCAGCTCCCATACTGCACATCTGACTTCTTTATTATGTTTTACTCTACAAGTGTGAGGGCTATGTGAGGGCAGGAGTTTGTCTATCTTGACGTAACCCACTGTTGTAATCCAGCACCTAGGAGAGTACTTGGAACATGAAAGGTGACGCTGGGGGCTGTTGTTCTGTTTTGTTTATTCTCATTTGTATTTTAAGGTGGAAGACACCAGAGTGTGTTCGGAGGCTGGCAGGAAAAGGGGATAGCAAGTTTGGTGTGTACAAGATGGAGACAGAATGTCAGAGAATTGTTCCTGGAAGAAGCTGGGGGAAGGCTGGGGTCCCCCAGCCTGCTGGACCTCTGCTCTTCTAAGCCTAAGGGGGAGAGCTGATGCGTGGTGGAGAGGCAGTGCATGAGGTGGGCGCTGCTAGCCTGAATGTCCTCCATGAAGTGGCAGGCAGGGGAACCCCTGAGAAGAGATGGGAGGGGGTGGAGGCTTGTGGAGTGTGGTGGGTCTGATGTAGCTCCTGAGGGGGCCTTTTGGGAGCTGGTAAAAGCATTATTGAGGCTGGCACTCTGGTTGTGACCTCCTTTTGCTCAGAAGCTCCCAGGACGCCCTCTGCTGGCCCAGCTGGGCATGGGCACTGCCCCTGAGTGGCTGGAGGTCATGCTCTCTAGGCCTATCTCCTCCCTTCCTAGTTCCTTCCTTCCTCCCTTCCTGAAACCCATCACTGTGCCCTTGAAATCCTAGTTCATCACCCGTAACCTCCTTGATCTCAAACAGCTCTCAGAACATTCCTTCCTCTTCTTCTCTGCCTAAAGTCCCTCTATTCTCAAAGCACACTGCTTACTCATTTTCTTCCTATAGCCTTTTACCTGGGGCTGGAGGTGTGATAGGGGTCCTCCTTGCTCCTCACTGCCTCTTCCAGATCATGTCTTTCTGTCCTCCATAAACGCTCGGCGTTGAAGCTCCTGTCATCAGATTACACCCGTTAAGTACTGGAGACTTAGTTCACGGTCACTGTTTCTTGCTGGGGTGGTTCCAACATCCTCTGGACTCTCAGTTCCTCCTCCTCCAAAGACCTCACCTCACCTTCTCTCAGCTCCCCACTCCCACCATTATACTCTTCACCTGTAGCTATTTTTCCTCCAGAGCCTCAATTTCAAACACCCACTGTCTGATCACTACTTTCCCTTTTTCCAGCCCACTCCCAACTCCCACATTCTTCATCAACACCTGCAACACCTACTATCCATCGATGCTGCTGACTTTGCACCTCTGGCTCTCACTCACTTCCTCACACATCTCACCTCTGCCTGGCTGAGACCTTTGTCGAGCTTATCTCCACTCTTTGCTCACAGTTGACCCCCTAGCCCCAACCCATACTTAGTGGGGAAAAGTCCAACCCTGCTTAAACTCAAGTGTTCACCAACTCGGCTCCAGAGAGGCATACATGCTTTCTGGTTTCACTCAACTATCAACCACAAACCTCCAGTGGGCCCTTGAGGCTGTCCTACAAACCCACGCATTTCCTGAGCCCATCACTCTTCTTGACTTATTTTACTTTTTATTTTAAAGATGAGGAAATAGAAGCACAGAGGGGACTGAGTGACCTGCCCCTAGAGACTATACCCCCAAATGCCAAAGATGACTATATTTACCTTCTCCTTTCTCCTCAAATCTCCAAAACCTTCTCCCCCATCCTTCCTTCTAGTTGATGCCTTGCTTTTTTTTAATGAGAAAATAAATGCAATAGAGAGCATCTAGCAGTTTCCACTCCACACCACCCCCCACCACCTATACCTTTGCTCTCCTTTACCTTCCTATCTGTTATTAGGGTAGTGTTTGTTTCGTTGTTTCAAAGACAAACCCTCTACTTCTGCAACAGAAATCATCTCTTTTCATCTCAGAAAGATCCCACCTCTTGCACTGCCAACTTTTCTCTCTCTGCTGTATTGACTGCAGGTAGTTTAACTTCTGGAAGAATAGCTTAGTGTGTCTCTGTGTGTGTACATGTGCATATATGTGTGTGTGCGTGTGTGTACACCGGGAGAGGAGTTCCTGGTTGGGAAGGAGGGCCAGGCCACCAGCATTTCTCACTGTCCTCTCCACCACCAGGCACTGTGGCCGTGATGCTGACTGCCCAGCTGGAGCTCACCCTGGCTGAGCTGAGGCAGAGACTGATCCACTTCTCTGCCAAAGACGTCTTCAGCGAGGTCTGATTCCCTGAGGCCCAGCGGCTGCTGACCCCTAACCTCATGGCCACACTGTCCCCCAGCACTCAGAGAACAGGTCAGTAGGACGGCAGTGTGGTCAGAGTCCAGACTGACTTGGGAAGGCTTAGGAGGTCCGTTTGATCTTGCCAATCTCCCCTCTCCCTGGCTTGTGGAAGGAGAGTTATAGCACTGTCTCCTAGAAATGGGGAGACTGAATGAGAGTGGGCTCCGAGAGTGGGTCACGTTCTTTAAGCCCCCTCTTCCCTATTGGAAACCAAAGGTTTGGGTTGTCTGTAAGCAGCACCCCTGAGGGAGGCTCTCTTGGCCTCCCTCATTGTGTTGCTATGAAATGAGGAATAACTGGAGCTCCAGGCTGCAGCCCCGAAGGCACTGTGTGAGTGAGAGGACAGGCAGTATGTGAGTGAGAGGCAGTTCAGGGAGTGACTCAGTGGAGCTGACCTTTGGTTTAATCCTGGCTCTGCCAGTCAACAGCTGTTTTGACCTGGGCAAGTTACTTAACCTCTGTGCCTCAGGTTCCTCATCACTAAAATGGGGACCATGGGTGCTAAGCAGTGAACTTGGTGTTGGACAATATAAATGCTAGCTATTATTGTTATCACCTATTGCTTTAAAATCCATTCTCTGATACAAGTAGCTATGGATGGGCCGCCTGAGCAGATAGCAGGAAGTTGCAGATGGAGATTTTGTGGGGGTTCAAGGATAATGCTCCTCAGATCTGGAAAGGGCTGAGAAATCCTGCTTGGATGGAGCGTGGGATGCCCTGGAAGGGTTTGGGACAATGGCGGGTAGTGAACCTGGCTCAGGAGCATGTACTGGGGAGCCACTGAAGATTTAGGAGCAAGAGGGTGACAAGGGACAGTGATGAGTTCTGAGTGGCTCTAGAAAGAGCAGGCTGGTGAGGTGTGCAGGATGGATCTTCAGTGGAAAGATGAGCCCAGTCAGGTGGCTGGTGCCCTTGTCCAAGGGAAAGGCCGGAACAGGTACAGTGTGCCACTGGCCATGCTCCTCTCTGGGGTCTCGGCTTAGTCACAATGTTCTGATCACTCACCCCTTTGGGAACGCCCAGCAGAGGGACATGCCAGTCTGAAGTCATGGGAACCATAGAACCTCACTCCCTATGAAGCACATCTCAAAGAGTCCCATTTAACAGCTAAGGGAACTGCACCCTGGACACACCAAATGACTTTCCCAAGGCCGCCAGCGAGGATGCGGGGGTTCTGGTAGCTGAGATCCTGACACATAGAGCATTTGTCCTGTGCCAGGCGTGGTGCTCTGCTTCGCACTCAGTCCTCATTTCATCTTCACAGCCTCCTTGTGAGGAGGGGCTGTGACACTTTCTATTTTACATATAGTAAAACTGAGGCTTGGTACAGCTGAGCACCGCTCTCTGAGGTCTCATAGCCAGGGGCTGTCTCTGACTCCAAAGCCCAGGGAGGAGGGCCCCAAGTACCCCAGAGAGGTATCAGGTTCACCCTGACCTTCCACCTGGGAGGCTGAGTGGTGAGGTGGGGGGTTCAATCTCCTGATCTAGTTTCTCAGGCCTTGAAGCCTGGGTAGAGAGGAGACAGTGTTTTCCCTGAGAAACTAAGGCTCAGAGAGGTTGAGTGACTTTCCAAAAGTCACACAGCTGGCTAGTGGCAGTTATTGAGAACCAGGAGTCCCGTCACTCAGGCTAGTTTGTTTCTTACCTTGACTTGTTTCTGGGTTTCCCAGCTCTGGTATCAGACCCTAAAGAGATGGAGTCTGATGAAGGTGGGAAGGAGAGACTGAGGGTCCAGTATCCAAGTGTCTGAGCTGGCCTTCCTCTGCCCCAAGCTGCAATTCTCACTGGAAATTCTCACTGCACCCCTAGGAGGCCTGTGCTGAGCCAGAGTTCAGCCCAGCTAGCCAGTGGGCCACAAGGCCAATGTCTATATTTCCTGCTGCCACGCCCCGGGTCTGAAGTGTGCATTCAGGGAGCAGAAAGTCCTGGGCCCTGCAGAGAAGGTGAAGAGGCACGTGGGGGCAAGATAAGCACCATGTGTCTGTCCTGTGCAGCTTTTCTATGTCAGCATCTGTGTCAGCACCACACCCTCATGTATCTGGAGGGTGGTTGCTATCAGCAGCTTTTACAACTATGTGAACAGTGTATGTGTGTGTGTGTGTGTGTGTGTGTGTGTGTGTGTGTGTGTGTGAGATCAGGTAGGGGGCTGGGCCAGTTTTTGCTTTTGTCCAGAGTACACATGCATTCCTTGATTGATCTTGATTCCTTGATTAACAAATCTGCCAACTCGGACCTCCCTCAGCAGCTGCTCTGTAAGTCTTCTTTTAAAAGCTACAGGGAGATCTTAAAAGGAAGTCCTGGAGCATCCGTTCTTAAGCAAATTTAGAAGTTTTTACTGTCCCAGTTCTCGAGGACACAAACCAGACAAGCTCTTCTCTCCTGGAGCATCCGTTCCAGTGGAGGAGGACAATTAACAAAGAACTAATATTATAGAGTATTTTAAAAGATGCTATGAAAAAAAAGCAGGGAAGGGAATGGGGGGTGCAGTGGGGGCATTCAGGAGAGGTCTGAGAAGGTGGGAGCTGCCTGGAGGATACCAGGAACAGCCAGGAGGCTGGGTGGGAACTGAGCGAGTGGGAGAACTAGAGAGAGGGCAGACCAGGTCAGGTGGGGCCTGAAGGCCACAGTAAGGTCATTAGTTTTTGCTTGAGTGAGCTAGGAGGTACTTGGGGTTCTGAACTCAGGGTAGAGGTAGGGGTGGGGATGAAGGTGGGGGTGGGATGAGAGAAGCGGGTATCTGACCTGGGTCTGAGCGTATTAATTTTGCCTGCTTCGCTAGGAAGACTGCAGGGGACACAAGCAGAAGCAGGGAGACCTGCTGTAGACAAGTGAACATTTACTGTGAGTATCCAGGCCTAGATGGTTGGGGCTCAGGCCAGGGTGAGAGTGTGGAGGATACTGGAACTTGAAGGAACATCTCACAGATCTGGTGGGCTGGATGTGGGTGGGAGGTGTGGGGGTGGGTCCAAGGTTTTCGCTTTGTTCCTGGACACATGGTATTGTACTGACTGGGTTGGGAAGGCTGTGGAAGGTGTGGGTGTTGGGGAAGATGGGGAGTTCAGAATTAGTGTGGTCACATGCTGTGTTCTATGTGTGCTTTCTTTAGGCCCTGGGCCCTTACAGGGCACTGAGGCCTACAAGGAGGCCTTCTGGGGCCCACACAGTGGACAACATGTGTGTGGTAAAGAGCAGGAGCTAAGACACTGGTGCAGAAGGCATCATCAGTGAGGAGGCCATGGCAGCCACAGCCATTTGCTGCAGAAGTTGGCTTTCAGGGAAGCAGGACACCCAGGAGTTCCAGTGACAGAACTGCCAAGGACCTGTGCACAGAGAAAGGATCGGGGCCTGGATGCTTCGCAATGGTTTCTCCTTATCTGTTCCTCAGTCCGCCTCAGCCTGGGCTCCAGGAGGCAGAAGAAACAACTACCTTTCTGCAGCTGTAGTGCTGGCATTCTGGCAAAGGGCGGGCTCCCTGCCTGAGAGAAACTGATCTCAGCCTGGATCATTCCCTCCCAGACCTGAGCAGAATGGGAGGCTGAGTGTGGGAAAGGACCCATTCACTGTGACTTTTGTTGGAGAGGCCCTCTGACGAATGGAGGGGCAACTCCTTTCTTGAGCTCTCCCCACCCCCACCCAAGCAAACAAACATGCATTATCTTTTTGGTCTGTTTATAAATAGCTCCCTCTGTTGCTTTTTTTATAGCAAGCTGCTTTCATAGGCCTCTGTTTTGCTTTTGTAACCGTGAAGATATTTATTCATGGCTTTGTAGCATCTTTATCATATGACTTTTAAAATAAAAACAACTTTGTCATGACTCTTGCTTGAATGTATCTAGAATAATGCCTTGCTTATGCTAGGAACTTGATAAAAGTTTGTGGAACGGTTGAGTAAATCAAGTATTTGAAGAGTACTAACTATATTTTCAGGGCAAGCACTTGATGAGTACTAGACATTTCCTAGGATAAGATTAGTATCTTCCAGTAGCTTCCCTGAGTCTCCCAAGCTGTTAGGGTTCCCTCTCCTTAGTAACATGTGCAACATGTGCCTGATGGCATTCTGGATGCTCTGTCATCAGTGTCCAGCATTGGGTTCTTGGGTCCCTTTCATTCTTTTCTAGTATCTGGCGCAGAGTCTGGCAGTGTTTATGGATAAGTTAGTTGTATGAGTGCCCCGATGCTTCTATAATGAATTGTACTACGCCCACGACCACCTTTAATGATTTGAAATTAAGAACAGTATCAGTTTGCAAAGTATAATTTTCTCATTCAATGTGGGATCTCCCAGCCCCGCACTCTGATGGTGGCGAGTGTAGCTGTCTTAAGCAAGGCCTTTCTCTAAACAGTTAATATCATAAATAAGAGAACTGGCCTGCAAAGGTAAAAATGCCCCCAAACTCTATTTAGTGTCACAGAAAGCATTTAAGAACTGCCAAATACTAATGGCCCAATGCTAGAAAAAAGAACTGTGTATCTTTGGCACTGGCATCTCTGCCTGCTGTGCAGTGAGAGACTCCCTGAGTGTCAGCCACACATGGTTGGTTCTTGCTGATGGTCACAAGGGCTGGGTGTGGGCCAAAGAGGAAGATCTGTAGCATCAAACATCCCATGAAAGAGAAACCATGTGTGTAAATAAGGAACAGTAGGAGTGAGACTGAGACTCGTGGGGTGCAGCAAGAAACCCAGCTTGACCGGGGACATGATTTCTGCTGGAGACCACTTAGGAGACCTGACCTGAAAGCTATGAGGGAGATAGATGTCTGTTGGCCATCAGTTTGAGTTTGGCCTCTTTAACCAAGCTTTGCAAAGGAATCCTGAAATGGTTGGGCTATCTAGAGGGAAGAACAGCAAAAGGCTTATAGAACCACTGCCCCCTAAGGGTGGACCTTGGTCACACCACCAGCATAAAGTACTAAAGGAATCACAGTGCCATTTCAAACCAGGCCATATTCCCTTGATGCCCCTCTGCCCCATCCCCACCCTTTTCTGTTAAAAGCAGAAAAATGTGAGACTCCAACTCTATTTTTGAAAAATTTATTTTATACCCTTAGAAGCTAAGAACTCTGCCACTCATGAACTAATTTAGAATTAAGATTCTTTCCTAATTTATCTACTTCCTTTTGAAATTTTATAAACAAGATTTTGTACACAAGAGGTAGCAGAGGAAAATTCCAGCCTGCTTGTTCCAAGCTTAGAAGGGAACTGCACACACGTCGATGTTAGCTGGGAGGGCGGGGCAAGGCAGGGTAAGTCTGATGACATGGTGCTCTAGGTCCTACGATTCTTCCTAGTTGTCAGTGACCATGAGAACTCCGGAAGTCATGGGCATGATGCCCGTTGGGATGCTCATCTGTTTTCCTTCCCAGAACGCCTCTAATGTACAGACCCGGCATCTATGGTAGGCCTCGCAAAGGGAGCTTCTTGAAAACACACAGCATTGAGTTGGTTGTGCAATTCCTTCTCGATTTGTAGACCATTTTGGAAGATTTATAAAAACAGCTTCATCCAAAAAACTGGCAGTAAAAACGACAACTCTTCCCAGGTAAGCCTGTCACAATTGTCACTTGGTTGTACTACATTAAAAAAAGGTCATCAGCAGGTTCATAGACTGCAGCCATTGGAAATCAAGTGGTTACTTGTAAAGTGAGAGGGATGTCACTGCAGCAACAATGGAAGCAAAATTAACCAGAGCATGTAACACACAATAGTGACAGTGATCCGGATGGAGCTGTACAGTGAGGACAGCAGGTGCTGGGGTGTGGAAGGCGTTGTTTCCATAGGAAATAAGGGGCTAGAAGTGGCAATTTCACTCCTGAATTTGGGCTCCTGAGTGCAGTTGCCAGCGATGATATCCCAACACATCTCATCACCGGCATTTCAATGTCATGTCCCACACAATCTTTTTGTGAGGATGGTGGTGGAGAGAAGGGTGAGGGCGGGGTAGAGATAAACAGTAGGTGTATTCACGTACTCAAAATCAATTTTAAAACATCACATTCAAAATTGCAAGAACATCAGAACCATATAAAATTTGCCAACTGCCTCTGATCATTTCTGAGGGCACAGTCCTGCTCTTACATGCTGGCCCCGCCATCTGCTCAGTGTCTGACAAAAGCCAGCATAGCCTGCAGGAAGTCGGCATGGTGACACACTGAAGCCTCGCCACACAGTAACTTCCACCTTCAACAGTGAATGACTAGGTTGTTGAAAGTGCACCACAATGAAGAGCTGACTGTGCTGTCATGTGTCCACATAATGCAGAAGCCACCAAAAAGGCACTTGGGGCTGGCCGCACCTCTTTGACTTGGCAAATCTGACAGTGGCAACCTGGTACTTCCTCAGGCTCCCCTAGTCCTGTGCATGGTGGGTTGTACAAATGTAACTAAAGGCAAAACAGGGTTGAAAACTGGGTAGCAACTCAAAATACAAAATGTACAAAATACATAGAATATGTTGGCATATCCCTTACTCTTCCTGAAAAAAAGGGGAGCTGGTATCTAACCTGAAATGAGTGAATGGTCTTATACTGACTTGAGACTTACAACGAAATGGGTTGTTGTTTACTTGCTTTCTAGTTATTTCTGGGAAAACAAATCCTGTCCTTATCTTTTCAGTGTTAATTATTCATGTTGAGAAAAAACAAAGTCTCACATTCCTTGTCTATAATTCTAGAAACTCACAAAGCAGTGTCTCCCAACTCAAATATTTAACTTCATATACAACCAGTACCAAAGGTTTCAGTAATTACGTTTTAAGCAAAAGCAAATGATTGCAGATCACATGATTTAAGACTACAGTTTATTCAATATGTCTCCAAGCATTAAAAAGATGATTTTATGAAGTCAAACTCAATAAAATTACATCTTAAAGTGCTTTTTATTTTTCTGTTTTTAAATTTTGTTTTGGGAACAACTCTTAACTTCTTTAGTGAATGATGTTAAAGAATGCACCCTGTACTTCTGGAGAACATGATATATATATATTTTTTATTGCTCTTTTCAATCTCAGTTATATCAGGAAAAAATATCTTAAAGAGCTTAATAATTCCCGTATTTCTGATCTTGGTAACATTTCATCAAGATCCGAGTTTATGCCCAGGGCTCTCATCCAGACCCATCTGGAATTCTGTACAAATGAGGAGACATATTAAATACAAAGGTCTGTGTAAACTGAATTCTTTACTATTTTACAATGAAAACGAATTTTATCACATATCTTTACATCATTTTAAATTGATGTAAATTGATATCCCTAATCAATGTTACTGCAAGATTAAAAATTTGCCCCCACATATCTAAAGGCAGCTTGCTTTTTTTTTTTTTAAAATATAAAAACCAAAGGAATTTCTTTTGTAGCATCATAGAGAAAGCAATAGCTTTACCCTCACTCACTCTTGTATGTTCAGGTAACAAAAAAGTCTGCCACCGGCTTGATTTCATAAAATCTCCAGAGAAATGTGAATCCACATATGGATCAGGCCCTGGGACTCTGATCCACAGGCCAGAGTTCTCCCACTGCCAACAGCTCCCAAACCTTCTGGCCAAAGAGTGCTTCCTTCGAAAACGCACATGTCTCCAGAGCCAAGGCAGGCTCTCCCAGTCCAATCTTCAGGCTCTTGTAAGGGTTCAAGGATGAAATTCTGATTTCAGATAGGTGCTGAGCATCCAATAACTGTGACCTGACTCCTCATCCTGTGCTGGGCACATTCCTCTAGGGATCAACGTCGTCAAGGTCACTTCTTAACTCGCCAATCATCATGGGCGATTCTGAACCCTTTGAGAAAGGAAAGGAAGTTATAGTAAAGTTAGAAAAAAAGGTTTTTCTATGCCAACTGACTTATTTGTATTCTGTAGTTTAAATATGTCCTCATTTAACAACTTAATGTTTACTGAAGGGTAATAAAATATAACAACCTGTATTTGACAATTCCTAATTATGCAAAACTTTGATTTCTGTGTTCTCACAAAGTTACAGCATTACTGCGCGACGAGGCATCTCTTAGAACTCTGGGGAGCAATGTGATAGAGTGGAGAGAAGCACTGGCAGTCCTGACATCTGCTTTGTGTAGGAAACTGCACCACACAGCCAAAGATGGCTCTGGGTCATTCCTGAGTCTGAATTCTGTCTCTGTCACCAACTGTGTGGTCTTTGTTTTATACCAAAGTTGTGAATGGCCACCATGTGTCTTGGGGCTGATCTAGCTGGGGTGGCAGTGGGGAGGGAAAATCTCTGCCAAGTGACACTGAGTGGGAGTGAGACAGGGCTGAGTGGGATGGGCCTAAGGTAGAAGGAACAAAGTATATTTGATAAATTAAAGGCCACTGTATCCAGAACTCAGAAAATTGGGGGCGGGGGGAAGGTATGTGGGGCCAAATCAAGCAGGAGTGCATTGATTCCGGCCTTTACTCTTAACCACATGAAAAACCATTGAAAGATTTAAGCAAACAGAGGGAGATTCTTACAGATACCCAGAGACGAAGGTGCTTATGATGATGGAACAGATGAATGAGAGATGCTTAAAAGGTCAATCTGACAGGATCTGTGAAACTGACTGCAACGTATGTGGAAGCTCTCCAGAATGACACCCTGTGTACAGGGTGAGAAAAGGAACACTGAGGGAAGACTAGCCTGGGATGGGGTGGGGCTGGGCATGCTAGGTGTGAGGTGTCTTTGAGACATATCAGATGGCGACATCAGGAAGACAGCTGTGTGTTCGTGTATGGCACTCTGAAGAATAAAGGCCAGGATGTGGGCAAGAGGACACAGGATAGAGACTGAGGAACATTTACCAGTGGCCCAGTTAAGAGGCTTAATGGATGGTTAGGAGACTGAGAAAGCACAGACAGAGGGGTGGAAGGAGAACTATGAGACCAATTCTTTGGAGAAGTTAGGCTATGAAGAAGAGGAAACAGGGCAGAGATAAGAGGGAAGAGTGTTTTTAAAAGATGGAAGAGAACTGAGTATGTTGAAACACTCCTGAGAGGGATCTGTAGAGAGGGAGAGGTTCAAGATCCAAAGAGAGGAAGAGATAAAAAGATAGAATGTAGGGTTTCTGACAAGATGGTGAGGGATGTGTGTGGGGGGGCTCCCTGTAACAAGAGAAATGAGGACAGGAGGCTCGCAGGGGCTGTAAGCCTGGAAGCCAGCAGGTGCAGGAGCTCTTTCTTGTCTGATAGCTTTTATTTTCTCTGCAAATAACGTAGGTGAGCTTCAGTTCCCCTTCTGTAAATTCAGGGTAAGAGTGATTTCACAAAATTATCAGGATTTAAAAGATTTTTTTAAAAAAGGCACATACATCATCAACCAGATTCATTGAATGAGGCCTCTACCATGTACTGTGACAGAGCTACAGAGAAGGCTACCCTTACAGAGGTTACAGACTAGAGAGAAGACATACAATCGCATCTGCTTCATTATTTTGCACATAGTAGGTGTTCAAAAATTATTTCATTCCCTTTTCTACTATAATTATTAGTATTGAAAATGTTCCCTTACAAGTAAGGGAACATTTTTACAGTAAGTGTAAAACTATTCTTTGACTCCTCTGACAAGTAGGTAGGTTTCAATGGCATGAGGTCCTCCTTCCTTTCAAGGGTCCAGGTGAAAGCAAAAGCTGGAGGGAGTGATTTTTCATAACCTGGCAGAATGAAGTGAATGAGCTGGAACAAATACAGCTATAGCCTGGCTTTGTCAGGACGATAAGTTGGTTAGAACAGACAGCCACAGACTGAGGTCAAAGCCTTGTATGAATTTCACACTGCAGCACTGCTCCACTTTATAAGCACAATGTTAGTGAGACCTGAACAAAGATCACACTGGAGGGCGGAGCTGGTGTCTCCTTTTTTTCTTGATAATGAAAATTCTTTTTGGAACACTTCAGAGTAAGCGCTGTCCTCTCATACAGGGATATGCCCTTCAGTTATACCTGTTGTAAATGCCTCTCGCCATTCTCATTTGCAGGACTGCTCTCCGATCCATTACTGCTTCCTGATTGCTCTTTTTCATTCAGCAAAGCTGTGGCATATGCTAAAGTATCCTGCGGGAGATTTAAAAACGAGAAGAAAAAGTTAGGAAGTGAAAGTGGCAGCAGCACTGCCAAGAAAGACTACCCTTTTACTTGAACTTCGGAGGCACCAGGAGCCTCCCTGAACCTCTGTGGCATGTGCGGGCCAGACTGCCCAACCCACACTGCTTTTCTTCTAGGCAAATAAATAATTTGCAAACTCTACACCAACTTGTTGTCTTTTCATAGAAATTCAACCACTTCTTCTGTTCTTTCTCATTTTCAACTTATACCTCTCTTTTTAGAGGCTGCAGTTTCCAAAAGGTGTGCTAAAAATCCTATCTAAGGGATTTCAAGCCACATGAAACCAAAAGACAACCCTCACCTGAGCTGAAATTGTTCGCTGAAAGGTTTTTCCAGTTGATGTTTCATTAGAGACGTTACTCTGCGGTGTCCAATAATGTTCTGACATCTAAGATGGAAGGTCAAAAACGCCATCAGGGATGACAAATAAGCCCATGAATCCACTATTTCTACCATTAGGTAGTAGAGTATGAAAGCATCTAAACCAGCACATAAATCTACCCAGACCTTCTATCACATTGGGAGATTCTTTTCTCAAATATTTCACTTCCACTCTTGGGAGCTCAGTCAAATGCTACTTCTTATAGATAATCATCCCTAACTTTTTCACCTATAAAGTTAAGACACATGTGTTAAGGAACAAACTTAGTGCATAAAGTATCAACTGTACCAAAAAAAAAAAGCCTGAGGTCTGAAAATACTTTGAGGCTGGTCTCAAATTAAATTTAAGAGAGCACTCCTAATAAGACACGCTATGATTGATTTCTATGGTATAGCCATAAAAGTTCAAAATGCAATCACCTTCTTCTGAAGCCACTGTACAGCCCAACTCCAGTGGTGGGAATTCTCCTTGAAGTACTCTTTAGCAGCAGGACACCTAACAATTGGAGATTTTAATTAACCAAACGCTTTCTTTGAAAATATATTTGTTTAATCTATAGCACCCATTTATTTTGAAACACAAACGCTGCTTTCATTAAATTTCAGTTGTCTTTATATTGAATTTTTACTTTTTTTTGTTTTGGTACATTCACATGTTTAAACTTCAAAAGGCAGTAAAAGGTAAATATATAATGAAAAGTCTCTTATCTATCTCTAACTCATCTATTTAGATTTACTTAAAATTCAAAGCAGAAAAATCGAAAATCAAAAAGCCCAACAAATTGTACATTTAATAAATGATATCATGATAGAATCAAACTAGTCTTTAATTTTTGTGATTTGAGTAAGAATGATATTATTTTTAAACATGATCTCAGAGCCCTTCTTTCTTTTTGCTCATCGGAAAGCTATCCTTCATATTTGAAGACGGTGATATTGTCACTAGTATGTGTATAAAATGGATGTGTGAAGGATATGGAAGCACACATAAAAACACTGATATCTGAACTGTCTGTGTGCTGGCATCAGACATACTATGTGGCCCCAATACTATTTGGAAATGCTACTCTTAGGCAGTACTTATGATAACATGTGCCAATATCAAGCCTAATTAATGAACCACAATTGTAGCAGAATGATCTCCATCTGTGTCCACAATGCTATGTCATCTGGAAAACTTATGTTCATGCATTATTTCAGCAGGGTTCTCATTTATATCTGCTTGGATACTCAAATACAGATTAAGCCCAACAGATTTCTCATTCTTATTTTGGTACAAGTCCAAGGATGGCAATACTCATGGCTAATAATCAGCAAATACCTGGAGAAGAATAAAGTAAGCTATAAAGAAGGCTTGATGTAAGACTCAGAGATGGCAGTATAGTCTGCTCAGTTCCTTGGGTTATCATGTAGGCACTCTGATCTTTTGTTTGTCCATGTACTAAGTAGGGGCATTAAAGTAGCAAACCACTAAGGTTCCTTCTAACATTGAGAATCTTTGCTTTCCAAGTGACTAGCAACAGAAGAACAGATAAGCAAAATATGGTATATCCATACAGGATAAACCTCTACTTGAAGTCAATCAGCCTATGCTGTCCCTTATAATAATAATCCCCAATGTTTTGGCACCAGGGACCAGTGCTCCTATGAGAATCTAATGCCTGATGATCTGAGGTGGAGCTGAGGCGGTGATGCTGGTGCTGGAAAGTGGCTGCAAATATAGATGAAGCTTCGCTCGCTGGCCCACCGCTCACCTCTTGCTGTGTAGCTCGGTTCCTAACAGGTCCGTGGACCGGTACTGGGGATTGGGGACTCCTGATTAGACTTGTGATATGGGACTAATAACAGTACCTAACCTTGTAAAGCTGTTGCTCAGATTAATGAGAATACAGGCAAAGTACTCAGCAAAGTGCCTAGGGTCATAAAGTAGCTATAACATGATTTTGTCTCTTGAGCGACTATTCTGAAAGCGGGGACCTAGAATCTGACAGAATTGGCAGTTAAGTGACATTAATGAAAAGTATCTTGAGCGAAGGTTCATGGACTCTTGTTAAGGTCCCCAAATCTGCCTTGATTCCTATCCTTCCTGCATAAAGCCTGGTGGTTTAGCCTTTTTTCTTGGATTCCCTAAGATCTGCTACTCTTTGAATACTTCCACTTCACATCTCTTTGAGATCATTTGAATAGGCTTTTATACCACCCAAGCAAGCATGCCCTGAGTCAGACTCTCTAGGTACTAAGATAAGGCAGTTTTTCTTTCTGGTCATATTTGACTTACAGCTAAAAAAAAAACACCATTTCCTCCTTGCATTTTGAGTCAATACTTACTTTTGAGCAAGAGTTACAAGAAATTTGACACACTGATAGCAGCGACTGCTGTCCACATGATTACTGTGGTGCATCAGAGCTGAAGGGAGAGAAGAAGAAATTTTAATAATAAAGCATTAAACTGAAAGTGGGTCTAAGTAATAACAGCTCTCTTGTTCTGAAAATTTATAATAAACTCTTTCGATAAGAAGACAAGGAACTTAATTAAAGCATGGTGGTGCTGACTCTATAGGATCCCCCAAATTCTAATAGGTAGAAATATATGTGATGGTGAAGTGTGACTTTTAGGAGAACTGAGAAGAACTAAAATTTATACTGGCTAATAATTCATCCAGAGACTCCAAATTTTTTCATCTACCATGCCAGTGACAGAAGAACAGTTATAACACTTTTGCTTTGGTAAATGGAAATTTATGCTATTAGCTCAGTTCAACAAATATTTCTTGTTCTGGGCTTTGAGGATTTAAAGGTAAATAATGCCTGGCCCTTGCTCTTGAGAAATGCATAATCTATAAGTTCCAGAGAGACTGGGTGCTGCTCTGAGGATAGTACACTGTTCCAAGGGGGCAGCCCAGAATGTTGTAGCTACAGAACTCTTTAGCTTAAACATCTTTTCTGCAATAAAAGGAGGTCCTAAATCTTCTCTTAATATATAACAAAATCTAAAATGACTCAGATTAAGTAGAAATACAGGTAGAAGGTGGGAGCCGGATGAGAGTATTTTTTTAAGAAATTGTTCACTGAAATCACTTAGGCCTTCTGAAGAAGAAAGCTCTGCCAAAGACCTATTATGAGTAGACAATAGAAATTTGGGTTTGTTTATACCACAGGTAAAAAAAAAAAAATCACATTTCATGAGCTTGACGATATCATGAGTCTGAGGTTTTAGTTTTTCCTCCCCAGTGGCTACATGAGCAAGAATGAGAGATTTCCCATGTTGAAAAGTGGTCTTTAACTGGTTGAAAAAAATCACAGCACCTTGAATCTTATCTGACCCAGTAAAGGGACCCTAAGCTATACTGTACTGATTAAAAGTAGAAGAGTGTCCAGGACAATTAGGTCTTCATGTTTTAAAATTCATGACTAGAATGAGGGAGCCTGATGGCCCTCACCAGGCTTCTGCTGACTGCTCACTAACCTACGCCAGGGGCAGACCTGTCGGGGAGGACTGGGTAAAACGACAGGTATCTGTACATTCGCGACAGATGTTTTCCAACAAGGCTGGGCATACTTGCCTAGTAATCCATTTTCTGTCTCAAACACAAATTTGACTCTCTCTACTTGTATGGGATCTTCGATGACCTGTGATAGGAAGGAAACATAGGTTAGTAAATGAAAGAAAGAACTTGTGTTATAGCCACTGGTACTTTTTTTTTTTTCTAGTAATTCAAGAGATTAATTTAGTTTATAACTTAACAAAACCTAATACAAATAAATATAATGCCACTGCCATATAGCTCAACAATATCTTAAATTTTAAATTAAAGATGAAAAACTACTAAGTAATTTCTGAAGAGCCATTCTTTTCCTTTTGATATGTTCTTATAACACCTACAGTTCTCTGTGGATTATACAGACATATATTTCATGATATCAAGGATAAGAGGTCTGACTTGTTTACCAAAAACATGTCAAAGTTTTGCGATAATACAGGCTCTACATGTTGATGTGGAGGTTTATGCCATGCCACATAAAGCTGGATCTGTGCCTTACTCTCAATATATTTCTAGTGCCTGGCACTCAACTGTGCCCAGTGTAGTAAATCAGATGATCTGTTGAGCAGGTGAACAATATGCAGTCCTACTCCTGAGGAACAACAACCTTCTAAAGTCTGTAAAATTACTAAGACCAAAGGAGGTAAGGAACTGAAAAGCTAGGCTTTCAATAAATGGCATCAATGGTATATTTACTTACTCAAAAGTATTTATTAAAATCCTACCCTTTTCCTAGGGGCCTGAGTGACCTAAAAAAAAAATGCCTACCCTTTGCCAAGGTGGGGATCTGAAGGGAACTTAGACCCTCCTTCCCTCTCTTTAAGGAGCCTCTGGGCTAGTCTCTCTCATCAGCTCACAAGTTGTCACCAAATTCTATTGATTCTCTTTCCAAAACACCTCTTGATCTGTCTCTTGCCCCCTGCTACCCTCTCTCTCCTCAGTGCAGGTCTTGTTATTTAACACTCAGACTACTGCCATAGAATCCTATACAGCCTTCCAATTCCAACCTTGTTTCCTTCTTTAGTGCATCCTCTAAAACCACAGCCAAGAAAATCTTTCTAAGACATAAATCGGGTCACATAACTTTCCTGCTTAAAACCTTTCCATGGTTCCCCAGCACTGATAGCAGAGGTTACAAAACAATTTGGGCCAAATAAAACAAGCCTGTAGATAGAACCTTGGCACCAGGCACCCAGCAACTGGCTTACAGAAAAAAGTCCTCATACACAGGTAGCAGAAATCTTTCAGAATCTGGATGGGCTTCTTTCTCCAAGCCCTACTCAGTTCCCACTCCTTCTAGTCATACCACTTACTTATAGTTCACTGAGAAACCAGGTATAAAGCATGCACTTGGCTCAAATCCTGGCTTTGGGCAAATCACTCCATCCCTCTAAGTTCGAGTTTCTAACGTGATACTGTATTTCACTGATTATAACTAAAGTTTCCCCCTTACTTTTTAAATTTCTTAAACTGAGATGCATCCTACCGCCAATTACATTTTAGTTTCATAGCTCATAAATATTCTTAGTATACACTGACAATCAACCAATCAACAGTACCTTAGATTTAAACTATCTGTAGAGCTAGCAAGTTGCCTGACAGTTACTGTGAGGTTTAAATAGGATTATCTGTACTTACAACAGTTTCCTATCCACAGGAGGGCCATCCTTTGCTCCTTTGCTTTCTGCACTACAACTGCCTCTCTCACTTAACTGTGAGCCCCCAAGAGGTGGAGTTTATTATTGCTCACTTCTAAATCAGTAATGTACAAAAAATGAATGATATGAAGATGACATAGTAAGTGCAGACCAAACGAATGGAAAAACACTATAAGGACACACAACTTTTTATTTATTAACAATGCTGACTAATACATACCTAAATGCAAGTGAATCAGAACACTTATGACTTACCAATATCTCATGAAGTAGTTGAAATGTATTCTTTAACTCATGGGGTGGAGCTGTTTCTAGTTGATTCTGAAATATTTTTTAAAAGCATAAAAATTCCAGTTAAGTTTTCAGTGGAAACCACATTGGAGTGTCAATGTGGAATCCAATAATGTTAGATTCAAGCCCCACTTCTACCACTATCTGGCTGACCTTGGGCAAGTCAATTCCTCTTTTTGGGTCTCAGTTTTCCCAAATGCTAAATCTAGGGACTGAAACACATGATCTCTGTAGTTCTCTCAGCTGTAACACTCTGTGCTACTTTACTAAGAAATTAGGAAGGAGGGAGGAGCAAAGACAGAAAGAAAAGAATTTTAAGTTACTAAGTAGTAACTTATATTTATATTTCATTTATACATATTCTATTTTGTTTTCCAGAATATGCTGGTATCGCTATGAGAATGCAAATGAGAATCCTCTAAGTATGCTACGAGTAAAGTATATAAGAAAAATCAGTTTATGAAATAGAGAAATCTACAAAGACATACTAAGTGAAGAAAGCAAGGTTCTGAAAACTCACATTGCTTTGTGCATTTTAATAATCTTATACATTTATGGGTAGGGAACTAAAACGAACACTGCATTACAACACCACACTTCCCAGGTGTTAGGTCTGGTACTAAGGAAGCCCTTCACATAACACACCTGACTGAATCTTCACAATCTGTGAAGTCATATTTCTGCCCATTTTGCAGAGGAAAAAATTGAAATGAGGTCATATAATTACTAAAGAGTAAGGAAAGAAACTCAGTTCCCTCTGATATAGGTTTGTACAGAAAAGGCTGAGAGCAAAACACATTTTAATAAGAGCCTAAAGACATAATCCACTAATTACATGCTATTTGTTAGCACTACGTGTATTAATATTACAAATCCTAGTGCAGGTAAGAGGGTGTGGTAGAAACTCTGTGCTCAGAAACTAATATATATGGTAAAAACTTACAGAAAGAGGCCTGGGAGGACACACAACACAATTTGACAGTTTTGATTCCTGAGGTAGGGTCAAGAGGGAACAAGATTGGTTGGTGTTGGTCAAAGGAGACTTTGGCCTTCTTTGTATGTCTTAATTTTTCACAAAGAGAATGTAGTCATATTATCCATGCTATTAAAAATTAAGGATTAAAATTGAATAAAAATGGTGTGTGTAGGCTTAAAGAATTTTTTGGTAACCTCTGGAAAGGTAATGAATAATATGATCAAGAGCACAGCTCTGGACCCAGACTGCCAAAATTCAAATTCCCACTCTGCCACTTACTAGTTGTGTGACCCTGGGCGAATTAATTAATCCATGCCTCAGTTTCTTCAACTGTAAAATGGTGATAATAATAGTATCTAGCTCATAAGAGTACTTGAGAATTAAGTGACGTAAATATGTAATATGCCTGGACCAGGCCTTGGCATCCAGTAAGTGCAATATAAGTAGTAGTAATTACTGTATTGATCAGAGCTTCATAATGAACTATATTATTATTTCAGAAGGGGAGAAAAACCTAGTTTTGACTTTAAGATGTTGCCTGGGGGAGAGGGATATTCTACAATTGGAAAACATTTTACACAATAATGGTGACCACAGCATTATTAGCTATAAAATATTATTCTTAATAGTAAAAATTAAACCAAATGCAAATGTGCATTGCCACGAAAGAAACTGTTAGGTAAACATGGCACATGAGACGATGAAATGTTACCCTCGCAGATAACTTTTAAATAATAGGAAATACTTATAATGTCAAGTAAAAATAGGACAAAATCATAAAGAGAATAAAATCCTAATTATGTTAAAATATATGCATAGAAAGTAAAAAGGAAACAGAAATATTCATGGTGATTATCAATGAATGATGGATGTTTGAGCTCTTTCTTTACTCATTTTTTAAAAAATAAGCCTACATATATTACTTTTATTTTTTAGGAAAAACATTAAGGTTATTAAAAGGAGCATATTAATTGGGAGCAAAGGATTGCTTTCCTAGAGTCTCAAGGCTAACAGGCTCTCAGGTTTACCTTAATGAAATGCAGCATAGTGAAGGAAAAATGTTCGTTACAGAAGCAGCAGTACACCACCATCTCAATGAGTGCCAAGAGTGAGCCCGTCAGCTCCCGCAAAGCAAACATTACCTAGGGGGAGGGTATAAAGGAGTAAGCATTTCTTAAGTCAGTTAGTTGTCGACAGTTAATTTCTGGCTTTAACTGAAATTTACTTAGATTTAATACCATCAACATTGTCTCAAAATAGGGTTTCTTAACTGCTAGATATCCCAGGATAGACTTTAGGGCATCTAAGTTTGTTGGAAATTTAACACGATTTTGTTCAAATGTGCACCTTTTTCTTGGGAGTCACTTTCATCAGATTTTCAAAGGTAAATGTTCCTCCGTTAAAATAATTACTGATCCAAAAAACACAAAATAGAAAGCTTAAAAAAGAATATGTATAGCACAGCACTGTTGATGCAGTTAAAAAAACCAGCATGATATACTGTTCATAGATTCACATACATGTAGGTCAAGTTACGAAAGGGTTGGAAGATTAAATTCTCAAAAACGAGTAGCTCTGGGTGGGTGGGGAGCAACCTGGACTGCAGATAGGCCAGACAGCATGTTCCACAACAGAGGCTGTGAGATGCCCACTTCTATGCTTCTGAGGTATAAAAACGTGTGCTTCAGAGGTGTAGTATTCCAGGATCAGGGACATGCAAAAGAGATTGGGAACAAAACTCTCTGATAATAAACTGAGTAACTGTAATTGGTGAGTTGCCATTTTACTACTGGGACCTAGAAGGGTAATTAGCTGGGCTGGACCTGGAGGTCCAATACTTGATTGCAGGGAGGACTAATATTCTCTTCAACTGATTCTTTTTGACATATACATAGGGAGAAAATTAATTAATAAGAACCATTTCTTTTCTAAACAATACTCTTCTTCATCAGAATAACATGCAAAATATAACTAATAATAAAAGGTGTTTTTCTTCAAATGGGAGCAATGAAAAGAAAATGGAACAAGTACATACCTCTAATAGGTACGGTTTCCCTTCAGACAAGAACAACAAGGCTTCTACTTCCTCATGGAGGGGCAGCAAAGGGCTTGAGGGAGCAATGCTAATAGGTGGCCGTTGTTTAAATATACCGGGAGCTTTAGAAGACCAAAGAAACAAAACCTGTCTCACTTGATGTTGTATCATGAAATAGACATCTACAGGTAAAGTAATTCTCTCAAGATTCACATACACACACTGCTGAGTACTTACAACCTGTTCTGCCACAGTCTAATGGGGAAGCTAGACATACAGGAGTAAATGTTTACCTATTTATTTCAGTTTCTGCCTAAGTTGTAGGTTCGACTATTAAAACTTTTAGATTCCTAGCAATCTTTACCCAAAACAATATTTTAAAGAAGTAAAAGTATAAATTGTATATGAGAAAAAATGCCCAACATGACTCTGAAGAGACATGGGACAAGATACTTTTGTTTCTCAAATAACTATTCTCAAATAATGGCCAACGCCACCTATGCTAAGCAGAATCAACTCATATAGATAGGGTTACCTCATTTACTAGAAAACAAGGACTCATACTGTAATTTTCTTTTACAGACCTGTCTGAACCCATGAATTAGGTAGTTTTGTCTTTTTTGATTAATGACTCAGATTTAGGAAGCAAATTCTTATCCCATAACCATCCGAGCGCTCCCCCAATGTTCCTTTAGAGAGTCAATGAAGATTTCAAGATTAGAGTGATGCACTGTGATTTTTATCTAGTTTTTTGTGTTCCAATCTTTCAGGTCAGACAATACGAAAAATTCTACTATAGTATCTGGGTCAGAGGCTTGCATTCACATACTGGCTGCTATGACATTTACCAGCTGTAAGACTTGTGAAAGTTACTAAATGTTTCTGTATCTTAGTTTCCTCATTTATAGAAGGGAATAATATCACTCTCATAGGTTTGCTTCGTTTTAAACGAAGACTGAACTATTGGTTCTGGATGACAAAAAAGAAAATGTTACTAACTACATCTTATATTCAAATACATTTCAATGATTTAATTTACATCTGAATTTATGTCCGCTTTGTTTTGACAAAGTACTTTAACATTTTATCTCATTAATCCTAGTAAACCTGGGTTTTTAAAAATATTTCCACTTTATACTAAGGATCAGAAGGGTCAGGTGGCTTGGTCAAGGTCACAGAGCTAATAGACTTCAAGCCAGACTAGCTATTTTACCACTAGATCAGGTGTGTCAATTATGGTAATGAAGGAAGTCCAAATTAGCCTTTAATCCTACAGGTCTTTTAATATTTACACACCCCTCCCAAGTAAATGAATGACTTTCACTGAATCAAACCAGTAATATAAGTTTAACATGAACTGAAAAGAAAAATTTTGTGTGTTCCTCAAATATCGAATAGCAAAATGAGAAACAAGTGGTATCCTTTTAATTGCTAACATTACTTTCCACGAATTATTGACAAATTCAGTATCTCTTCAGTTTTCTGATGTATTAAAGATATGTAAAAGCTTACCAACATTCCTTTGGGAAGAGACATCTGAATGCAAAACGAGTAATGCCACTGTGTTGTGAAGATTCCCAAATTCTCGTGCTTGTGCAGAACTCCATCGACGTATCTGGTGTCAAAGAACACAAAGCACATATTGGTGTTTTAGTCAAAAATAACACAAAGAGGGAGGGAAAGGATGTGCTGATTATGATATCTTTGGGCCACAATTATTTTTCAATGTTTGATAGTAAAAGAGGTCAAAGTATGAAAAGTCACAGGTTTTAATCTAGCATGAGTGTTTTTCCCCTTAGACATATTAACTCGTATCTTAAAACAAATCCATTCATATATTTCAGTTTATGTACTGAGAGCTCACCATGTGTCAGATGATTTCCTGCACCTCAGTGTGATGGGGAGCACTCAGGAGGCTGGCAATCTGGAGACCTGGCCCTGCTCTGCCACTCGCTGTGCTGTGTGGACGTGAGTGAGTTCTTACCGTAACCTGTGCCCGACCTCTTTGTACAATGGCAGAGATAATAACCTAACTGTTCTGCTCACTTTGTGGTTGTGAGGACCAAATGAAACCTTAAAAGGGAACATGTTCTCACTGCTACATGCTCCATAAATGTAAAACAATATTGATTATATGTGAAGCTGAATTACAGTGAATTTAAATCAATCACCACTGTCAATGGAGTCCCTGATGTGGAAGAGCCTGAATTGAAAAATAGATATTATAAATCTCTACATAATATCCTTACACAGAGCAGGCTATGGTGTCAGCACTTGTTTTTTAATACCAAAAAGCCCAAGTGGCACAGTGGTAGATAGGAAGCTGAGAGGAGGCCTACGCACCAAATCTGTCTCCCCTAATAATGAAAAGAAAACTTTCCTATGCAATGCATTACTTTCAGGGGAAACCAGAGCTGGTCTGAATCCCAGATCCACAATATTTTAGCTTTGTGTCCTTGAATAAGTGACTTAACTTCTATGTGTTGTAAATCCTGTCTGAGACAGGGATGAAACTGCCTATTTTACTGAACTGTGAGTATAAGAGGTATAGCATATAAAATAACCAGTTGTGTCTGGCACATAACAGGCACTCCATATAGTATTTATCATTACTGCATATTCTCATTTTATGTATTTTAAATGTATCAAACAAAAGAAATATAATGGATGGAGGAAACACACCAACATAGAAACTTCTGACAGGAGAATCATTTTCACATATATATAATCCTATTATTATCACAAAACAACTTCTCTTTCATTTCCTGAATATTAGTGGTAGTATATCTGCAGGAATATCTTTCAGCGTATAACAGTACAATTCCCCATTTGAAATCTGGCCTTCAGCATCCCAGAAGCAACAGCCTTGCTCACAGTCTTAGAGAGCAAGCGTAATACCTAATGCCACTATTCCTTGTAGGTTTTCGAATCCATCTTCCCGTCAGAACCCATCTTTCCTCCAATGACACTTCGCATTTTGACTGATACTCTAGTTAGTCATTTCTGTGGGTTATTACTAGGAAATTCTATAAGAAAGCTGTAAAAATAATTAAACTATAAAAAAGTTTAAAGTCTATATAGTTCTAGTACAAGGACTCTTATACTCTTATATATTTAAAGATATTTATCACCTACAGAGAAATAAAGTGGCTACAAAAACCAAAGTCATTCACTGGCTATAAAAGTAGGCATTACCTGATTGTTTTGCCGATTGGCTCCTAGGAGAAAGCTGATCATGTGTCGCAGAGCTGAATGCCTCAGAAGAAGGTCTCCTGCCCTAATACCTTGCTGTCACAAGATATTGAGAATTACAAATTATATTCCTATCCAGACAAAAATTAGTTTTAAAAACAGTTAAATGAGAAGTTTTAAGGAGTTGCTATGTTTTTAAATGCTATAATTTACATAAAGTACTTGTTAAAATTTTAATTTAAAAAACTCGAGTTTTTTTTTTTTTGTAATGACAGCCTCGCATTACATCACAATGGCTATGAAACATGTAATTAGACACTATTTTAATGCAGACTTCTGCTATCAATGAGTAACTACATCTACCTGGATCCAAATTCTTGCAAGTAATATAGTCCATGAATTAAGGGTTTTTAAGAAGAAACAGTCATAAAACTGTGTCACACAGATCCTATACTGACTGGTTTAAATTTGTTCTATGCTCAAAATTTCTTTAAACTACAAATCTACTGTATTAGAAAAAGACATTTAAAAAATCATTTACCTTTTGTACAAACGTGTTGAACAGGAAAAAGTACTGAGCACAGTTTTTACAATTTTCTGGGACATCTTTATCCAACAGAGCAAGTAGTACCTCCAGTAACTGGTGAAGGCTTTTTAACTGGTTAGAGGAAATTACATAAAGAAAAAAATGTAAGACAGACAGTTGTAACAGAATTAATTTGAAGTAAATCACCTTAAGAACAAAAGGAAAGTCTGGTTGATACAATCCAATCTCAGATTCAGATGGATTTATGCTTTGGAGAGCAAAAACAGAATGATCAAATTCACCTTTCTGGGGAGGAATAGTACTGTAGGAATAATTAAAAGGAAACTCTAGATTTGTTTCCAAGACTTCAAAGTGAAGGGCATGATTCCAGCACCTAATGTGCACACTTCCTGCAGAGCCAGTTTCTCTCTGTCTCTCAAAAAAGGGCGGCGGGGATGGGGGTTAGAGGAAATATATTTCTGAATCCCTCCCTCCACTATGCTAATTCTTCACATAATCACAGATGCAAAGAATAAAAAACACAGACACAGGCATAGGGGCTAGAAATCAAGCCAATGGAGCAAATGGAGAGCAACAGCCTGACAGAATGACAACGGCAATATCGACTCAACTGTGAACTTACTTGAAAGCCCGCTGATGCCTCATGGAAAGCTTTGAAAAACATTTTATTTGTTTAGAAACCATTTTGGTTATTGCATTGCTTCTTCTTTCCCTCCCACCCCAACTGTTTTGGACAACTCCCTAGAAATTCATCTGAGAATTAAGAACAGGCTTACTACTCTTTTAACTTTATTTTCTCCATAGATGTTGTTCATAGACTTTTAAAATACTCCCATTCATCTTGTTGCACCCATTATAAATACAGTAAAATCTAGTATTTATATAGCACTTCATTTTCAAAGTACTTTACAATACAAAGTGGGTGGCAAGAGGCATCATTTCCATTATGGGGGAAAAATTAACATAAAATACATCAGCTAAATATCACATAGAATTTGCTGAGGCAAATGGTTTCCATGCTTATGTCCTCCAACACTCCCTTCTCTTGCTACCACCTGCAGTCCTGCCTTTAGAGGCTGGTGGGGTGATATGGTACAACCTGACCCCATCTGTATGGAGACTGCACTAATTCTGCCTTTATCTTTTGCCTTGGTTGGTACATGGGAGAAAAGAGAATGAGAAGGTCCTTATGTTAAACACCTTAGAAAACTTCCACAGGCGTATTTCAGAGCATGATATCTGAACTGTCTTAAGCAGCAAGCTCCCAATGATCTATTCTATATTTTCTGCTTCCAAGTAAGGTTTTGTTTGGAAAATGGTTCTGCTGTTTAAGCTGCCTGAAAACCACTGCCTTAGAGTAAACTTCAATTTCCTTAAGATTCCTGGAATTGAGAGGCAATTTTCTTCTAGGTCCTTCCTTAGGGGCATATTCGACTTCCTGGTTCATTCTGGACTGAGCAGTGCACCATGAGGTCGTCTGGTCTAACAGAGAACCCTGGATCAGGCAGTGATGAGGGAATGAAGTACTCAGTTGCCAGGCACTATACCCAGATTAATCTCCTTTAAAAGACTTGCTCAAGGTTGCATAGCAAAGTCAACAACTGAATTTGAAGTAGCGATTCCTAGAACTTGCATTTAGTTCATTGAGACACACTGCCTCCAGCCAATGTTTATATGGAGCCAATTAGTTCTGAAAATAACATTTTTCAAAGTTTTCCATGTAGTGTCAGCTGTTTAAAACAGCAAACTTGGGAAATTAACGGCTGTATTTTCTAGCACTTAGTAACAGGTTGAATAATCAGTCTTACAAGGTATGTCATTTATTTTCCTAAATCTTAAAACCTTTGGGGATGGAGGATGGTAATAAATACCATGGTTTGTTTTGGTATGTGTGGAACTGTGACCCAGAAAATATGTTAGAGAAAATAGGGTTAGGAAGAATAAATTCAGAGAAACAGAAACAGGTTACTAAATAAGGAGACCAATGAAGGAACTATTTTGGCCAATATGCCTAGATGTATGACACTGGTGGGTATGGTTGTCAATTACAGGCTGCCAATTTCAGGTCATAAAAACAGCTTATGAGGAAAGACAAGGCCAAGAGTGGCTCGAAATGTCTCTAGGTCTAGATTAGTCTTTAGACTCAGGTGAGTCTCAGTTCAGAGAGATTTATTACAAACTCTTGAAAAGACTTTGAAAAGGGAAAGTTCTAGAGAGAGAATCCTGAAGTAGACCAAAGCAGACCTCAATTCCTGGCCTACCTTGGTTTCTGGATATGAGGAGGAAAAGTCAGAATGCCTTCTACCCTGGCATTCATCAGAAAGTTGGTTTACAGAGCATGCATTTCATGTGGAAAAATTACTAATTTCAATCCTAGGCTCTCTCTCTTATTATGTGCAATTTAAAATGTTTGGTAAAAACAGAAGGTATAAATAAAAATTTTAAAATGAGACTGACCTTATCTTGATAAAACAAGGCACTGTCTAGGGTTTTCTCCAGAATGGTGGCCACAGCAACTCGCACTTCTCTCACACTGCACTCCAACAAGAATATCCTAAAATAAAGAGAAGAGTGGTGTAAGAAAGTGAGACAGATTTAAGCCAACCTTACCAATGTGGGTCCCACCTTTTATCCAAGAAACAAGATTACTCCAAGATGTTAGTTCAAGCCTTCTGAGAACTTTAGCCCTCCTCTCAGGCCACCATGAATGAGTAAGGCCAAACAGGAAAAAAAGACCCCGGGACTCTGAAAAGTGAAGTTTTCCCCCTCTTCTTCCTCTCTTCTCCTAGTATAAATATAAATTTGGACTTAAAAAGATATGAGAGCAAAGAACTTAAAAGTTTTATAAATTCTGTTTACCCAAGGGCAGTTCTCCCTGGCATCCCTTCAATTTCTCAGAATAAGATAAAGTTCTGAGTTAAGACAGCACACCTCCTAAGCCTCCTGTGCACCTATATTTCTATCCATCTACTTTTCTCTCCTTTCCTCAACCCTTACTTATTACTTAGTTCTCCTAGAAGTGTCTGAGGCTAAAAAAGTCCTGCTATCTTCCTTTCTTCTATGAAGATGATGGTTACAGAAGCTAAGATTTATTAGGCATTTCCATAATATCTGACATTTCTAATGTTACAGTCTGATACTACACTATGTGCTGAAAATGCATTATCTAATTTAATCCTTTTCATAATCAGTGTGTAGATGAGGCAGCCTCAATGTGGTGGAGGGCATGGTCAGGCAGAAACAAGGCACTGTCTAGGGTTTTCTCCAGAATGTGTTCTCTGGGGCTGGGCGGTGGTGGTAATTACTTGAGAGCAACTAGGTAACCGCATGCCTTGCCATGGTTAGCTTTTCTTTCCCTGCTTCATATGCTCACTTTGACGTGAAAACCCGTAGTATAATGAACCAAGTGAAAATCTACCTATCTTTTCTAATAAAGATAGTCTTTGACTTACAATGGTTGGATTTATGACGGTACGATAATAGTCATTAAATAGAAACCGTACTTCAAATGTCCATTTCCTTCCTTTGCTCCCAGAGTATGCAGATAACCTTGCCCTCTCTCCCAATAGGAAAATGAAAGTGGAGCTACCTGAGGTCGCTCATTCCATGTCACTGTGAATGCTATGTATTAGCTACCTAATTTGAACCAGACAGATAAGGCTCTGTTCAAATCCACTAAGGTTCCAAAAAAGGAGGTGGTAGGGAAAAGGAACAATTACAGATTAAGAAATCTTAAGAGACACATAAACCAAATACAATGTATGGAGCTTGTTTTAAATCCTGATTTGTACAGACTCAATGGTAAAATAAAATTTCGAGACATCTGGGGAAATATGAACATGGCCTGAATATAGGATGATATAAAGGAATTCTTAGTATTTTTGTTTAGTGTGCTAATGGTACTTAAAGTTAATTTTTAGAAAAACTTTACCTGGTAAAAGATACATGAAAATTTTATAGTGAAATATAATGTCTGAAATTTAGTTTTAATTTCTTTAGATCAATTTACAAGCCACATTTACTAATTTAAATTTTCATAATTATAATTCCATTTATAAATTGCTAAAAAAAAAAAAAGGATGACACTGAGGGCTTGATCTAAAAGAAAACACCCTCTTCACATTTTCAGTTTCTAAAATATTACTACCGTGTATATTTATTTAGTTGTAACAATAATGACTTAAGTTATCTTTAAAGTTCTAAAGAAATAAGTAGAGAAAGGAGAATTCTTCAAAACTATAAAATCATAGCAATTGACAGTGATGCGTGATGGGGCTTTATAAAGAAGAGGTAAAATACATTAAACTCTAGTAAGAAAAATTCAGATTAGGTAATTCACTGGGATTCCTTACCATATGGAATTCTAATTCTAAAACATAATGTCTCACTTTCTCTGAAGATATTTAAAAGCAAACCTGTTTGAATATTTGGATATAAAGAATGAATTAAATATTTCCCACGTTTCTTCCAAATGGATGATGTTCTGTGACACTCTACTGTCTAACGCAGTACTCAGGAGTCCTTCTAATGGAAGATATTTTGGAAATAAGCTGGTAAAAGGTTACCTTTATATAACACCTCAAAGCAATGTTTGTTTTCTTTTTATGAACTACATGCATGTATGCATGCACAAATATTTAAGTACTTTCTATTTGCCAGGCTTTTTGTGTACAGTAGGGAACAAAACATAGCTTCTACCTTCAAGAAGCTTAAGTTTAGTGGGGGAGATGGGCAAAACAACAGAGCAGACTAAGGACAGACCTATTACAGACTGGATGATTAAGGCTGATCACTCTTTCTGACATCTGAAGAATAAGAAAGTGCTTATTATGCAAAGAGTGGAAGGGAGAATGTTCCAGACAGAGAGAATATCAGCCTCAAGGGTTTTTAGGCAGAAAAAAAGCTTAATGTGTTCAAGGAATTGACAAGCCAGTGAATGCTAAGCATGCAGAAAAGTGAAACAAGATCAAGTGGAAGGATAGACGAAGACCGTATTCAGGTAAGCTCTTGTAGGTTATGATAAGGGTTTTGGATTTTATGAGTACAATGGGTATCCACTGAAGAATTTTTAAGCAGAAAAATAACATAATCTAATATTTTTTTAAAAAGAACACTTCTGTTGTTCTATGAGGTAGACTGAAGGAAGGAGAGGTGGAGGTATCAAGCAGGCTAAATGTCTAAAGCTCAGACCTAGTGATGAAGGGGATGTGGAGTCCAGAACTTTGATTTCTAAGTCGCCACCAGACTACGATCTCGCTGTGGAAAGAAACTTGAATTTCTGAATTTCCTATAGTCTGTTTTAAGTTGAGAGATACCAAAGCATATCTGTTTGCTGACAGAAGTGAGATAGTAGAAAAATTCTGGAAGGTAAACATGCAGGAATAAGAGCTGATAATTAAAGGGCCAACTTCCTTGAGAAGGTTTGCTCATATAGACAGACTAATTTTTGAGAGGAAAAAGGACACTTCCTCCAGGAGAAAAAAAAAAAAGAATAAAGAAGATAAGATAGAACATACTCTGGTAGTGTGGAACTTGTGACAGGGAGTGGGGGACTGCTCATCTGTTAATCTTACTTTCTTAGTGACTTCTGAGGCAAAGCATTAGCTAGAACTGGGGTGAGCTGGTCTGCCAGGTGTGAAAAGTAGGAAGGTACAACTGAGGCAGAGAGAAGGAAGAGCCCATTGGGGATAAAAGATCTGGCCACTGAAAGATCAATGTGCTCACTGGGTCCCCCATATGAGTGCTGAATTCCCTGAGGATAACAGAATGATTAGGAATAAGATGTAAACATTCACAGTAATTGAAATAGCTTGAATTTTAATCCTAAAAAGCAAATTATTTTTAAATTACAGGTACAAAGGAAATATACTGTTGTAGATAAAATACTATCAGATCTTTGAAAATACTTCAGCCAGAATCCAAACACAGTGAAAGAATATGGTGGTATTATACGTTGTAACCTAGGATTGTTGACCTCTTTACATTGCCACAAGACTGAATCCCTGAAGGAAGGGACTTATATTTTGGAATCCCCTGAGCCACAGGGTTTCAGGACATGTCTGCCTGTGAGCACTTGGTTATCTGCACACATGCTCTCTTTGCATTTACTGAACACTTACTTCTCTGAGTCTAGTACAACAAAGATGGTATTGGAAAGAATGATTTTAGAGTGATCTGAATAATTTCCTCATGCTTTAAAATTGATTCCAACAAGAAAAATAATTTCAAGTGGAAATAAACAGAGCTACAAGAAACTTCAGCTCTAAATCACTGGACCAGACCCAAATTTCTTTTAATTAAAAGATATTGATACTTACTTTATCAATTCTCGTCCTTCAGAACTAATAAAATATTCAACTAGCCACTGACAAGCATCAAAACTTTTTGAAAGTAACGCTTCAATAGTGGCAATCCATTCTTCAGTGTCGACCCTTTAAAAAAAGCAAAGAAAGTGATGTTAGGAGTATGGCCCCAGCAAATAACCCCATGGAATGTCACTCCATTTTAAAAATTAAAGAAAAAACTTTTGGAGGTGTGGAAGATAAGTTAAATACTCAGTAATTGCTAACTAACATGGCTCCATGAATCCCAGAAGCCAGTGCTTTGCATTCTTTGGTATCTGTGGTACCTGTATTACTCATTTCCCTGTCCCCTAAAAGAAAAAAAATGTGTGAACAAACTTAAGTCTTTGACTTTAATTTTTATCTTTTGCATCTCCTTCAAAAAACTTCATTTGCAAAAACACCTGAAATTTTGTTTTGCTTAATTTACATTAAGAATGCCTACTTTCAACATTTTTATACTTTTGTTATAATCAGTAATATTCTATTTTATGGAATAAAAATACTTGGACAGAAAAAAAGATGTAATGGCTATACTATTCATGACTTTATGCCACTCCTCTCCAGTCCCTCATGTCCCAAAATGGTCAATATAGACAAAATTAAAATAGGGTGCTATGTATAGATAGCTTGAACAAATTTCACAAATGAGAGTAACCAAATAAATTTTCTTAGTCACTCTTATGCCAGATATTACAAGAAACACATTATTTTTTCTTTATCAATAAATTAATAAAGACTGATATCATTTAATATATATCTAATTATTAAACATAAAAGTGAAATGTCATTTATTTGTTTTCATCTCAAGAGTTCTGTAATTGCGAAATCTTTCAAAAAACCTCTCCATACTTGGGGAAGCTCCCCATGTAGCAGGAGAGAAAACACAAAGAACTTCCATGGCCTCCTAATTGTAACTGGTCTCCTCACCCTGAGCCTTGCTCCAGGTTTATCCTACAAACCAATGCACAATTATCTTCATCCTTCACTCACTTATTCACAGAACAACTATCTACCGAAAGCCTATAATGTGTCAAGCATCTTACCAGGTGCTGAGGATAAAAACCAATGATGAATAGCATACAATCAAAGTAGAGAGTTTCTATAGCATCACACTGAACATACTGCCCCCTGTTCAAAAACCTTCCACTCTCTCTCACTTGAACAAAGCACAAACTCTCTTCTCTGGCACTCAGGGCATTCAATGAGCTCATCAAACCCAACATTTGGTCTCACTCAAATGAATTCCTTAAATATATGAGAAAAACACTAGTCATTTTTGGTTTTTTAGACAAACCTTGTCCATTATTCAGGTTTTTTTCCTTCCACCTAGAATAATAACCTGTTTCTCTACTTTTGCCTTTCAAAATCCTCTGAAAACATCAATGTCTTTAATGCCTACTGAATCCCCATATCTGGATATGATTTTGCCTAACTTCCAAAGATATACAGCATTTATACCTTGCATCACAGTTACTGCTTTACTATTGGATTATAAATTCCTTAAGGATAGGAGCCATGTCTTAATCATTTTGAGTACACAAGGTAGTTGCCTCCAATTACCTAAAACAATGTTTTGAAAAGCTGAATTTTAAAGTCAACTTTAACTGAATTAATCAATGCTTTTTGCCATAACAATCAAAACATATCACTTCTTACCTGAGTTTCTTCTTTGTCCGTAAATAAGTTTGAAAAAGAAACTGAATGGCCAGCTGTAAGCTCACTTTTGCCATGCAAGGATAGTATGGATGCTTTAATTTAGTCTGAGAGAGAGGGAGAAAAAAAGAGAGGCTATTTGGATATTTTTCACAGAAGTTTTATAGATTATTATACATTGATATGAACTAAAAAAATGACATATCTAATTATTAAACATAAAAGTGAAATGTCATTTATTTGTATTAAATATTTGTAATATTTCCTTATTAAATATTAATAAGGAAAATCTAGCCAGTTCTTTATAGAAAATGTTTTGGTTAAACTTTAAAAATGTTTAAGACATTTTCATTTCTTTAATGAAGCCATCTCAAAACTGAGTGTTTAGACCACAGGATGTTAAATAATCTATCAATAGGCTAAGAAAGTTTTTCCTTTATTTGGCAAATTATAATCATGGTACTCAATAAAGAGAAGTACTTGGAAGTTAATCATGAGTGTGGTAAAGTGTGATCACAAATTAGGAAAAATTAATCTCCACAAAGCCTAATATCCATTGACATCACTAATGGCTACTGTTAGAGTTATTATAAAATTTAAACAAAAACACTTAAAAAAGCTAAGAGGTGGAAAACCACATCCATTCATAATCAGCACCATACATTCTGAACACTGCCTGTACTTTAATATCACCCAAAAAGTGACACATTGTGGAAATTTTTTTTTTGCATCTAATCTTAAATGTTAACAACTGAGAGTGAGCATGAGTCACTGAATGCTTTAGTTGAAAGATATTTAACTATAATTCTTTCTTATTTCTTTAGTAACAATCCAGCTGGTACTTACAGCATTCAATGATGCTAAAGACAGAACAAAACTGAAATAATCACTACTGTACACATCTCTATTCTTCATAAACTTGAGGTTTTCATCTCTCACCATCTACAAAAAATTAATAATTATTTAAAAAGAACAAGGTAAAATATTCAAATATGTGAATGACATTTTAGTGATACCTTAGATAAAAAGGGTTCATAAAAACCATTTTCTAAAGCTTTTTTTAAAAAAGAGGAAAATCTTCCTTTCAAATATAAAAAACTGTAAAAAGGTGAATAAATACTAAAGAAAAACCTTTTGGGAAATTTGGGAAAACCACCATTGAAGGACAAGTGAATTTTAACTCATTATTTTGGTTAGGAAGGGACAAATAGACTTCCTGCATCAGATGGTTTAATTCTCTCTCTCAGTGAAGGACTCCATATTTTTCTTAAATTCTCTGATTCTGGCTACTTAGCTTTTGATTATTTAGTGTATAAAGCCTGGACTGGGCAGTTGGACAGTTCTGAATTTAAATTCTGGCCTTTGACAGTGGCAGGTCTTTCTCTTTTTCTGAGTCTCACTTTTTTCTGTCTAAAAATGGAAATAAAATCTGCTGTTCCACAAGAGTATTTTAAGAATTAGGGATTTGTTTAAAACATGTAGCACAGAGTAGGTACTCAATAATTAATGGTCATCATTATATTAGTTTAACCTAAAGGCTATGAATCTTATTTTTCTGTCCAGATATAATAATTTAATTTCGGCAATGTGTTTCTTTTCTGCCCACTCCCTTTGCTTTTTTATCTGGGGCTTTCACAGTCACACAGCAGGTCAATGATGGTGCTATACAGTTTGAGTCTGTAGCCATCTTTGTGACCTGGTATGTGAAAGATTCATGAAATAAAGTGAGTAAGGTGTGGCACTAGAGGTAGAATAGTTCACAAGAAGATCAGCAGGAGTACTTCTGAACCTACAAGATAGATTTTGACACTTATCTGGATTTCTCCCTTAGAATTTTTCATATAGTTCTCACCTGGTATATTCGAACAGGCATTTTCTCCACAAACAGTCCTTTCTTCTCACCCTTTTTAACCAGCTTGGTTAAAATAGAAAGTCGGTCATTGTTAGGCCTATGGGGCCGAGGAGATGACTGAGGTGAAATTTCTGGTGAAGATGGTGCTGACCTAAGAGACAGAATCAGAAAACTGTGTCATATAAAGTGGTTATTGTTTTAGTTGTTGCTATAACATGTCATACCTACATAAACAGTATACTTAAAAACAGACTGCATACTTTCCTGATTCAATATAGTAAGTGTAAATTCAGAGACAACCTGGTTAAAAAAGAACTCTCTGACACTGCTGGCATAGTACTTTCTATGCTTTTTACATAAGGTACATTCAATAAATGTACCTTTTTCTTTTCAAAAAATCTCAATTCTAGAATGAAATAATTTACATGCATTTTTTGAAATACAAAGTAACTTTTGCCAAGAAAATAATAACCAGGTAGCAATAAAAAAAAAGAAAAGAAAAATATAGAGTGATTTACTTATTTTCTTTTTAGACTTTCTCTCTAGCTCAGTCAATTACCTTTAAATCCCAAATTGTATACTCCAAAGATCACAATATCATCTACTGAAATCCCACAACAATTACACAGAAAAGAAACTCACAGAGAGAGATCCTCAGCTTCCTGCCGTACAACACTGACTCGACTTTTCTTTGGTAGCACTGGGGAGTTCTGATCAGATACTCTTTGGTAGAAGAGCATATAGGCATTCCAGTATCTTCGGCGAACATCAGTGTATGGGTTTGCTTTATAACAAGACATTAAGAAAGAAGTCTTTATAAATAAAAAGTTTTTCTTATCTTGACTATCTACAAAGGACCCACAAATCTAGCAAGTAACTACTTATTACAGTTTTTAAATAGAGATTATAGGTAAAATGAGTGTCTTTTTAGAGTACTGCTTAGAATTACTTGGAAGGCGATACAGAGGGGCAGGGAGTGAGGGAGTTGTACGGTAACAGAGTTAAGAAAAAGAAGGTAAATTTTCCTAGGCAAGTCTGACAATACCATTTAAAAATAAATTCTGTGGCACAGGATGGGATTATAATTGGCTTCACTTAACCACTGCTGGATATAACAGACAAAACTAGGTAAATTTTGGCAATGATACTATTTTCAACCATTAAAAGCTATTATCATTAGATGTGTGACTCCCATGGTATGGTGTCAAATCTAAAATAGTCAATCTAATACAGGTGGAATTTTAAAATGTCCCTGGAATATTTCAAAATCAGGTTTCAGAAATGCTAAGGTCTCTGAAAAATGTTTATTCTTCAAATAGCAAATTCTAATTGATTTGGTGATCTATTTTTTCTTATATTTCTTTATCCTGGGGGTAGGGGTTGTGGAAAGATTCCTTTGCTACACTGCTTAATAAATATAGTTTAAGAAACACAGGTGCTAGAGATGTCTTTTCTATTAATCATACCTCTGTATAAATACAAAGGAAATTTGAAAAATTTAGGACTACTTCTTCTGAAATTATTTTTAAGGTTGAAATTCTGCTTTCATTAGTTTATCTTTGATATTCATTTCTTCAATTTAACTTATCCCTGGTCCCTTGCCTCCACCAAAGGCTGTTGTAAGGAATTATTTTTAAAAATTTCTATAAGCAGCTTGAATACTTTCACTCTGGATGTCAAGAGTTCGTGGGTCTATATTTATGTAAAGAATACTGCTTTCAATCTGATAGAAAATTATAAATTAAAAAATGAAACTCATGAAAAATATCTTACTTTGATCATAAACTTTTGGTCTATATTCTCCTCCAAAGCATTCATACTCCAGGGTCTCATCATTTAGGTCAAATTCTTCTATAACTGTGTCATTAAATTTATACCACTTTCCTTTTCCACATCCCCTAGAGTATGGAAATAAAACAAAAATTATGAGGTTAAAAAACAAATATACCCATCCCCAGCATTTATATTTTAATATTATCTATAAGTGTAGCAGGTGATTACCTTTTGAAAATACCTAAGACGAATATGGTAAGTTACTTAATTTATTGATTTCTAAAATATTTACTAATTTCTAAAACAACTTTCAAATTGAAGGTATAAAAATTATAATAAGTTTCAACAAAAACACTAAGAAATATGATCAAAGAGTAACACAATGTAAAAACTTCTTTGTACCATAATAAGTGAGAATGACAAAGTACGGCAAGGAATGCAGAGGGGAAAAGGGAGCGACTATGGGAAGGGCAGAGTGAGGGACTTGTGGGAGAACATACCGCCTGTCCTTAATGAAGGAATAGTAGTGGCCTGCATGTGCCTGCCCACTGTGTACAATGACACCAACAAGTTCATAGTTTTCTGTGAGGGCAACTTTTTTTCGTGGGGATCCTCCACCTCCCTGATCCATACTTCGCCCGTTTTCACCAGCTTCAGAAGATGAATCTTGGCGGGCCATTCCTGAAACTGTGTAAGGCTCCATGTTTAACATCCAGGGAAACTATTTCAAAATAACAAGAGCACATTAATGTTGATTAGTAACATATACTGCCAAACCCAATTAAGTCAGACACAAATAAGAAGGATATGTTTCCTAATTTAAGCTGGGACTATCTCTCCAATTTTAGTACAAAATTTCAGAATGGCTCCCAAATCTTGGAAAGTAAAAGTAATTTCTTATTTGTGCATTAAGGAAAGCCTCTGACTTCATGGCTAACACTGAGATGCTTTCTAGAAATGAGAGTTATTGTTTACAGGTAAACTATAGTTCCACTAGTAGCAGCTGCTTAAGACAAGGGGCTGCATACTCCTCAGACTGCTGACACTATAGCCTTTCACATTTTAAATGAAATTTGCAAATAATGAAAGGAAACAGTAAAAGGGAGTGAGGTAATAATGGTTATAAAAACTTTTAGGGGAAAAAATAAGTTACCCTTATCTGTTCATCATATTTAATGGAGCGTCCACTCTCCCAGTCAAATCCAAATCTCATCAGGTGAATGACCAAGACACTAGGTAATGACTTAATACATGTCCTTTTCACTGTTATTCTCTAAAGAAAAGCAAAACTCTATTATTTCCTTAAAAAAAATAAAACAGCCAAGTAATAAATACGAAAGTCATAGATTTCTATAGGCCTTTCCCACCCATATGTATAAGTAATGAATGACACAACTTAATGGAACTAAAAACAGAAGCTTAATATTGATGTTCAATAAAACAAAGATAAAGTACATGAATAACAAATTAATCTTGTTTTTAAAAAAGGGTGAATGTAATACCTTTTCTTTACACTTTTCACAGTAATATGCATTACTTCCCTCTAGAACTTCCCCTCTAACGAATTGGTCCAAAGAAATTTCCAAACTCTGACAAGAAGTAACTCCTAGATTGAGAGCCATGAAAGCTTCCTCTCGTTCATATCTGATTAGAAAATAAAAGAAAAACCATGATCAACAATGGAATTTAAAAATCTTGAAATTATCATAATACCTGAGATTATACAGAGACTTATATTCACTAAGAGGAAAATCTTTCCTCATCCTTTAAAAATTACACTAACAAATAAAAATGCCAATTTTTGACTATTTAGAATTGCTTAAAATTATGAAGTTCAACAAAGAAATTTTAGAAATTGAAAGCAAAGAAATTTAATTCAATAAACATTTATAGATGTAACTGTAAGTCTATGAGCAGATGCAAATTCACAGCCTACTAGAAGAAATTATTTAAAAATAATGATAATTTTTTTATGTCAATGATATCTTTACTAACCTGTGAGGACAGTCTTTACAGATCTTCTGATCAGAATAGATGCCCTGAAAAGTATTCTTAAAAATTTGGTCTCTCCCCAACTTCTGTTGGAATAAAAAGTTTAAATTTATAATTTGTAAGTTGTTCAATACAGAATTTTATTTAGAACTAAGCTAAAAATTTCAATTTAATCACAAAAATAAAATGAGTCATATGGTAGTTTAATCTGGGAACTAATGAAAGGTTTATAGCCCATTAGACTCATGTCAAGAGTAATTAAAACAATCCAAAAAGGAAGAGAATGGGTCAACCAGAGCTGATGACGAGGATGGCATTCTCAGTGATGATTCTGAATCATTCTTCCATGCTACAATTACCAAGTTAGCAGCGACTCACCGCAATCTTTTCTTTTTTCAGGTGGAAAGAGTATTATAAATTTGTAAGTTATTTAAAAAAAGAAGTGGATAAATTGTGCCAAGTGATGAGAGGATAGGCACATGTTGGTAGTGACAGGAGGCCCATTGTCTTCTAAAACTCAGATGGCAATACCATTTAGGAAGTTTGTCACATGTTTTACTGGGTAGAAGTAGAAAGCTTTGGATTAAAGGTCATCAAAAACAACTTTTTAATATGGTACTATGTCCACTTCGACAAGTAAGACTGCTCTGTATGGGACCATGAATTCACCAGTGATTACAGCATTTCTTTGGGTCAGGACACTTTGATGCATACAAGTAAGAGTAAGTAGATACAAATGGTTATTACTATGGAGTAAAGACTAAGAATTATATGTTTTATCAAGTGTTAAATTAAGAAGAAATCTTGGATTTTAGAGATCTGTATATGTTTTGATGTTCAAACCCAAAAGAAATGATAGCTATGGTATTAAAAGTGATCAATTTTTTGACTTGTCAGTTTCATAATCATCTCAAATCCTAAACCACTGTTTTCAGCTACAGAGTTAAGGGGTTAAAGTAAAAACAAAACTTTTTCTACCTTAAGATATTCATCCATCTGATCAATGAGACTAGTGAAGAACTCATATGCATCCTGTTGTTCTCTCACATAAAGTTCTTTGTTCCACATCTTGAAAATCTATTAACAAAAATTAAATATGTCATTAAAAGAAAAGTAGCAATTTTTGAATGAGCACTTAATCCTTCTAAAAACCAAGTTTGCTACTGAGATGTAGAATTTTCCCTAAAGTGAGATGAGCTTGTGTTTAGCCATCTATGCTCTTCTATGGTCTCTTTGTAATCACAGGTCTATGAAACTGTACAGGGTGAGATCTAAGGCCATGAAGAGAGAGTTTCTCTCTTAGAAACTAACCAATCTATAGGGGAAAATACAAGGTACTCTTCCTGTGAAAGGAAGTAATGCAATGTTTAAAAAGATGTTATTTATTTAGAGGCATTAGTGAAACTGGCTTAGGTTCAGAGGAATGATTTGAACAAATATTTCAAACAGCTAAAATAAGAATTATGAGAAATACTCAAAATAATTAGGTTTAGCAATTCCCTAAAAATTATAAATTACTATTCTCAACATTGTAATCATTTGAAATTAAGAACCAATTTCAAGAAGAATGGTATAGACAATACTCTTACAGGTTCTTGGCAATAGGATTAGTCTACAGTTAATAAAGACAAGAGAAAATTATCACTAGAGAAAGAATGCAGATAAATTCCAAAGATCTAACATCTTTAAATCTAAAGCGTTACTGGGTGAAATACCTTCCAAAAGTTCTCAGGTACGTAATACTGCAGCTTGCTCTCCATCAAATGACCAAAGAGTGACTGCACTTGGTAGAATACACTATCATCCGGATTCTCCATGTCATCATCTACTGAAAGTAATGCCTAAAAAAAAAAAAAAAAAAAAAAAAGCATTAAATTAGAATATTTAACTGCTTTACAGAATACCTCAACTTACGTAAGTACAAGTATGAACACTGTTCTTCTAGAATGCTACTTATGTTTGAATGTGGTGTAACTGCACATTTTAGCTTCAATACTTTCTAGCTGGTGTAATACTGAAGAAATCATCTCTTTGAGTCTATGCTGGATTATGAAAACCTGGAACTATTAATACTGCTCTACCACAAGCCACTACTATATTATTATAAAGTGCTGATGACAGTCTAAATATTTTTAAAATACTAAATATGTTAGTCATTTCATGAAATAGAATTTAAAACTAACTTATGCGTTCAAAAATCATATTAGGTCAAATCCATCTGCCTAATAGGCAGCATATTACCTTTGATTTATAAAAATGTGTGACTATAAACAAATGTCTATATATACCCAGAAGTTGCTAAAGAATCCCTAAGTATGTCTAGTTTTAGAAAACCCCAAAATGCACTATATGAATGTAGAACAATTTTCAGGCAATGCATACACATTATTTATCACACCAAGTAAAAGAGAGGAAGGAAGTCACCTCAGGGAGACCAGGCTGCATATACAGCTGCTGGAAGACTGCATTCATGTAGCATGTGGCGCCGCCATTCCTCAGACCCACAAACCCTGCACTGGACCTGCTATCCACTGGGGGAAGGTACTAGGAAAGGGGCGGGGAGAAACGAGAGAGAATTAGTATCTCTGCCACCAGCACACTTCCTCACAGCTTTATGAGATGTCTGTGGGGGAAAAATATATACTCACAGATTTACAAATCCAGAGTTTTACGAGTCATGTTAGCAAAACCTATGTTTATGAACTACCTCTGCAGATACTAATAAAATTATAGATTACTATTATCGCAATTTTTTTTTTTAGTTCATAAAGTACCTAGCATATAGTGTGTATTTGTTTATCCATTATGTAGTTATAAATTCAGTCACTTGATTATCATTTGATGAATACTTATTAAGAGTGTACTATGTGCCAGAAACTATGTCAAGAATAAGAGAGAGAGCAGAAATATACTTCATCCCTGATCTCAAGGAACTTATAATCTAGTAGGGTAGCTAAGCATTTAACAAGTAAATATACTAATATATATTTAAAACTGAGGTAGTATTCTGAAAAGAAAAATTAAAAAAACAATAGGGTTCTGTGAAGAATCCTGACCAGTCTGGATGGTCAAGGACAGCTCATATCTCTTGCCTTCCTTTTCGAGAAGGTAACATTCTTCTATTGAACTTCCTCTAATAAGCACACAATTAAACAAACAGATAAATGCCCTAACATTTCACTTAAAAATATTTTATAATAACACAGATTCCAGTACAGTGCTTTTCTAGGTAGAAATAATCAAGACAAGGCATCTTAGATAAAGTTCAACATGGCACTTCTCCAAGTGGAAGAAGATATTATAATGAGACACTCTGAAATGCTATTACAATAGAATATTGGCTCTAATGCCATGACCAGAATCATGTTATCTGCATATATCAAGTATCTGTACCCATGTAATAACTGACAAAACCCTGTCGGTCTTTTTGGACAGAAAGAAATTACTAAATATTATATACTTTTCATTAACTTTTGACATACACTTAGAGCAATTTCTAAGATCTAATTAACACTGCAATTTATTTGTAATGCAAAGCACAGATTAAAAAAGAGTTACACAATAAGAAAAACTGGTTTATAACTGCTAAAAATATAAGTATTTATATAAGTATTTATATAAGAAAAAGATTTTCTTCATTATGTTGATTTAATCACTGACATATAAAAAATAGAATTTTAATTTTAATCTAATTATTAAATAAATGCATGTAAAACTAAAACATAGCATAAAATAAACATTATAAACTACAGATTTTGATACCAAAACAATTCTCAATTTATGTGCTCACATTTTACTTTGCAACCACTATTTCCTCTATGTAGAATACCTGTTCCCACTTCCTTTCCTGCCTAACTTGTATGTTCTAACTTGTCAGTTCAGGCATCCAAAGGGGTAAGACTGTAAGACTGACTCTGTGACAGTGGAGAATGTAAAGACAGCTTTAAAGACATTCTCTCACTCCTGGTCTGGTACTCCAGTGCACCTGCAACTAGCTTCCCTCTTACAGATCATATACAAAGCTGTTTTATGGCTTCCAGAACTTTGCTCACATTCTTCTCATTGATAGAATGACCTTTCCACTTTGCTTCAGTCGATTCACCAGTCTTAAAGGGTCTATTTTAAATTCAGCATTTCTAAGAAGCCTTGTAAGAAACCACCATCTTGTGGTGAAGTGCCCCTCTGTTAGTAGAGCATTTAGGACATATCTTATAATTTATCACATTATACTGAAATTATCTGCTTATGGGTCTGTCTCTTCCCTCATACACTGACCTTCTTGAAGGCTTCATTTTTGAGCTCCAAAAGCCTAATACACCTGTTAGTGCACAGTAAACTCAATAAATATTAGTTAAATTTAATTGAACATAGACTGCACTATGACAGAGCCAATGTTTATTTGGGTTTGCACTGTGCCAAATACAAACTTACTAAAAAAATAGGTTGAAGTGCCACTTTTAGCTGAGACTAATTATCAACCAACTTGAAAATGTCTCTCCTTTAATTAATTATAAAGGTACTATTTAGTAATATACTACAGTGTGTTACTATAATACACTATAGGTTATAGTTGATATAAACATAAGCAAAAGTATAATATTGATTTTCTTTGTGATGAGGATAATGCAAACAGTTTTAAAACTGTATATTTAAGAGGTCATTCTAGAAAAATTAAGTGCATCAGAATCTAGAAACTTACATCAAACTCCTTGGTAAGAGCAGGGTCAGGTTGATGATGCATAGAAAGTAATTCTTTTGTAATAATTTGAAGATTTGAAGGTGAGCTATCGGCCAGCATTACAAGGACTTCATAGGCTGCCAATCTGCTATTCACTGTACTACACCTAAAAACAAGAGATGCAAGTCAATTCAACAGTGAATAATCTAATTATATTGCTCATTAATCTAAATCAACATTTGAAATGAAAATATTAGAGCTGCAATTCCTCAAACAGGGTTAAGTCAGGTCTGATGGCAAAACTCTATCTAGTACATCTAGTGGGCAGTGCTTACATAACAAAGAAAGAGACCATGAATAGTGGAGAGATGAATATGGTTGAGCACTAAGTATCTTCTTGGACTGAGGTAGGGTAGCAAAACATTTCACTTATGATTCCAGAGTATGCTTATCTAAAGGATGTATCAGCAAGAATAGAGAATAAAGAGTCTGAAATTTTACCAAAACCACAACACGGGAATAACTATCTTTCAATAAAAGTAGGTAGCAAGAAAGAGTTTTGCAGATATCACCTTGAAATTCAAATATCTAAATAGCAAAAAAAAAAAAAAAAAGCTATACAAATCAGAACAGATGCCTGTAAACATTTTATATGTGTCTGTACATAAAAATTTCTTCAAGAACTAATCAACTTTCCATTCTGCTGGAAAGAAAATGGAGACTGAAACATATAGTTTGATCAATCAATATGTTTAAAATGACAATAAAAAATAACTAGCAAGCATTCTGAAGGAAACTAAAGGCTTCATATACTGCCCACCTTTCAAAGAAATCATTTTGGGGATAAACTAATTTCTTACTGTCACCTACGCCAACTTTGTAATACAGAGGAGATATCATTGGTTAGGAAGGATACACAGAAAAGAGGACATCCAACCTCTGAGAGAAACACTTATGAAGTGGAGTATAGATGTGTTCAAGTGGGGGTTGTGGGGCTTTTAGATCAGCACTGTACCAGGGACTGATGACAATGGCTATGAAGTGGGCACTGTCCTTTGCGTCTTAGCTGAACTTCTGGGTTGCAAAGGACAGGTAAAGAATTGATAGCAGGTACCATATATACAGGCTAAACATTAAGAAGTTCTTTTGTTGTTAGTGTGATATAAGAATAGCATTACTTGTGAAAAGAGTTTCTGTGTATTTTAAACCTCTTTTTTTGGCTTTACGGTTTCAGAGGGCAAAGGCTGAGAGTCATTGCGATAAATGGACACCATTCAGTATACTCAAGAGGGATAAAACAAATGTTTCCTTTTCTATCTAAGGCACTGTATATGATTAAAACAACAACTCCTTGTGGATGGAAGGATTACTTTTAATAAATGTAGAGGGAAAGGTTCATGAATAAAAATGTCAATAAAACTGAAGATTTTCTGTTCACTGAAAATTGAAATGCTCATGTATTTCTACTGTTTTAATAAAAAACTCCCATGAAGCTAGCACCAAATCTTCCAGAACAAGACTGGGGTAGTGGTGAGGATGGGAGTCACAGCCTTAAGGATACCCCAAGAGTACTAACGAAGGTTTATTACCTAAAGCAGATTTTGCTAATAAGGAATCTCTAAATAGAGATATTCATACATGGTAAGATACCTCTTAAGATTCCGTAAAAATATTGATTATGCCTCGCCCATTTCATTAACCACTAAAATTAGGTGAAAAAATTTTTTCACTGGTTAAATACCAAATCCTCAGTTTCTTTGGGATTACTCAATTAACTCTACTTTTCATGAAAAAAGAACAAAGTTAAGTTAGATTTGGAGCAAATATGATGGCGGCAGTAACTCCTATCTCTGAGTATAAATATCACCTAAGTAGGGTCAGCTTTACAAAAGGGTCTTCTAATTTTGACCCATAGAAACTAATATAAAATTTTATTCTAAAATCACCACTCTAATCAATCCTTAATAGTTTTAATTATCAGGACACATTTAATACTCAGCAAATCACAAGGTTCATGCACTAAAGGCATCGATACTTTTCTCCTAGAAAAAACCCTCTAGACTTCGAGCCTGTTTACTTTTACTGCAGTGTAATTCTTACAACCTCAGTTTCTCTTGGAACGTTACCACTTATTCTTCTATTTTGATAATAATGATATCAGTATACTTGCTCAGCACTTACTATGTGGTGGGCAGGCTTTATCCTAAGCTTCTTTACATGCATTTCTTTATATAGTGGATAATATCTTATAAGCTATGCACACTCACAAGATGGAAGACAAACTCCAACTTAAGAAAATCTTTTTGGACTAAAGTTTCGAATTAGAATTTTTACCAAGACTGAACACAACGTGCATTTTCCATACTTTGGATGAAAGTCCTGTTGACTGATGGCGGCACTGCCAGCTGGAGAATGACTATTTAAAATAATTCTAGAAGCTCGGAAAAGGAAGTCATCTAACAATGGTTTAATGAGTGATGAACCTGGAATAGAGCATAATATTCATGTTGAGGATGAACACATATTTTAAATCAAAGATCCTGTTTTGTACTTTCATTATCAGAGTGGCAAAGGCACCCAAGGACACTCAATGGCAGGGCATTCAATTTACTGCATTATAATACAGGATAAAGCTCTTGGGACAGAGGGGTGGGGATGAGTTGTAGAGACAGGGGACGGGATAAAAGTATAGACAATTGAGGAGGTACCATCCTGTATGAGCTTACAATAGAGTGAAAGGAGTCAAACTTTCACTTTAGAAACACAAATGCCAGGAACACAACAAAACAGAATGGGTTGAGTGAATAATTAATTCTTACTTTGGGCATAGGAGATGCCACATAAGAGTTCCTGAAAACTTTTAAGTCTTGCCTTTTTTAGGTAAAAATGATTTGCCCTTCTCAATCTGGTTTAGAATCACTCTTTTCTATGTATCTCCAGTTGCCAAGAAGATTTTTATAGAGCTTAGTTTGTGTGGTAAAAGTGATAATTAATGTTTTCTGAATATAATTATAATATTGAATATGCTTTTACAAATTACATGTGTACCCCAGGAGATTCATATGTACTCTACCATCTAGGGGTCACTGGTAATTGGGGGCTGCCTCTCCAGGTGAAAATTACTCTTAAAAAGAGTAAGATATACAACAGATTATATTTTATAAAGTACATAATAGCAAAAAAAGAAAAACCTACTTTGAGTATAATTTTTACTTGGTGTTAAGCACAAGTAATCCAACTGTTTTGAACACTGTAAAATTCTCTATATAGTTTAATGACACAGGTAAAATATACCTTAAACTTGTCAGCCACTAAAATTCCAGACAATCTCCTATTGCCTGAAGGGTCAATTTTCTATGGAAAACTTCACACCAAACTTATTTTCCCAATTATATACAATACCATGGTAATAACTGAGAATGAGGTATTCTGTCACACAATATGATGAAGCAATAATTACCAAGCATTTCCTTTTCTGCCCCGCAGAGTGAAAGAAGGGTCTTAATAAGCCTTAAGTGTCCTGCCAATAAGATGTTGTCTGCTTCACTGGTCTCACATTCAGCTGTGCGATTAGGTTCAAAGTTATCCAGCCAAGTAATCTCATCTTCGAGCATGGTAGCTGGGCTGATTCTTAACTGCTCCATTTCTGAAGCTAAGAAGAAAACAAAAATCCATTTCTAAGAGAGATTTATCTTCATGTTGTCAAAATCCTGAGTTAAAGTGACCAAAGTCAAGTCTCAATCTTTCACTTCATAGATCTCAAAAACAAACTAACAACAATAACAACAACAAAAACCTGTTGTTAATAAATGGCAGGCTATAGCTGCTGCCCGCAAGGACTATGAAGGCTCATGCATATTCATTCCTTCCCTCACCCACTCTCTCAGTCATAAACTAAACATATGTTTCGTGCCTCCTCTGTGCAGGTTACTGTGCTATATGCTAGGGATATGAGATGAAGGAGACAATCCTTGTCTCAAAGTCCCTGGTTTGCTGGGTGTTAGCAGATATCTCAGGGAACAAACCCTTCTAGAGAAGGATGGAATCAGAGGGCTATGTGGAGAACCAATGCTCCCGCCGTGTTACTTAAACCAAGAAAAGGTGGAGTTCTGCAAAGAAGAGAGGTCAACAGCATAGCAGAAGGTTTCTAACCAAAGAGCCAAATTCCAGAGAACGACTCTGACCTTTTGTATTAAGAGTTTCACTTCCCCTCCAAACAAAGATTTAAAACAAGATTCTATACTGGAAGTTAGGACTGGGGAAGGGAAGAGTGATCATGCTCTACTTCCACTGCACTACAGACACAAGCAAGCAGTGTCTCAGATGGTGAGGTGAAAATGGGATACTTCAGGGTCAGCAAGAGCTGGACTGGCATTGGATATGAATCCTGTCTCTATCACTCACTATTTGTCCTTGTCACCTTATAAATGAGGCTGCTGTGTGTAAAGTGCCTAGTATAGGCGTTGGCATATAGAAAATACTCCAAAATGGCGAATACAACTTATTTCAAGACATATGCTCACTCTGTCCTCAACATCCTAATAAGGGATGCTGGATCCCTCATTTTTAACTCAATAATACTAGGGAGGCCTACATTACTAACTTGTTCATGCATTCTGAAGTTGTATGTATATAGTCAACTCAAGTCCAGTCCTCAGGAAGCAAAGTAGATACTTTCTCCAAGTCTAAGCCAGAGAGCAAAACTTGCTGGCTGCTGCCCAACTTTCACTGGAAGCCTGGTTGAAAAATGCACTATTAGGCTAACTGTTAATTGGACATGCAGTCCGTCTACTTCTCTAGATATAATAGGTCTTATCCTTGTGTCAAGACATTCACTCAGACTATATTATCCTAGCTCCACAAAACCAAGTTCACACCAGTGCTCAGAGTACTGTGTCCTAAGCTTTTGAGAGTTATTTAGGAAGCCAATGAAAGCATTTGCCTTAGAGATGGTGTTGAGGTGTATTATTAGTCACTATGGCTTTATGTGTTCATTACATCTAGACTTTTGTATGAAGTTTCTTTTAGGTTTAAGTGATGGGCAAAAGATTTTTTCTGAGAAACCATTTTGTTTCTTCTTCTAGGGTACTGAGAACAATCCAACAATATACTGTTTCCTTTAAAAGTTTGTCCTCCAGGAACCTCGTACCCAAATTCTGACTCTGTGGGGCTTTACAGCCTGCATATACGCAAGGTATTTTTTCCTTCCTGGCCTTGACATTCTTTTCCAATTAATATTTTTGTTGATCCTGATTTTTATTTTATTTATTTTCTCTTAAGCTGAAATAAATCTTTTGGGTAAAGGGTGAAAAATTAATAAACTCTTGATTTGACAACTAAAATTTACACAGAGAATTCCAATATATATTTGCATTATACAAAAGTAAGTACAAATGATTATAATCCGAACACCCAACAGAATTTCTAACACTATTTCAATCATCTAACATTAAATAATTATAACTGACTTTTATCACTCACTTCTATTACTATCAACATACTTCGAGATTCCCTCTTTCCTTCAGTGATCAACCTTTAAATTTGTCAAAATTGACTATACCAGAGAGAAAGACTCTTCCTAATAGTTCTGTATCAGTGTAATTAAAATGTGACAATTTTTAAAATCAACAAACCTCAACACATTAATAGTTGGGTATATAATGGGAGAAGAGATAACTAGTACATGGGTTTATGTGCTATTTTCAGAAAAAATAAAATTCGACTTCAAATAATAATTATAGTCTCATTTATATCTGAGATACAGTATGTCAGCTTTAGAAATGTCTATTTGGCATTCTTTTCTACTCCTTCCTACCACCTTCCCCCATAAATCAAAGTTAGACATTTACTTACTTGTTAGATCATCTAACAGTTGGCACCTCAAATCAAAATATTCCATACACTGAGATAAAAGCCTAAAAAACAGACATATTTCAATTATTAAAAAGAAGTTGATTTGAAAAAAAGCATTTTCCTTATAATAAGTTAATAAAACTGAACTAGAATTTTCCTAAGCATAAAATAACTACTTTTACATTAATTCAACTTCAATATTTTAGCAAGAAGCACACTAATGATTTTACTAATACACAGTATAGGAATAATAGTGTAAAGAGAGGAAACTTATTAAATTTATCACATTTTGTATTGATATATACACTGATTGCATACATAATGCACCGACTACATTCATTCATTCAAAAAATCAACCAATACTTACTGAACACTATGCTTGGAACTGTTTTAGGGGAACAGTGAACAAAGTAGACAGACAACAAATAAAAAAATATATATATGTGTCAACAGGTGATAATGTGAAGAAGAAAAATAAAGCAGAGTAAGAAAAGACAGAGAAAAGTAAATTTTCTTTTTTTAAATTTAGGATAACCAATGAAGCTTTCTCTGCAAATATAATAGTGAAAAGCACAGGTTTCAAAGTCCAGCAGACCTTAGTTTTAATTCTGGCTCCACTACTTATAGCTGGGTTCCAGGGACAACTTCAGTTCTTTCAGTTTTCTAATTTCTAAAATGCTTATTAGAGTATTAGAAATAAACATTCACATATATAAACAAATATACATAAAAGGCTCAAGAATGCACTGATGATGACTGCAGATATTGAACCAAGATTTATGATTAAAAAGTGAGGATAATAATAAAACCACCAAACTCATTTGACCACTGTGAAGATTAGAAGATTAAATGATAAATATATGCAAAAAATTCAGCACGCTGTATAGCACATAGCCAGTCCATGGTAACTGCTATTATCATCATTACTATCATTATTAGGGAAAACATATACTGAACTTCGGCATTAAAAACCCAATTTAAAAATGAGAAAAGAACTTGAACAGATATTTCTCCAAAGAAGATATACAAATGGCCAATAAGTACATGGTGAGATATTCGACATCACTAATTATTAGGAAATGCAAATCAAAACCACAATGAGATCTCACTTCACACCCATTAGGATAGTTACTACTAAAAACATACAAACAAAAAGCAAACGGAAACCCACAAGTGTTGTCAAGGATGTAGAGAATATGAAACCCTTATCCATTGTTGGTGGGAATATGAAATAGTACAGCTACTGTGAAAAACAGTATGATGGTTTTTAAGAAATCAAACATAAAATTACCACATTATAATTTGAAGCGATTCCACTTCTGAGCATTTACCCAAAAGAACTGAAAGCAGAGACTCAAACTAAAATTGTATACTCATGTTCATAGCTGCATTATTCATTATAGCCGAAAGGTAAAAACCACCCAAATATCCATCTACAGAAGAATGGCTAAACAAAATATGATATATATACACACACACACACAAGAAAATAATTATTCAGTCTTAAGTAGAAATGAAACCCTGATACATGCTATAACATGGATGAATCTTGAAAACATATACCAAGTGAAATAAGTGAGACACAAAAGGACAAATACTGTATGATTCCACTGACATGCAGTACCTAGAATAGTTAAATCCATAGAAACAGAAGTAGAATGGTGGTTGCCAGGGGCTGTGGTGAAGGGAGAATGGGGAGTTATTGTTTAGAGGGTATAGAGTTTCAGTTGAGATGATGAAAAAATTCTGGAAATGGATAGTTGTGATGGCCGTACAATACAAAATAGCATGCAGTTGATGTCAATGAATTTCATACTTAAAAATAATTAAAATAGTAAATATTGTTATGCATATTTTGCCACAGTAAAGAAAAAATTCTAGCGACTCTAAGAAAACTCTATTGTTTAATGATTTATAACTTTTTATATATTATTAAAATTAACTAGTTGTACATCATATGTTACAAATCTATTTAGCTAGTGTGTTAACTAACTTTTAAATTTTTTTCCACATAGAAAATTTTAATTTTTATGGGGTTAAATTTTATCAGTTTCTTATATTTAATGACTTCTTAATGGGTATAGTTTAAGATAATGAAAAAATTCTGAAGATAAATGGTGAAGACAGTTGCACAACAATGTGAATATACTTAATGTCACTGAATTGTATACTTAAAAATGGTTACAATGTTTTGTTATGTATATTTTACTACTTTAAAAAAAATAACCAAATTTGAATGCTTGGGTTTGGACTAGTTCTAACATTTCTTCCCTTCAAGGGCTCCAATTTATAAAGCACATACACATGGAAAGTAGGTACAGATTTTACCTATCTTTGTGGCACCTTATAAGTCTAATAGCAAGGGCTCTCAGGGAGCAAGATTTTGGAGGAACTTGCTTACCTTGATGTCAGTGTGCGATCTCCCATCTCCCAACCTGAGCATACCATGACGAGATGGGGCAGGAAGAATGGATTGACTTAAGTCATTCTATGAGTGGATCATAAGCCTTCTTACATGCCCAAGAACGAAAGCTAGGATACTGCAGCTATGTCCAGGTGTGAACTTACGAAGTATGCAAAGCTGAGAAAGGGATGTATATGTGGGCTCGAGCAGTGTGACTTTTATACAGGGAACTGAAATAATTTCAGTTCTCATTAACCAGGTGAGCAACTCTTTCTCTCTGGGGTAGGTGGACCAGAGGGATGGAAGTAGGAGTTGGGGTAATTGAGAGGTAGAAAGCCTGTTATTGTTCTAACTCTCCTGTCCTGAATGTGGAGAAAAACTGAAATGACCTCTTTCAGGACACAGATGTTAGAATAGGAAAGAAGAAATCCTTCTGTCATCTTGATAATGCACAGTGGACATTAGGGGAGCAGTACACAAATCATTATTCTCTTTCTGTACCATGTGAACTTTTTCATCTTTATTTCATACCTCTGATTGACTCCTCTCATAATACTAGTCGGGGACCAGAGAGGCAGCTGAGCTGTGAGAATCACACCTAGGAGAAACTGATTTGGCTTCTGTACATCTGGATGAGATGAAGTATCTGTCTGACTAAGAGTATAGAGTTGATCACAGGCAACACGGCGAATCTGAAATTACATTATCATTGGCAGAGGGTGTAAATCAACCAATACTTAGAGATTACTTAAAAATTAATTTTCCTTTAAAGTATACACTTTAAAGGATACTATAAGGGTATGAGTGTTTCAATCATTAATGGTAAAGGTTACACTGAATAAGCCAGGGGTTAATTAAAAATAAGTGGAACTGATTTTCCAAATCTATTCCAATCAATAGATTTATAATATAAATGAAAATTTAAAAACTCTTCAAGTATTTCAAAGTTATTTTAAAGGTCATGTAAGAAGATCAGAATTATAAAAGTTCATTGCTTAAAGCTGGTCTTTCTTGATTTTACCAAAATATTGATACTTATGCCAGTTGCCAGCTATAGATGCTATGACATTTTGTTTGTTATAAACAAACACAAATTAACCATAGCACTAGTCTCTTAACTTTTGGTAGAATATGGAATAGAAAAGAGGGCAGACAGTTCAAATGGTCACTCTGCTTCAGAGTGGTCTGCGACCCCTTTGTATGACTCTCTGAGAAGACTAAATGTCATTTCTTCTGTACTCCTCACAATGTCACAGGTATCCAAAGAGTTCAGGAAAGAACAGGACAAAGGTTTTTTTTTTTTTCTTCTTTTTAATAAACAATTCTTACCTCAGCACTTGGTGATCCAAGCAGAATATCAATGATAAAATCAGCAACACAGGGCAAGTTATAGAAGGATGCTAATGATAAGAATAAAAAGAATTGGGGGCAGGGGGAAAATTAAGTTAGGAAATGCATTTTAAAAAGTTCCAAAAATTTTGAATAATTTCTTAAGCTTAACTATAGCAGAAATTCATGAATTGAATTCAGAACCTTCAACAATGGCCTCCTGTGTCTGTGAGCCTTTAAGGTGCTCAAGAGTAGGACAATGTGGTAGTCATCTTTGTCCCATCACATTTTAGCACAATACCTCAAATAAACTAGTTACAGAACAAATATATCTCGCCTTGATAAACCATCAATACTTGTGAACCATAAAATATACCCCACCATAAATTTATAAATGATAAAAAGGCTTAAAGGGAAGTTATAATTTTTTTCACCTTTATTTGAAAATATCTCTAAAATCAAACAATGGTAGGAAACTTTAAGAGTATGGCATATGTTCAAAAGTATTTCATGACATATTTCTCACATATGAACCTTTAAAAGCATTCTTACTTAAAATTAATTTGGATACTATTTTGATGTGCCATAAATGTCTGACATTTTCTATATGTTTAGCTGGATTATCTATCTTACATGATGAATTTAGATGTTATACTAAATACATAATGATCACCAATTCTTCATTAACAGGCAGCCTGAATCAGTAATAACAATGAAGAATAGAGCTCTTATATGTTAGTACAATTTTTAAAAGTGGAGCTGTTAAGACTTCATTCCTGAATAAATATTTATTGAGGGCCTACTACTCATTGGGCAGTGTCTGGGTGCTAGAGATTCAGCAGTGAACAAAATGACAAAAGACTCTGTCCCTATGGAGCTTATAGTCTAGTTGTGGAGAGAATGATGACAATAAATACAAGTAAATTATGTTGTATGCTATAAGTAATAACTGATATAGCAAAAGATAAGGTGAGGAGTTTAGGTAGTGCTGGGGTGACAGAGTGTCGTGATTTCTTTAAAAAGGTGGTCAGAGAATGTCTCACTAAGAAAGTGACATTAAGCAAAGACTTACAGGAAATGAGAAAGAGAGAGCCATGTAGGTAGATGTGGGGAAAACATACCAGGAAGAGGGAGCAGCCAGTGCAAGGGCCCTGAGGCAGGAATGTGCCTAGAGTACTAGGGAATAGCAAGGGGGCCAGGGTGGCTGAAGCACAGTAGGTGAGGGGGAGAGCAGAAGGTGAAAGCACAGAGGTATCAAGAGGGTAGATTGTGCTGGGCCTTGAAGGCCTTAGTAAAGATTTGGCTTTTACTCGGTATGAACTGAGAAGCCACTGCAAGCTTTTAAACAGAGGAGTAATGTGATCTGACTTACATTTAAGAAGGTCCACTCTGGTTACTGTATGGAGAATAAACTACAAGGTAGAAGCAGGGAAATTAGTTAGGGCACTACTGCTATAAATGAAATAAGAGATGATGGTAGATCAGAGGGTGGTACTAAGGGACAGAATCTAGATATAGTTTAAAGGAGGATGTACTGACAGTTTAGAATTGGGGCGGGTACAAAAAAAAAAAAAAAAGAAGTGAAGATGACTCCAAGGTTTTTGGCCAGAATAAAGCTGCTTATAAATTAAGTTGGTAAAACTCTTGGGTGATGTGGGCCAGATCAATAGTTCAGTTCTGGACACACTAAGTTTGGGAAGTGTATCTGATATCTGAGTGAAGATGTCAGGACAGTAGTCCAGGCTATAGATCCAAATTTAGGTGTTACCAGCAAATAGAGGGAATTTAAGACTGTGAGAGTGAATGAGATCACTGAGAGAATGAGTGTAGATAGAGCCAAGATAGTGAGGAGGTGACTGAGCCTTGATGTGTTCTAAGGCTAAAAGTATAATTAATAATAGCCCTAATTTGTTACGGCCAACAATAAAGATAAAAGGGCAAATCTTAAGTATCACCATTTTTAATAGTGGAGCCATTATTATGTTATATATCAGTTTAGGAATTGATATATAATTTTAATTCTACAGTTGATGAACTATAAATCTGGGTTATTTTCATTCCTCAACTAGAGAGTAAACTCCTGGGGAGCTGACATACTACCTTTATAACATCTATTGTGGAACCTTATATGTAGAAGGTGCTCAATGAATATTCAAAGTTTAACTACTCTAGTACCATTCTTACCACTTCACATGCCAACTTTCCTTCTTGTTCATTTCTATTAATACGACCTTATCTATGAAGGAAAGTAAACAATTCCCAACGGAAACCTGGCCCTTCCCTAAGAGAGATGAATCGTAAGCAAGCCTCCTGCATACCGAGTTGCTGGCTCCGAAGCTGTAGACAGGTGACAAGAAGAGACAAGGCCTCTCCAGCAATCAGTGAATCTTTGGTAGACACGGACTGCTGTCGCACACAGATGCCTGCATGCAGAGCTACTGGGTCTCCTTCACTTCCAGAGCTGCAATTGCTCCCTGGGAACAGGCAAGTAGAAGATTACTGCAGATCCCATTGGATTAGTAGGATAGTCCAATATCTTTTTAATGTGTTCTAGAATCCTCAAGCGAAATTAAACAGTTCAAGATGACACCTTGGTCTAAGAAACACAAGAGAATGACTTTATTTGACCCCACCTGCTTTGTACTTAAAACATATTTGGAGGCACTCAAAATGTGTTTTCTGAGGCAAAATTAACTTCAGGTGAAAGAAGAACAGTACAATTTGAAGTTATGCTGGAGTTCTCCTGGGATAGTAATAATGTTCCTAAACTTGAACAAATGCCCTTATGTGTATGTAAAAATCCTAAAAACTGTACACTTACCATTTCTGCACTTTAAGTATATCATATATTTTAAATCTTTTTTTTTATTTTTGAGGTATATACACACACAGAGATTGAGAAGGGAAGCCAAATGAAGCTGAAAAGTGAAGCTATTTATAAAGGCCTAACAAAATAAATGATCAGACCAAGAAAATGCCTTTCCAGGTAGGAATTCTAGATGAATTTTTATTACAGCCACAATGATTGGCCTCACGACATTGTACATTCAGGAAACTAAAACTCTGAGTTGGTTTCTCTCTTACTGCTTATAAATGTTTTTTTCTTCTTATAAGAAGTATGATATATACACAGTAATGTGTGCAAATCTTAATGTATAGCTTGATGAATTTTTACTTATGCTCAAGAGCAATAGAAAAGCCTTCTTTTATGTGACTCAACAACCTATACATAAATGAGTCTTACAGCTATTTCTTGCCCAATGTTCTAATTACTTTATCCTTTTAATCAGTACCTGAACTGCTGAGCCTGTTTCGAATTCCAGCAGGAAACAGAGAATTACTCTCTTTAATTGGCTGGCTACTTCCAACGAGGTCAAGTCGTCCTGCAGCTGCAGCCCATGAAAGTCTCATGAAACAAGCCACTGTGGAAGTGAAATCACTTACTTCCATTGTCTACAGATGGAAAGAGTGTTATAAGCAAAGGTAATACTGGGACACATTCATTTGGCTTCTATAGCCTTTTTATTGGTTTCAGTTTTGTGAGATTCTTTTCCTGAGATTCTTTTGTGAGATGCTTCCATACTGTTCAAAGACTTTTAATATCTCTCCGCTACCTGTAAAACAAAGACTCTGCTTTCCATGCTCTAGCTTTAAATTACCTGCTACCGATTCGAGTTTTACCATTTTCCCTATTTTCCACATTGCATTTTGGCCTGCGTAAACTACCATGTGACCTCCCCTCAAGGCTTTGGTTTTTTACTTTCCAAATTTGCTCACATCCTCCCTTTTGCTTGAACCAATCTCCTTTTCCTAACTCTCCATATTTATCTCTGTATATCTAACCTCTATCTGTTCTTCAAGGCTATCCTCAAATGCCACCTCCTATATAAAATCATCTATGATAGCCACAGGTGAGGGTAACTCTTCCACTTCTCTGAAGACCCGCAGACCGTTCTACCTTTGTAGTTCTCTTTTAACACCTGATATTTTCCTTGAATTGCAGTTATTTCGCACAAGGGTTCTCTTTCTTCCTCACCTAAGTTCCCTGAAGGCGATATTTATGTGAATCATGTTTATATATCTGCGCGGTCCTTCCCCACAACCAGTGCCTTCTAAATAGGAAGTACTTATTGATTCTTGCATACACAAATCACTTACTTGTATTGCAACTCGTGCAGCAGGGATGATTTCCTCAACCCTAATAGAAGACCTATCGGACACTGACAACTGTCGGTAGGATGACTTTTCTGGGGTGCCACATAAGGACATCTGCCTGCTGGTCTGCCGGCTGACATTTCGGAATGGGCGAGAAGAAAGTGCTTCTATGCCATCTTTGGTGAGGTCTTCATCTAATAACGTGGGCATTGTTTGTCCGACAAGTAAAAATCTTTAAAGGAAGTAAAAAGGTAGACTTATTCGAGCTCATATCATGCTATTTAAAATAACAGGAATGTTAAGAAAAGTAAAGTCCAGTATTACCCTGTGAGACCGATGCAATATATTAACATACCTTGCCAGCTGTAGACAGATGGAATAAACTCCCTGCCTTGTTTCGTAGTCCACTTCTGATGGGATGGAATCCCTCTGCATGACATTCACAACCAAACTTCAAAAAAGAGAAAAGAAAAAAAGCAGATATTAAAGACTTCAATTTCTTTCATAGGAAAAAATTTTAAAGTAAATTGCTAATAAATGTTATCAATATTAAAATTTATATAAATCTTTACATATAAATGCATGATACATGTCTTTATCTCATAGACAGCTTTATCTTAGTGACTTCCTATGATACCTATAACCCTCCTGACTGACTCCTTGCTTAGCCAAAAAATAAAGGTACCCAAAACATGGATAGTTCCCCTTTTAATTGGTGTGAGTTCAATGATGTTGGTACTAGTAGAATGATCAATTCAAATATATATCCAGAATTGGCGTATTCAATAAAGCTTGTTTATTCACAGCCACTACAATCTATATTACTACAAAAGCTTCCCAACTGTTCTTCCTGCTTCCACTCTTGATGTTCCACCTTCAAAATCTAGTATCAAGAGACCAACCAGAGTGATCCTTTAAAAATGTAAGTCAGATTATGGCATTCCACCTCTGCACAGAGTTTTCCAATGGCTTCCTATTCCCTACAGAGAAAAAAGGAAGTCTTCACAGGGGCCTGTAAGATCCTGCACACCCTGAACCTCTAGAATGGCTGTAACCTCATGTTTCCCTCCACTGCCTCCCTCACTCTGTCCCAATCACATGGCCTCCTGATGCAGACACCAAATTGGTCCCACAGGAGCAGTGGCTGCTCCCAGGAACAGCTTTCCCCAGGCATCTCAAGGTCTCACACCCCTCCCTCTGCTTCAGGTCTCTATAAAATGTCACCCTGTCAGTGAAGCTTTCCCTGACCATCCTACTGAAAATCACAACCCTCTTCATCTCCTCATATTCTTTTTCTTACAGCTTTTATCACCACCTGACATACATTTTTACCTTTACGTCTTCTTTTATTGTCTGTCTCCCTATTATCTAGACAATAAACCTCACACAGATACAGGTTTTTGTCTAATCTATTCACTGCTCTGTTCCCAGCACTTAGAACAATGCCTGGCATGTAAATTAACTGACAAATAAAAAGAAGCCAGAAGTAAAATGCCTTTATTACTGCAGCTCTATAATTGGCTAAGCTGAAATGAATTGTACAAAAGAACATCTCTACAAATGTTGAACAAAGAATAAAACTATATGTGCATTAGGGCTTCCTTCCACATGCTTGGGAATTCCTTTAACTCCTTCTTTCTATTTCTCATCCCCTTTATCTTTTCATGGTCTCACCCAACTTCTCTTTCCCTCCAGGCCTCCAAACAGGAATTCCTTAAAATATCCTCTGCTCAAACTTTAAGTTGGTTTTCCCTACTAGAGGAAATGATATGACTACTTTCTAGAGCAAATCTCTTTTCAACAGTAGTAGAACTCAGCCCCATTGGTTGCTTATCCCTTTTATTTTTATTCTTTTCTTCTTCATCGGCCCCTTTTAGTGAGTCTACAAAGAGAATCAAGTCTTCTACCGTTTAAATTCAAAACAGAAAAGAAAACTTTTTCCTCAGTTATTCTTTCCATCAATGTACTATCACCCCCCACCCCTTTTTTCCACTCATTGTAAAGCAGAGATTTCCACTTACTGATTCTACTTCCCATTCTTATACTTGCCACCCAACTCTGCCAGCTGATTATGCCCTAATGGCTATACTTACACAGTGATGCTTCTCCCCCAAATGTCTAATGCCATTCTCCATTTCTCCTGATTGTTTAATCATATCTAAACAATCCACTTCACATGACTCACAGGGACTTCATATGCAATCAAATTCATTTCTCTTGACTTCCTCTGTTCCCTCCATCTCCTTCCATGTTTATTCTCCATGAAGGTGAAGATTCATCATTAATCCACTCTTTCAAGCTAGATATCATAGGGCCATTTTATTACTGTTCCTATCCTATACCTAGTCACAAAGACTTGACTAAGACTTAACAGTTCTCCCTGCTTCCGGTCTCTCCTACCTCTATTCTTCTCCACTGCAGCTGAGGTAATTCCTGGCTTAGAAACTTCCAGTTTTTCCATCATCTACAAGATAATGCTGAAATTCATCAGTGTGACCCTTCCTTACAGATTTCTCAACTTTATCTTTCGCTATAGCTACAGGGAACTGTAGTTCCCAAGTGAGGCCATGCACCTTCATGCTTCATTCATTTGCATCCCCACCCCAATCTCTGGCTTAGAGTGCCCTTTCCCTCCTAATCTATCTAGAGAATGACTACTCATTCCTCAATTCCCAGCTCAAATGTCACTTTCTGTGAAGCACTTCCTAATCTTATGACCCCAACTAAATTATTTTAACCACTACCTTCTCCCCTAACCTTCACATCCCCAAAGCACTATTTATAAGTCTCTGTTTTCATACTTACAATAACTTCATTATTCTTTGTTAAATTGTAAGCCTCTCAATGGCAGGGATAACACCTCATTTATCTTTGCATCCTCAGAACGAATGCCTTGCACAACGTGGACTACTGGGGATCAAATTCACTGTATTGTCAAATGATGTGGGAGTCAAGAGAAATAGATCCAGCCTTCCCTCCTCTACTCTTCCTGAGAACTACTCTCATTACCAGAAGGGCAAGAGACATGCTTCTCTAAGTTTTTCAAATAATCAAGTCATAAAATGAATTAAAATATTCCAAAGACTTAAAGAGCATTCCTTCTTATTATAAGTGTCGTATGCTTCACGTAATACCTTGTACGAATAAGCAAGGCTTGGCAGAGAAGTTAATTAAAATATACTGATTTTATGCAATTCATGTAACATTATATTGAAACTCTCACCTCAAACCTCCTGCTTTAAGAAAATTCTCGCAGAAGGACTTTGCACAATTTCTTGCCATGTCATCGTCAGCTGTTGGCATGAGTTTTGAGCTCAGAACCTTGGAAACAGATAAGCACAATTAATCACTCCAACACTTTCCCAAAATTATTCCTTTACTAAGTAAAACAATCAGACAATTAGAGTCAGAATCTGTTTAAATGTTGCATGCTGGTTTTCTCCCTTATAAGTACGAGGCTGATGTTTCACAATTAAAATAATTATACTTTCCGAGTTCTGGTTACTTAGTAAGAAAACTTTTCTGTTTTGAAGAAAGCTAATGTGTTCTTCTTTTTATGAAACCAGCAAACATGAATATCTCAGGCTCTCAGGCTTAGATAAGAGCAGATACATTATGTGATATGCTAGATATTTTTAAAAAAGTATATAAACTAACATTTATAAAACAGTCTATTTACTAAAACTGCTAAACAAGCTCCCTAGTAATGATTCGAACTTCTATTTGTTGAGCATCTACAATGTACTAGGCGTAAGATGAGGTACTGGACATTCTCTCTTCATCTCACTATGCCTGGAGTATATATTGTACTCTACAAGTAAAGACTGTGACTCGAGAGGTTTAGTGACTTCCCTTCTAAGGTCATGTGGTTAGAATTCAAATCCAGATGTGTCTCACTCTAATATCCATGCCATCTTTACAACATTGCAATGCCTATCTAAAGGAAAGCTTAACTGAATATTTTGGCATGGCAGAAAATTACTTCACATAAATAATTAAACTATACTTGGAGAATCTATAAATCTAATTCATGTTCTGGTTTTACATCCGAAGAGTTGACAGATCTCAGGCATGAAAGTTTCCCTTTTGCTTCAGTTTTCTTATCAGCTAAATCAGGATAATAATTACCTTTACCAGAAAACTAGATTAAATGAGATAAGAAAAGCTCAAAGTGCTTAGTATTAGCACTGGCACAAAACAAATACTCAAGAAACAATTGCTTATTTAGTTGTTACGATTTAAAATTAAAAAAAAAAAAGACTCATTGCCTCAATTTCCCTAAGGTTTTAAACTAGATGTTATTAATGATCTTTTTCTATTAAAAAAAAAATCTGTGAACCTATGGGGATTTATAAGCTTAGATTTTTAATTTTTTTTTTTAAAGATGCATTCTTTCTAAGTTGCTCTTTGGGAAACAGGTTTGTCAGCCTCAGATTACGAGCATTACATGGGGAAATGGAAACCCTCTGTAATTCTAATCCTTCCTGAGTGTTGACAGCTACATGCACATATTCCCAATGCTTAATGGACAACAATTTAGTTAAGATGGAACATTTCTTCCAAGGAATGGGTATCTGGAATATATGCTTTGAAGTTTCCTAGTAGGCAAACATAAGTCAAAGATCAAAATGCAGTAACAGTAAAAATAAGTGTATTTCGGTGTTAATTTTTCCAAATGTTTTGTGTTGTCTAAAGCAAAAGACAACCTACCAAAGTTAACAGAAGTCCTAAATTGTACTAGAGGTATTTTACTAAGTCCTAAGATAATGCAATCTGAGTAGCTGATGATAAGCTAGACCCATTGTTGGATCATTCTGGTTTTCTAGGTATTTTCAAGTGTAGGTGTTAAGATTTACATCTTAACTTTTTTTGAGACAATCATTCAAAAGCAAATGAGAAATCTGGCAGCAATGGAAAGTTCAAAATGTATAAGCTTATACTGGCTGAAAATTTCTAGGTAATTTTGTTTTGGGATACTGAACATATTTTAAATGTCTACATTAAACAAGGACATACTTTATTTTAAAAATATTTGCTACTTTTGAATCCAACTTTTTTTTTGATAAGAACAATTATTTTAAGGAAAATGTGAAATGTTATCACAGCTTGATCATATAAGCAACAGGTAGAGCATAAAAACAAATGAATTACATTCTCCAAATTAGACTGTCAGGAAATAAAATTTGGAAAAAATGCCCAAGCAGGTATCTTTTAGCAATTATGATCCTTACTATGACTTCAAATCTAGTCAAGATAAATGACAATTTGATAATTAAGGCTGCTTGGGCATTGATCTAGATTCTTTAATAAATAACTACCTAGAGATAAGTTCTTAGTTGTCTTTTCAACTTTGACCCTTTAACTGTCACAGTAACTTATAGACAGTAAACAATTAGTAAAAGTTTACTAACTAAATCTTCTAGTTTAAAGCTACTTGGGGGGAGGAGAATAAAAATATTTTTTTTTGCTAATATTCTTCCAATGGCTTTAACCTTGAAATTATGTTAACATATTTCCTGAAAAATCCTCATAAAACTTAATTAATGTCAACAAATGACAATAGCTTAAAAAAATTAAGATGCATTTAATTAACAAGCAGGCTCAGGATTAATAAATGATATTATATGTACTTGCAAAACTTCCAGAGGGAGACAATGACACATTTTAATAGATAAGTCTTCTTAATTATCTATTTAGATAATATTTTGCAATTATAACAATACATTTAGGTATTAATGGGAAAAAACTGAGTATTTACAAAGTCAAAAACAAAATGTTTCAGTTTATATTCTATTTTATATATTTTTTAAAACTAATTTTTAACAGATCAAACCTGTTTATTTCTGTTATCTGAAAGCATGATTCTGCAAACCAAAACAAAATGAAATTAGGTTTCTTACTTCTAAGTTATAGAGCACTCTGAAGGTAGACATTCCTGGAGCAAAAGATCGAAACAGACTTTCTAAAATTGAACTGGCACTTGGCTGATGCTGTTGCTTTGAAGAAAGTGATGGAGATTTTGAAGACTGAGAACTTGATTCAGACAGCAATGTTTTCTAAGTTCAAAAGAATGAAAAAATATATATCTCAAAGCACAAATTAAAGAGAAACATATAGCTGCAGATAGTTTAATATTATTTTCTCCTTTAATGTAAGCCACATCAATGGAATTTTCTAAAAATTAATCTCATAAAATCACATCACTTTGTAGTTAACAAGACATCTAACTCCATCACACAAACTATAAATGCTCAATAGCATTATAATCCTACATGAATGACTTTGAGAATGTATTCTAAGCAACACTAGCAGAAAGATCACCTTAATTTGTTTCTATATTTTCAAAACCTATAGTTCTAAATACTGATAATAAAATTATAAAGCTGTGGAAGTGGTAGTTTTGAGAATGTTTTGAACTAGTAGTGATATATTTTATAATTATATTACTTTTCGTCTCCCACAAATTAACATATAAGCCATATATGATAAGACTGAGCTGATCGAAATTTTAACCACTGAAATATAAAATTCATAACTTAATTCTAAGAGTATACTACTTCCTTCCTATTCTAACAACTCTGTTCTAAATTAATTTATTCTGAGAACATAAACACCGTTATTGATAAAACACAATTTCAATACATACATGAATATCCTAAACAATACTCTAAAAATTAAATAAAATGAATTTTAAATATAAACAGTGAAAAAAATTAAAAGATAGTGCATTTATGTAAGCAACTTAAAAACATGCAGTAATCACAATCAGAGGGGCATCATGACAGAAGAATTGGAACTAGAGTCTGATTTTGGACCAAGCACTTTATCTCTCTGGGCTTTGGTTTCCTAATACATAACATGAAGGAGGTAGAAGTAGAAGATATTAAATGCTCTTCTAGTTTTAAAATTTGGTAACAGTTTTGACTCTAGATACTTTAAAAGCCAACATAAAGTTCTGATTTCCATTTACAGAAAAGGTATTTTTCAAAAGAAGAAAAATTATTATGGGAAAGATGATATCAAATGACCTGAATGTGATTTTATATTGTTATAAGATTCCATGCCTGCTAAATAACTATCTAAGATACTCATACCTTTCTTCCCAAAGAATCAAGTTGATCAAGGGCTTCTTGAATAGCTGGATCAGTGGGAATCAAGAGCAGAAGCTTTCGTACTCGTAGAGTTATCCTGAAATTATTCAAATTTAATTTTTTTCATAGAAACCACAGTTTCAATAACAGTCATTTAGTATAAGACATAAAGTAAAATACATTTCAGGTGAAAAGTTACTTGGTTCCCTAACCTTAATAACTTTTTCTTTTTCAAGCTTTATAAATATTTATACTTACCTTGGCTCCTCTAGATTGGCGAGTTGGTAAAGCATGTCAAATACATTACATACAAGTGCCATCACAACACCAGGAAGGGATTTTTCCTTCAGAATATAAAAAGCAAAATATAAATACAAATTCACAAAAGAATTTTCTTTCTAAAATCAAACATACCAATGATAAAAATACTAGTTTCAAAATACTGGTCACTATAAAACTTGAGAGCATAGTGCGCATTTGCTCAGAAGAACACAAAGGAAAAAGAGTGAGGGATCTTGTACCTTCTAGTGTACTTATTACTTGGGTTCTCTTCTCCTACCCACCTGATGGTGAGGGGCTAAGGTGCCAAAAGGCAGGCAGAAGAAGAGAGGTAAAACAAAGGGCAGGTGTAATTACTAGAATGTCGAGTGGGCAACATGGAAAGCTGATCAGAGCTTGTCAGAGCAAACAAGGCAATGAGTGACTTAAGTCAAATTAGAGTAGTATATACATGTATACACAAACACACACACAATACACACATGTGTGTATGTGTATGTGTGTGTGTGTGTGTGTGTATGTATATATATGTTACTTAAGTTGAGAATAAGAAGTTACCCTATTTTCAGTAAAGGTGAGAAAAGAAAACATGGATACAACTACACAGAAGAGATTCAGATGTGATTAAAGTGCTATTTTATGGTTAATAAAGTGCTATTTTATGATTATAAGGAATAAGACATCACTATAGAATGTATTTATATAAGTAGTTTTAATAAATTCAGGATAAATATGAAGTAGGGTAAAAATGTTGAAGTTATTATATACCTATTGCCAATTAACTGTCACAATGACACTCTGAATGGGATTTCTTTCTTAAATTCTTGCAACATATAAGTACTGTATAGTTATTAAAGAAACCTGCAATACTAATACTATCCCTGAAGAATTCCTTGACACCTATAGCAAGGTTATTCTAAGTGAAAAAGAAAGACACAGTCACACAAAGATCTGAACGCCAAGTGAAGAAAATATTTCGAGGGAAGTGATCACATGTATCAAATGTGCTGAAATATTAAGATGAGGACTGAGAGGTAGAAGTGACAGGTAACCTTGAAAGGGGTCTGAAAAGAGAATTTTGACAATTCTTTCAAGGAGCTTTGTTGATTTGGGAAGGAGAGAAGGGGGCAGGAACTAAAGGTGGAACTGGGGTGAAGAGAGAGCTTATTTTAAGATGGTAGAAATAACACAGCGCGTGTAAACTCTAATGGAAATGACTGTGTAAGGGAAGAATCAATTAAACAATCAAGAGAGATGTGCGAGAAGAGCAGCAAACAGTGGCCAAGCACAGTGATTTGGGGACTCGAGAGTCTGTGGCTCAGAAGATTGATAAACTCTATCTTTTCCTTGACTGAAACCCATTGTTTCTCAGTGACACAGTTCTGAAAAGTCAGGATTGTCTGAGAGAAAAGGACATAATCATCCAAATCTATATGGCCAAAGGCACAAAGATATTAAATTCTAGTTTTAAAACTGAAATGTATCACTCAATACCTGTTCCATGGCATATGATGAACTAAAAACCCCACTGCTGCTGCTGCTGGAGCTGGTAGAAGAATCGGCTGAGCTCCCAGATGGGGTCCCACTGCCAGAAGTCTTCACTGTGAGGATTTGTTCATCAGAAAAGCCCAGCTGGTGCAGTAGTTTTTGATCTTTATTCACTGTCAGCTGCAAAAAGTGGTTTCTTAATTATTGAGAAGAAAAGGAATACTCTCAGTATACTCTCAGGCTAATGCGCCATACTTTTTATTTAAACCTACCAAACTATCATTTGTAAATATTTGTATATTATCCACAGGACAGCACAACTGCTTGGCTATCTTCCACCGGACACTCCCTATGGTTTCATTACTGTGAGCCTGTAAAATAAATTAAACAATGAGTAATTTGTTTACTCATCCATTTAAAGAACTGTTAAAAAAAAAATTGTTAGTGAGCATCTGCTGTATACTGGGTATTGCTCTAGAAGCTACAAATGCAGCAAAACCAAAGACAAGAATCCCTGCTCTGGTGAGGTTTCCCTTCTGCTCGAAGTAAATGTTCTATTCCCTATTTCAATTCCTCTTCATCATGCATGGAATAAAATCTCAAGTCCTTCCATTTTTTCCTTATCTCACTGTCACACCAGCTACATTGCTTGTCATGAACAAGCCAACAAAATCCCTACTTCAGGGCCTTTGTACCTGCTGCTTCCTTTGCTTGAAATGTATTTCCTCAGAAATGGCTTACTTTGTCACTTCATTCAAGTCTTTGTTTAAATGTCACCACCGCAGAGAGATCGTAATCCCTGTCCGTCTTCATCAAAAATGGCATTTCATATATATTCATTACTCTCTATCAACTTATCCTGTTTTATTCTTATTTATTCTTTATAATACTCATCATCATCTGATATCATATTATATATTTACTTACATGTCTTTACTTTGGTTTTGCTTTATACCTCATTTGTTTCTTTTCACTTCAGATCTATATGCTACATTTGTTTCTCAAACAGTTTTTGGAATAGTCACCCATGCAGATATCTTAATTGACATGCTTTTATAAAAATAATAAGACAACATGAAAATGGCTACAGAGCTTAATGTAAACCTACCTCTACAGTAAATGTATCTTTGGTAGACTCATAGGTAACATTAAGAGTTAAAAGATGTCCATGAAATGAGGCACCGTGAGGTAGAATAGTTCGCGGAACCGAGTAAAAGTCCTTGAAAAAGATAATAAGTCAAACAAATCAGGTATAGAGTGTCACTGTTAAAAATCTCAAAAATATAGACCTAACACTGAGTCTATAAAAAGATGATTCAGTTGCTTTAAAGAGAAGCTTACCTCTATAGTGATGACGTAGCGTTCTGCCAGAAGTAGCAATCTCTCAATTATTACAAGTTTTGTGGATCTGAAGATTAAAAAAAAATTTTTAAAAATATATTTGAAATGAACTGCTAATTTGAACTCAATTTCAGTCTGTTTCAACAAAATAACAATCACAGCACTCACTGGTGAAATACTGAAATCTGCAGACTAAACTTCCCTTTCACACAAGGGGGAGGTAATTCAACCAGGTCACAGCTGTAGTGCACAGATGGAATAAGGGAGTAGAAGCCTGCCCCTCTCCACATTTCCTTTCTTGCTCTTCCTTTTTCTTTTTAAAATAGTTGTTCCATAAATAGAGGACCTGGGTCTCCTGGCCTTTTTTGTCCATCAATCCACCAAGAATGAACAATCAGTGAGTCTGGCTTTCATAATCTTATGACAAAGATATGCCATATAATTCTGTGGAATCTGTCAAAATTCTAAATTGCCTAAAAATTACACAACAAATGCAAACCAGGAAATATTCCAGAAATAAGAGTTGCTATTTGTTTTAATTAGGCTAAGAAAGGGGAGGAAGAGAAGGGCAAATAATTGTTTATCTGGTTTAAGTGAACCTTCCGTATACTTAAAACTTACAGTGTAAGAATCTGTTATCCTAAAGGTTTTTAAAGTTATCCTAAAGGTTTTTAACTTAACAAATCAACACACATCAGGAGATGCAACCATCTCTGAAACAGGAAACACACAGCAAGGGAGTATGGAGCTCTAAGACTCTAAAAATGAGACCTGAGGTCTCTGTTGATCAGACTTATGAAATCTTACTTATCATTTGAAATACAGCTGGGTTTTGCATCTATGGATTCAATCAACTGTGGATCAAAAGTATTTTTTGAGAAAAAAAGTGCTCAAAGGCCCCAAAAAGTAAAATTTGAATTTGCCATGTGCTGAGCACTATACTGAATCTATTCAAATGAAGTGATGTGTAAGCATGACCTGCGGCAGTCTGGGTGCAAATATAGGTTTATGCAAACACTATGCCATTTTACATAAGGGACTGGAGCATCCTTGCATTTTGGTATCCACAGGTGTGTATTTGTGGGTGTCCTGGAACCAGTCCCCCTGGGATACCAAGGGATGACGGTATTAGGATTCTGACATCCAACAGCTTATATAGTCACAGTTCTATACTTTATTAATGAGGATACTACATGTGTTTACATAGAGAGATGAAAATCCAAATGCCTTTAAACATTTGGTATTCCAGAAGTCTAGGTGTTTCATTTCAAATAAGTATATTTCTAAAACTGAAAAGAGGTTATACCATTTTCTAACAATTGCTCTGGTATGCTGATTAGCAGTATTAGAAATTTAACTTTAAAAAGAGCTGGATAAACACGTTTTACCAGTTTTATTAAATACATTTAACAGTCTATGGGCAGGAACCAGAATTTGAAATGTAGATGGAAAATCTTTAGGAAATATCTAAGTGGCACAAGTGAACATTGTTGAGTGTACTGTTTTAATTATACCTCAATAATAAATTAAACAACAGACAGCATTGCAAAATAATGTAGAGAGAAAAATTCCTCCTTTATAAGTTAGAACAATTAATGTCACTGAAAAGTTTTTTCAAAATTAGTAAAATTAGATTAAAAAAAAGTCCTGGTTTAAATACAACTTTGACATTATACATTCTTATTAACCCTGTTTAGAGTTTATAATAAGGATATTTAAAAACTATGTGGTTTTGCTCTGCATTCAAGTATGAAATGATTCATATAAAAAGCACTTAGTAAAAAGAAAAAAACAAAAAGCACACTTATTTAAAGTAGCAGTATGGAAGTCTCTATCCAATAGTTCATTAATGCATTTCTATTTTTTTTAGATGAATGAATCATTAAGAACCTAGGTCATAGAGATGGACTATGTCTTATAAACGTGTAATTAAAAATTCTTTATATACATTCTTAATAAAAGTCTATTTAAAATATACTTTCAAGAATATGGTAATGCAAAAGTCATGCTAGTGGTCTTACCATTAGTTCAATCTATAATCATTTTCTGCCATTTTAAGAGGTTCTAAAGGGTTGTGTTTTACCGGCTTCTTTCATATTAATAAAGTATCACTAAACAGTACTTAACTTCATTTTAAAAAAGAAGATAAATAAGAATGTGAACAAGGATATTGCCCTGATTTTCTAAAGGGAGGCTTTAAGAAGAAAAGGAATATCCCCAAGTATAAATAAAACACATACATACACACAGACATACAGTCATGCCAGTTGAAAAAGACCACCCATCGCTAGAGGGAGGCAGAGTGGGGTGCAGACAGTGAGCCCTACTCTGAGCACCTGCCAAGATTTCCTGGGCATCACTGATATGAGGTTGTTTACCGTAATAAAAGGCTCATAAAATAGTACAAAAGTTTTAGTTACTTCAATCTGATATTTCAACTACTGATCTATTCTCTTTACTTATCAAAGAGCTACAGCAAATATTGAAGTCAGATTTCACTAATAATCAAAAACACTAAACACAGCAACGCTGATTAAGAGATAATGTCAGTTCAAAGTTTTAACACAAATATTTGGTGATAAAGTTCTTATTAAAATTATTTTTAAAAATAATTTTAAGTAAATAATATTTTAACTATGATTATAATATATAATTTTAATAATCATCATCTTCTACTTCATTTTGCTCATGCTGTTAATGTCCTGTTAATGCCATTTTACACAATGTAAAAGTAAAATGAATCAGAAAAACAACAAAACTTGTTTACTAGGTAGAGGGGTAGGAGCAGAGTAGTACTTGGTTATGAAGATGACCTACAAATCTTGCAAAAGTTATGAAATAAAAAGAGGAAATAAACAATTCAGAGATCTCCATAAAAAAAAAGATGGTAATATTTTTTTAAACTGATATTTATTCACATTGTATATTTGTTATAACTCTGCAATCGCTTACCTATATGGAGACTGAACTGATGTTGCTACAGTTGGCATGGCAGTTGCTGTAAGCATTTTTGTTGCTCTGGTCACAGCATGTGTTAGAGTAGGGCCACCAAGTGCTGAGCTGGCTGCCTACAAAATAAGAAATAATCATTGTATATCAGGGCTTCTCAACCTCAGTTCTATTGACATTTTGGAATGGAAACTTTTTGTTCTGGAGAACTGTCCTGGGCTTTGCTGGATGTTTAACAGCATCCCTGACCTCTCTGTTCACAACCTACCTACCAGTAGGTGCCAGTAGGACCCCTCTAACTGTGATATCCTAAAAGGTCTCCAGTCATTGCCAAATAATTGGTGGGAGGATAAATAACCTCCAGTTGAGTACTACTGTTATACATCTGTTAACATTTACATGGTACCTCATTTAGGTGTACTTGAATATTTTAAATGTTTTATTTTATTTATTTATTTTTTTTATGATGACTTATTTGGATAGATGTCATGACTGGGAAATCCTATATAGATTCTAGCATATATTCATCACCAAAATGTTTTTGACTTATTGATAATTGGGGCAGTAGCATTTTATGTTTTTAGAATACTCTTTATTAGGTATAAAACAAATAAACACAAATTAAGAAAGAAAATGAATGTTTAATGCTTTAACCATCATGCTAGAAATAAGGCATTGTAAATATATGTGAGATAGTATTACAAAGAAGGCTTCTAATGGCCAAAACCAATACCACCTACTACTGAGTGTCTTCTTATGGTATTATACCAACATTATATATGATCTTGAAATGTAAAATTATAAAAGGAAAAAAACAAGACATTTATTTCAAAAACAGGCTAAATAAAATTTGCTACTCACTTCTAATCTTGTGTAGCAATCAGCAATGAATTTCTTATGTAATGATACAGAATCCTAAAAGTAAGAGGTATATGGAAATTAAAATTAGTCTGGCATTTAGCTGTAATCATTAAGGACAAAAATGTCAAAATAAAGAAGCCTATTTTCAGGCATATCAACTTATAAATAAAAATATATACAATTTTCTGCTCTTCTGTATATAATTTTCTTCCCTTGGATACCCACCTTTTTTAACCTTGGATTTAGATTAATGTAACTATAGTTTATGATCAACTGAATAGCTTCATTTGCAATTTCTTCATCAGGTGATTCCATAGCTATTTTCCAAATGAAATCCATTCCTATCAATTCCAGCTTTTCTACATACTGTTCAAAAGAAAAAAGAATTATATAGCACACCAATTATTTTGTTACAATTTACGTTCATACCTCTTTAGTTCAAAATTAAGGCTGCAAAAGCCAAGCTATATGAGAAGATATATTGTACCAATATGGAACTTTGGAACAACAACAACAAAAAAAACGACCCAGCATCCAAGGGAACCATGATAGAAAAGGAGATTTTTCTCCAGACACCTTTATACTACCCAGATGAGGTACTGACACAGAAATAGCAGAGGAGATGGACACCATCTCAGGAGCTCTTCTTCAAAAGGAAATGAGTCAAGCTAGAAGTAGTTAGTAATCATTGGGGCTCATCAGTCTTCCCAAGGGCTTAAAAGATCTTGTAAAAATTCTTACCACCAGGAAGCCAGGTCATAAATGAAACACTCTTGGAAAAAAAAAAAAGTTACTTTTTGTCTTTCTTTTTAAAGGTGCATATGTAAATATAAACATCAGCTGTATACATTTTATAGCTCATTTTCCTGCTTGCCTGTTCTTAAAATTTTCTCCCCAAAACCCTGACACTATGATTCCAAAATTGAAGATTCTGTTACTTTTTTAGGAACGTGTGGATTGACGGATCTGAGGAGTTGGTGGCCTGGATGGAACTATCCTACTCTGCATTCACCTAGCTACAGGAGGCTGCTAGCAGTTCCAGATCAGCAAGAAACAAAGAGGGATTTGAGAAGTTAGATGTGTTGAAAAGGGAAGCTATTTTAGAAAACAACAGGCAAGGGGATACTCAAGCTTAAAAAAAAAAATCATGTTTAATTTCAATTACAGCATTTTTTGCTGAATATCAAGTTTTACTGGATTATCTAAATTATATAGATTGAAAATGATGTCTTACCAACTGAGCTCCTTGTCTTTTCAATCGATGATCGCAGAGATTCACATTTTCAAAAAACGTCTTAAATAAGTTAAAACCTAAAATTATAGAATGTTATATAAATTCATGCATTTTAGATCAATGAAAAGATTCAAAGCATATCAAAAAGTAAAACTATAAAATGTTTAGGACAAAACATAAGCACAAATCTTTAAGACCTTGGAATAGGGAATGGTTTCTTAGATATGGTGCCAAAAGTACAGCAGCAAAACAAAAAATAGATAAACTGGACTTTATCAAATTAAAAACATTTTTGCTTCAAAGAATTATTAAGAAAGAAAAAAGACAACCCATAGGATGGGACAAAATATTTGCAAATCATATATCTGGTAAGGAGCTAGTATTCCTAATATATAAAGAATTCAATAGCACAACAATAAAAAAGACAAAATAACCTAATTAAAAATGGGCAAAAGATTTTAATAGGTATTTCCCCAAAGAAGATATACAAATGGCTGATAAGCACAATATGCTTAGTCTTCAGGAAAAAGCAGATCAATACCACATGATACTACTTCATACCTACTAGGATGGCTAAAACAAAAATGACAGACAATAGCAAGTAGTGGTGAGGACGTGGAGAAACTGGAACCCTCATACATTGCTGATGGCATTTTAAAATAGTGCAGCGACATTGCACTATTTGGCAGTTCCTCAAATGTTAATTATGATATAGCAATTCCACTCCTTAGGTATATGCTTAAGAGGAATGAAAACCTGTATTCGCACAAACACCTGTACAAGAATATTTAGAAAAGTATGATTAATAATGGCTAAAAAGTGGTAACAATCCAAATGTCCATCAACTGATGAATGGATAAACAAAATATGGTATATCCTTACAATGGAATATTATTCAGCCTAAATGAAATGAAGTTCGTGATACATGCTACAACTTGGGTGAACCTTGAAAACATTATGTCTCAGGATAATGAAAAAAGTCAGATACAAAAGGCAACATATCATATAATTTAATTTATATGAAATGCCCGAATTAGTCTTATCTGTAAAGACAGAATATAGATTAGAGGCTGGGAGTAGGGGTGGATGGGAGTGACTGCTAATGGGTACAGGATTTTCTTTTGAGATGATGAAATGTTTTGTGATTAAAAAGTGGTGACTATACTAAAGGCCAATGATTGTACATTTTAAAAAGTGAATTTTATGGTATCTGAATTATATTTCAATAAAAAATTTCAATGAAAAGAAACACCTAAAAAGAAGACTTCCACATTTTGACAAATTTTTATCTTAAATGAACTCTTTTTGAACTAAGTAACTTCATGAAAGGATAGTTTGGCAATTTGAGTTATTAGGCCATAAAATTAAAAAATTAATTATAAGATACACCATTTATATAGAAAGGAATTTATCTGTGTATATAAACATATATACATTTATGTCTTTACATGCACAAGGAAAAGTCCAGAAGATATTCCAAACTATCTGGTTGTTTCTGAGAAGCTGGCTTAGAAGGGAAGAATAAAATTTTTCAAAGAACTAAAAACAATGATTTTACATTTTTTCCTACCATTCATAGTGATTTCATATGACTCCAATTTAAGAATTTTCTCCTTGAAAAGTTGCTGTTGAACATCACTCTCAAGATCATGTTGCCCTTTTGTAAACCATTCAAAACACATCTGTGGATCAAGACAAATAGCTTTCTTTAACTAAAATCCATTTTAGAAAAATACTTCCAAATTGGGACAGTAAAGTTAAATTATGTTTTAATTCTTCAAAAATTTATATTGCTAAAATACCACTCAAAACTGAAATGCTTGCAACTCTGGACTAAATAAAACAGTAAGTTACTATCAATTTTTACCACAGATAATTAAACTATATATTTGTATTTTTTTTGAATTTCATACTTGAATATTTTTACAAACATTTATTAATAAGCCTTACTTATGTGCCAGGTACTATTACAAATTTAGTCCTTTCAAAAATCCTAGGAAACAGTTACTATTATCCTGTAAAATGAGAGGAGGAAACAGTGTTTCACTGTTAGAAAACTCAAAACAGGTGTTCTGCCCCCTGGTTTAATCTATTTTCAGCTGTTTAATTATAGCTCTAAAAATCTGTCTAGACATTCATTCTTCTTTGGTGCTTTTGGGGTATAACATCATACAGGAACTCAGTTTTCTCATGGTAACTTAAAATTAGTTTCATGTAATGGGAAAAAAACTAAAAGAGATACTGAAAATTCGTTGGTTGTACTTAATGTGGCTTAATTTAGTTTTATCCAGAATGGTATCAAAATTACCAAAGCACTCACACATTTATTTATATCACAGACATATATCATATAAAATGTTTTTCTAGCATTTATAGTAAATTGAAAGTGTTTAGACATGAAGATGCGGGACACACAGAAAGTGAAATATTAAGTCCTGCTTCTGCCTTTCTTTATCTACAATACCATCTTCTTACTTCTCTATCTAATTCACAAACATCCTGGCCAGTCACAAGACACTCCCAGATTTCCTTGGCTCGATTCCAACCCAGATACAGGGTAGCTTCTTGCAAGAAAAATGCCAGAAATTTTAGATGGGCCTCTAAATACTGCAAAAAAAAAAAAAAAAAAGAAAAGAAAAAAGACATTTAGTTCTAGGCATTCATACCTACAAGCAAAAATTTAAAAAAACTTTTAAAAATTATTTCATCTAATGCTTTTTTATATAATTAAGTGTAAAGTAAATGTGAGAAATCTGTTTACAAGTTGACAGTACAATGTAGAAGTTACTTCTGCAAGTCTATTATAACTTTAGTTGACTTTAGATGTCAATAAAATGTAATTTCAGCAATCTCAAAGTAAAACACCACAAACTTGCAACTGGTGAGGTAAGGTTTTTTTCTAATTTTTTAAAATACTACTACTAATCAACTGATTTGAAAAGAAAAGCAATTATCCACAAGAACTGATAATTATCCACAAGAACTGTATTTCATATCAAAGACAAAGAGCGTAGAATTACACTCAACAAACATTTTTACAGTTCAAGTGCAAAAAGTCCAAAAGAACATTGTAAATCATGAAACAAAAGTACAGTGCCAATACCTCCCGGTAAGTGTATCGACCATCTACCAGTGTCGAACCAGTTAAGCCTGCAGGTCCAGCCACTGCTGCTGCAAGTCGATGACAAGCTATCAAACTTCCTGTTACCAATTTCACAATTTCAAAATTTTTCTTCAAGTCTTGAATAATGCTCTTGGAAAAAACAACAAAAATGGTATGAGAATTTACAGTTATTTTGTTAGTTTAATACAAACTTCTATGTTAGCATGTAGTCCTGGGTGAGTGATAGCAAACATAATTTCTTCACTCATATTTCCTACACAGAAGTAAATAAAGTCAAACTGGTATGTTCTTTTACGAGGGAACTGATAACTTTTCTGCTAAATTTTGTTTCTAAAAGAGTTTTTGAAAAGAACTTTTTTGAGTCTTTTCAAACAAATTTCTAAAATACCATTCAAACTTTTAAAATTGGCTTATTTCAATAAATTAAGGAAATAAAAAGGAAATGAATTAGGGATATATCAAAAGAAACGCTCCACTGAAATGAAAGCAGAATGTTTAAACTTAAGATTATTAAATAATTCAAGTGAATTACATTAACAGCCATAAAATATAGTGACTCAGAAATTTTATTCATGTTTTGTTATTATAAAATGCTATGTAAGTAATTGTATAATAATCAAATATAGCTATTCTCTTACCTTGTCTTGCTTTTGATAGGTTTGTTTTATGAATGAGCGGGTGATTTCATGAAGCTGACGCAAAGCTGGTACCACCCACACAAACTGTGGATTATTGAGCTGAGATGACTGGGGTTAAAAAGAAATTACATTATTAAATTTAGAAATAAATGGCTGATGAAATTTATTAGCTATAAAAAATTTCCAAGTCAACCAGGCTTCATTGTTACACATTCTATTATTTTTCTCCTCATATTGCTCATTTATAGCTTATCTCCATGCACTCATAACTTGGTCTTCAATTTCTTATTCTGCATGCAATTATTCCTAAGGTCAAGAACTGCAAACAGGAATGGATGTGAAGTGACAGCAAATGAACAAGGGTTCATCAGCAAAAAACAGACGACAAGGAATTAGCAACTTCAGAGGACAGATTAAGTAGCACAGGCTGCTAGGACATGTTGACATAATAAAATAAATGGATGGCAAAAGTTTAACTTGGATAAGACTGAACTGGCTAAAAAAATGGTATAAAAATATGGTTGTCTATAATTATATGATGAAGTTACCAATGATATAATCAAGATACTGATAGTAATCTAAATAGTAAAGAAAATATTCATGATTGGCTTGTATTTCTTAGTTACAACAATTTTATGAGATAATTCTATTTTTGTTATTACAGCCATTTTACATTTATATTTTGTTTTTCAAAACACTTTCAAATGCATTATTTCTAAAATTGGTACAAAACAATTCAGATTTTCATTGTACATATTTAAAAAGTCTGATGTTCATCTTTAAAAAGAGAATTTGCTTTTTAACAACATCTTCGAACTATGAGATTTCATTATAAAATTTGTTAATACCAGGTTAAACACTATTACTCAATTGATCAAATAAGTCTGTAAAAAACTGAGTAACTGTTTAACTCCTTAACATTTGCGTTAAAGAATCATTTTTTTAAAGCCTTATTGCTTCTTAACGTCTTTCTGTAAGACTAAGATGTGCAAACTTAGCTGCATACAAAATGTACTTGGTTCATTTACCTGTCATTTTATTTATTACTGGTATAATGATACCAAACAAGGAAAGGATTTTCAAATTATTTTTAGATCACTGATTTGTTACTTAAATGCTATCAAAAAGATTATGCTATAAAGTAAAACTGACTAGACTGCCATGTCCAGCGATTTAATAAAAGCAAAGAAACTGCCAGTGGTCATAGGATCAAAGATTTTTCAGCCAAGGGAATTTAGTGTCACAGATTCATACCCTGTGAAGGGCTGTATCACTCAGCACTAAACGTCTCTCTGTCCAAAGTTGCACCTAGTTCCAGAGAAGCTGTTTAACTTGTAGTATACACAATTTAATGAATTAAAGGGAAAAAGCAGCTTGAGCTTTATAAGAAAGGACAAGGACACAAACCTCCTTATTCTTCAACATTATACAGTCAATCTTAAAGATTTCAAAGAGGTCAAAAACATTACTACAGATAATGAAAAGCAGTGTACCACAGGAAATCTGTACATAGTGGTTCAAGAAAGCTGAGACTCAAGCTCTAATTGTGAATCTAAACAAATAGATGGTAAAAGTAAAATGTCGTTTATTTTACACTTCTTTATAAGCTTATTAAATTTGTGATGCCAGTTGCAATCACTAGCATCTTAGAATCAGAGAAATAAGGTATATATTAAAGACCAACTATTTATGAGGCTAGCTAGAATATTTGTTAAAATATAAAAGTTGCAAAATAACAGGGATTAAAACTCTAAGCCTTAAATCTAAACTGATACCTTCTAAAATTATTACAAACATTAGGGTATAAATAAATATAAACCCTTTAACAAATACTTAGATACATTAAAAAGTATCATTATGACCAATTAAGTCCATTTTGGTTAGAATATTTTTATTTAACACTGAAAATTATCCTTTGAAGGTAGCTCACTATCAAATAAAATAAAAAAAAAACATAAAATTGGAATTTAAAAAGCATTTCTGATATGGCCTTTCTAAAGTTTAGCAAATAGGACATATATCATTGATTTCACCACATCTATGACATGTTGCCAAGTTACAAGAAAAAATTTAATCACTCTTCTCCACTCACAAAAGGGGCAAAAGACTAAGGTGAACAATTACAATGAACATATCTGGAAATGTCTAATAGTGGAGCTGAGTTTTCATCAGTAGGAGTTATGGTATATCGAAATTAGACTTTTAACATCAGATGAAGCCTTAGAGATCAAATTGGCTTAGCCTGCAAATCTATGCCTAAATTCCTCTTATTCTTTTTTTGATAAATGACTAGTTGGTCCTAGAATTTCCAGTGATAAGGAACTCAGGAAACAGTGCATCTATTTCAGTTCATTGATCTATCATAATGAAATTCGCCTTCCTGTAACTTCTTAGGAGACATAAAAAGTAAGTTGAATAAAAATTATCTATAAAAACCCTCTCAATATCTGAAGGCTTTCATATTTTCTTGAGCGCTCTCTTCTCAAAGCTGAACATCCCCACTTGCTCATCTGTCTTGTTTTTCCAGACCTAGCCATTTATTTAGAATCAAAGTAAAAATTTTTACATAGGAGAACATTTTTAAAGTATTTCCTCTTCTACTAACCACATCACTGTGAGACTGAACTGAGGATATCTTGCTACTTTTACTTTCAGTTACATGTTTTGGCACATAGAGGCTACTCTACTGGTAAGTAACTATGGGTAAGTAACAATTTTAGGGTTCTTGTAGGGTGAAGGGGAGGAAGTAAGAGGAAGGGAACAACATTAATTGAAGGGCTGCCAGGCACTGAGCCAGGAGGCCTTAAGATAATGAATGACTTAAGGAATATGCAACCACTACTAACTGAGTAAAAATAATTTTTTTTGGTTTAGTAATTGTTTTTGGATGAGTACATTTAAACTTTTTAATTGAAGGAAAAAGGAAGTGAAATAAGACGAAGAGGGTTGGGGTAGACAGTGGAAGATATAAAAGAAGCAAAGGAAATAGGACCATGGAAGCCAAGGGTATCCTGGCAGAATCTACAGAAAAAAAGTTAAAAAATAAAGGTGAGAATTTCTGAACACAAAAGTAGAACTCAGGAATTTTAAGAGTGTCAAAAGCAGAGGGAAAGGGAATCAGTTGGGGGAATAGAGGTAGCTGAGGGTGGGAGGGGAATAAGAGGTGGGTGATCTTGTCTTACCCTTTGCTTAGTTTCTGTGTAGCCTGGCAGGGAGACATAATCCCCAGTCAGCCCACCTTGCTGCCTGGCAGGAAAGGGCATAGCATAGAAAAACACCTTTAGTGGCAGTATATAATTCACCCCCCTGCCTGGAGTCATATCTAGGGGGCTTCGATCTTCCCACTGCCCCCCTTCAGTCATGTATACTTCAAAGGAATATCTGTGAAAGCACTTAGTCAACTGAAAAGTGCTATATAAATGCAAGATATTATTTGGCATAAAATAATGGTACATCAGAATTTCTTTACCAGGGGCAGTGGGAAATAAAAAAAGGAAGAATATTTCTTTTGAGACTCACAAAATGACTCCAAAATTCTCCCTGTTACTTTTTGAGTTTTCTTATAAAACAACAGATATGAATGAAGTGGCTATAGAGAGAAGCAATAAAGATGTAGCGATGCTACTGGCTAGAAGGACCTAAGTAATGCTTAGCTGTAACAAAGAAGGAACAGAGGTCAGGAAGAGTTTTCTGGTTTCAAAAGCCATTTTCAAAGAGGAAAGGAAAGGTCCCTTCAGCTTAGATTTTCATATCTATAAAGAAATATATATGTCGCTAAGAAGAAAAGATCATTTCTCTATAGATACTCTTTTCCTCTTACTACTACTACTGAAGAAGCTAAACTTAAGTAACTCTGGATGAGTTTCAATCATAAAGACAGAGACTGCTAAATTATCTGAATCACTGAGCTGAAAAACAAATGGAAAAATTCAATTGTTTCTGAGTGGAAAGAGAGCAATGTTGTTGATTTGAAGGAGTAATTCTAATTCTTTACAACCTGAGCATTACCAGCTCCAGTTCATGAATGACTTTTAAAATCTCTAAAGCTAAATAATATGTAGAAAATTCACTTGATCAAATTCAATGTCAGAAACATAAAACACAAAGTTCTTAAATGTCTCCAACTAAACTTTATAATCAAATATAACATAAGAAAATGAAAGCCCACTGAAACACCAAAAACCCCTTAACAAGAGCTGACAGTCTCTGAATATACCAATGACAATTAGCAGTAGTCAAGATCTTTAGAGAAATATTTCTTAGTAAAAGCCAAAAAAAATTTACCAATGAAAACACTAAGCCACTAGCTATTTACCAAAACCTTTTATGTTAACAGTAAAATGAAATCCCTCCAGAGGCTAGACTTTATGTTTGGTCCTATGGTGGGAGAAGGACACCACTGCTGTGATCAGGGCTGCTGCAATGACGGACGTGCATTCCGGTGGACAGCCACTGTGATCAGCCCTCTCACAAGGACAGACTTGACATTTACGGAGTGGAGTACAGGAGAGCAACAAATATCACTGCTTAGTCTAATAACTGCCCTTTTAAAGGACAGCCTAGAAGTCCACTACAACCTGGAGGCCAGAGACCTGAAGGGTGGGGGGCTTTCTGTCATGATCCAAGTCTACCTTCTAAAACTGAGCCCCAGCATCAGGCACTCAATCAATAACTGTCTAAGGAACTACTTTAGGAACACATCTGAATCAAACACCTGAAAAACGACTATGTGCCAGCATGAATGGACCACCTTCTTCCCTTCTTTCTCTTTCTTCTTCTATGAATGTTCTTCCATTTCTCCGTTATGGGTGAAATATGGGCCTGATATTTACTTAGACTCCACTGTAACTTACTAAAGTTGTGCATATTTTGGAATTAATTTAAAAAAGAAAGACTAACTTTAAGGCCTTATAACTATGAAAATAATATAATAACAGTACTCTCTACTCTTTGCTTGTGACTTGGATTCTTTTTCCCCTTTCAGAGTCAGTAACTCCCCAAACTTTAAATAATAAAGCACAGGTCATAAACATTTGAATGACAGTTTGTATCTCACATTACTCTAAGAAACACTAAAAATAACATCATCTTAAAATTATGATGCAATTTATTAAAAGGAATTATTAAATTAGTGTACCTTTTAGTTCGTTCCATTTGCAAATTCTTACCTTGAATCCATCCTTCTTATTTTTTTCCAAACTCGACCATTCTCCAGGCTGAGAATTAATTTTAAGAGAAATGTAAGTGACTTGGTAAAAGCAGTACTTACAATTTCCCAATCTTAAACTCTAAGGTAAGAGCTTCCAGATAAGATACTTAGTTCACATTACATAATAGGGGAAGAAAATTATTTGACTCTAATTACTCAGTACTATTGCTCTGACAACAACAAAACCAGACCAAAGATAAAACCAACCCTTTTAATATCTTCTATGCATTTTATGATATAGCTCCTCTTGATTGCTTCTTTCACTGCATACGCATCACTTAGGATTGTCAGGTGTTCATCCAAGGCTTGCTGAATAAGGCTACTGGGCAGCGTTGGGAGATGAGCCAGTTCCCAGAGTACATCTAACACCTACAATAATGCCACATATGATGAGCCAGCAAATACGCAATAAAAATTCTAAGTATTTGTAGCTAAAAAAATTCATTTGAATTTCCTGCCTTTCCAGAAGTGGTCTCAAAGCGAGCTTCCCGGCCTATTCGTCCAATTAGGCTCAGTAGCTTTTGTCTTACTCTATCGCTCTCAGTTTCCCAGCTCTGTAGAATAGAAAAGACAAGACACAAGAGTTGTTGCACCATCCTATTTTACCAAACTGGCAAAATATACAAAAGCTTTAAACTTGAGCAGAAAAAATTTAATAATGTAAGAAGAGCACATTTAAACATGACTATTTAGAGGGGGAAGGCTTCAAAATAAGCTTATTCTAGAAACACTTAAAAGAAAGAATGTTTGACTGAATTACATACCTTCTGAATGAGAACAAACAAATGATTAAGTTGATCTGAATTAAATTTGACAGCAGCTGCAGCAATAATAGTATGAATGTTCTCGATCACGGTAGATGATTGTCCTGACTAGAAAAGGAGACATTAAGAAAAAGTTAAGTCTTAGAGCTTGGAAAAACCTTAGCCTGGCTATTTATAGAAGCAAAAGCAAAACAGTAACAAAAATATATTGATTGTAGTCAAATTAGCATTCACTTGCATGAAAATACTGGCAAGACCACATGAAGCAACCATTAATGGTTATCAGTTGTTCTTTTTAAATTCCCAGGGGCATTAAATCTTTAAAAATACAATGTAAAAAAAAGATGATCACCAAATTCTTTATCTGACATATTCATTACAAGAGAACAAAATATCTTCAACTAGTTAAAAAATATCAAACTACTTACAAGACAAACATACTTTTGGCATTTCATAAATGATTTTGATGGCCTCAATTAAGAATATTATCTGTCTCACTTTTAATTTTGCTTATAGATATTTTATGACTTCAGTTCTGCAGCTAACTTTCTATAGTCTACTCCATAATACCAGGCTGGAAAATTCCATTTCCTCTGCCAGCTCTGCTCCTATTATGTTTGATTAAAGAGAGGCACTGCTGGGAGATGGGCAGGCAGGAGGAAGAAAGATGTGTTTCTGGTTTATACATGGAGACTGGATGCAGGTACTGGTATTTGTGGTAGCAAGGAATTCCAGAAGCCCCAGTGACAGTGTCACCTCTTTGACAATTCTTGTAGTGAAAGAACCTCCCCAAACAGCTTCCTCTCCTTGGACTTAATATCTATTTTTCGATTTTGCTCCTACAGCATTCATACGTCTCTCTTTTGCTTTTCCACCTTAGCAATACCTTTGTAAACAATATCCCATATTCAATTCCCTCTGAAATACATAGCATAGTTTGTTTCCTGACTAGATTATGAATGATACAGTGATTAAGAGGCTACAGTCAAGGTGACTCCAGGCTTCTTCCTGGCTTAGCAACTAAATAAAGGATAATACCATTATTAAAATTGATTGGAAAATGACTAGGTTTAGACATACTAAATTTGAGATGCCTATGAGATAACACATGTGAAGGTATAATAGTTATGCATTTAGATAAACTGCACTGGAGCTCCAAGAAGAGGTGTGATTTAGAGACACACTTCTGGGAGTCAGCAGCATCCAAATGTAGTTAAAGTCACAGGAATGGATAAAATTGACTAGTGAAAGAATATATAGTAAAAAAAAGGGCTAAAGACTAAGGGTTGAAAAAAGCTCATATTTACAAAGTAGAAGACAGTAAGTTAGTAAAGGAGAATTAAGAAGGAATGCCAGAAAAAATGGGAGGAGAACAAGTAAAATGGACTATTAATAAAGTGAAGGAAAAAGAAAAATGAAGGTTACGATCAATTGTCATAGCTGCTGAAAGTCTGGTAAGATGAGATCTGTAAACTCAGTATTACTATCATCCTTATTTAAGAGAATTAAATGGGAAAAACTTATTAATGAAAACTGATAGGTAATGTAGTTTCAGAACACTGGATTAATACCTCTTTCTACTTCTGCCAATAACTGCTATATAGCCCCGCAGTAAGGCTTTTCATTTTTTAACCTGAGAAATGAGAAGACTAGATTATACCAGTAATTTTATACTTTTTTAGTGGATTACTTTTCACATATACAATCTTAATAGAAACTCTAAATTGTAAAACAGATTTGAGTAGAGCTTCTCTCCTTAAAGCAAGATAGGAATTCCATTTCCCTGATCATTCTCCACCGTCCTCCTTCTTCTTGTGACAAAAATGTCAGAAAAGGGCAAAAAAAGTAATTCTGATCAACTTACCTGTATCTTCCAAATTTTAGTGAGCTCATCTAAAGACAATTTACTGCCCAAGAGTTCAATAATTCCCTTTATACGATCACAGTATTGTGCCTGGTCTATGTTGCCTAAGAGAAGAAACACCAGAGGGACAGAAAGATACAGTGAACACTGACTTTATAACATGATTCTAGTACTTCAAAGCAATATTAACTTTCTGATTATTTAGAAGCTAACACAGTCAAAACAACAATTTTATATATTTTTAGTATGAAAATATTATTTATATTTATGTTAGGTAATATTTTTTTTTAAAGCAACTTACCTTCCAATGCAATTGACAGAACTGAATTTTCAACCAGCCAGTCTAACAATCTGTCTGTATCTATAGCGTTCTTCACAGATTTGGATAAAGTGCTATCTTCTATTAGTTTGGTTACCTAAAATGACAAGATTTTGTGACTGAATTTAATATAAATATGCATAATCAAAATCTTTATATATAGATATGTTTTATTTCCCTGTGACTTTCACAGTATTACAATATGGTCTGACAAATTGCCACAATGTATCAAAGGCCAGTTATTAGAAGTTAATAGACTACTTATTTGTGATGTTTCTTTAAAAAAAAAAACAAAACATGAAGCCATTCTTACACCTCACATTCCCTGGGCTTCTGTTGATGGGCTCAGGGATGAGCATCTGACCTTAACTTTAACCAAGGCAAGTCCTCCAAATTCTATATTTGAGATCAGAGTGAAATTGTTTGTCCCTTCCTGGTGAAGGGAGCTATCCATGGCCATGATGTCCTACCATATGAAAGATGTCACTCTGCTGGTAGAGGGAAAACAAAGCCAACATGCTCCAAAAAGCAGAGATAAGACTTGAACGAGGCCTGGCAGTGGTTGGGCTTGTCAACAATTCTAATTGTTCCTATTGCCCACATGTGTCCCTGCCCTTATATGATTTGGCTTGTCAACCTGTCATCATGTGAAACAGCCTAGCCTTCTTCCATTGAAGTCCTCTCTTGGTATAACATGATCTAAGATGAGTTTATTTCCCTTGCAGCTAAGAGTTCTAATTAATATAACACTGAAGGAAAAAAAAACTGGAATTATGACTGAGCTATACTGGTTCCACCTGTCACTCACCAAGTTAACTATGTTCATATAAAGTTTAGGAAACTATATAAATTAATTTCTATCATTTTATTTATATTGTCACAGTTGTAGTCATTTTGGTTTTGTTCCAACCCCAGTTAGAAGATTTGGTTTAAGTAAACACATATCTGAAATATAATAAAAGAAATCATACTCTTAGGGTAAAAAATAAATCTCAAACTGTATGCCAAGGAATTATGTTCAAGAAAAATTCACAAAAGCACTAAATACTACAAATATTTCAGAGAATGAATTTTGAATGTAATGCATATAAAAGATCACTTTATTAACAATTATAAATATTTACACCATTTTATATGCTATTGTTATTTCTTTTTCGTATGAATACAAAAAATTCTTTATTTCCGAACATTTTTATATTAATAACCACAAACTGACAGAAGTTAAAGGTCTGTGCTTTAAGTCTTCCAGAAACAAATGTAAACTTACTTCTTTGAGGGAATTCATTTTAGCACTAAAATGTGGTGATTTCAGCATGCGTAGTAGGATGTCTAGTCGAAGGTCATCCACGACAGTCACCAGATCTGGTTGGAAGCGCATGCAGAGTAACTTAATGGCAGACAAGAGCTCGGGGATGCTAACCAATCTCTATTAAAAATACACACACACAAACAAAGAAAGGAATCATGAAAACATTTTGATCCTAATTCTTATACACACAGGAAATATAGGACATTTTTCATTAATAGTCTACAGGTTTCTGATATACTACATGGTCAATTAACTAAATTTTGTTTCTAAACAAGTTAGCATGTAGGTGAGCAAAGGAAAGTGAAGGGTCCTGTGAGAAATTTAAGGCAGACAAAAACAAATCATGTTAAATTTAAATGTTAAAATTGCTCTAAACAACTCTGATAAACTTTTAATACTGAATTATTTTAAAGCTTCTTCAATGCTATACAAATGAAAATATTATCGAAATCAACATATGAGAAAATTCTGAAGAGTATCACTGAGAATCTTATATTTATTCTATTGACTGAAGTGAAACCAACCACGGGTGCTTCAGAAGAAGCCATTTTTCGGTTAGGAAATGTAAAATTAATTTGATGTGATTTTTAATGTGACCAGAATCCCAAGAGCAATGGTGTGTGAACCTAGACCCAGGTACTGGCTCTATTTCCATTGACTAACAGGAACTGGGGCCTACCAGTCTGGAGACAGCACTTACCTTGTCTTTGAGGTCCTTTTCCTCCACGCTCCGCACATCCTGGATCGTAGTAAGAATGACCGGGTCTAGCATGGGCTTCAGAAAAAAATCACTATTGTTAATGAAACTCCTGAATCTGTCCCAAAGCTAGAAAGGAGATACTTCTTCATTCACATTTCACAAAGGAGAGAGTGCAATACTAAGATCTGAATTTGAGTATCAGAGCTACCACTAACTAGCTGATACTATCCCAAGTAAAAATCCTTAACTGTGCCTCAGCTTCTTTAATATCAGGTGCAATCCTTGTCATTACTGTCTTCCAAGGGTAATTTTAAAAAGCAACCAAAGACACATGGACTAACTTTTAAACATTAAGCATGAGTATATATTATTTTTATAATAAAGTCAATATTTTGTATTAGGTTAAAAAAATGAATATAAATGAGGCATATAGATGAGATTCTTACAACACACTGCTGCACCAGGATGGCAGCATAATCAGATAACTAACTCTAAACAGTATGTGAAAAGTAGTCAAATATAAGCTAGATCTAAATAATCACTTCCATTCAAGTAAAACAATTTTAAAAATTTATTTAGTGATGAGAGAAGATGAACAATATTTGGCTGTCAAAGCCAAGAAAACATTAGCAATGAATTAAACTGACACCAGGCAATTAACCAAATAGAATGTCTTCATTTAGAATTACACTGGTTATACAGTGAGGACTGAAGGCTGTCAGGGTAAAAAGCAAGTCACACTGTTTTTGTCAGCATGTGCCAGCCCTGCTTAATTCTCACTGCAACTCTGTAAGATAGTCATGATTATCATCACCATTTTGCAGATGTGGAAACTGAGACAAAATTTATATAAGCCTTCCAAAGTCATACAAATAGCAAGTGGTAGAGACAATTATTAATTTATGGCAAGTAATTTGATATAATTGTGATATAAATAAATTCATATTATGAATTTACTGCTGAATTTAAGGTTGGATATTTGATAGAATTAAAATAAAAATGAAATTAAATATGCTTTGGTTGAAAATTCACATACCTTTTTACTCTTTTTTTTCTTAAATCACACTGTGCTTATATATAAAACCTGGAATTTCTGAAGAACTTAAAATTAATTAGCAGCTGGACTATTTATGTTAAATCTCTTTCCATAGAGCAATACATAAATAAAGAAGATAAATTCAAAAGTCCAAGATTGGCCCTGTTATTAAATGCCAATTATTAAATTATTAATATTTATTAAATTATTTTGCTGCTTTGTGTCTTAGTATTTCAGCTATAAAACAAATAATATTTATATACTTAATAAGTTGAAAGAACACTAGATGATCCTAAAGAACCTAATATCCAGAATGAAGACACAGTCATTCTATTTCATTTGAAAATCTTGCAATATTACTTTGACATCTAGAGAAGATATTTCACACTTAAAAATAGCAGAAATTTCTAAAACCTACTAAAGAAATTTTATCTCCCTTGTTAAAATGTTAAAATAGCCCTAAGTAAATAAATTAGGTATTAGAAAGAAGAAGTAGTACATACAAATCATTGCCCCTAAAACACAATGCTTTTAAAACCATTTATAGAGATTTTAAAAAATCTCTGTAAGTTATAGGTTTCATACACTTATTTATAAAAAAAATAATAAATTGAGGTATTTCAATATGACATTTTATTCAATAAACTTATTAATTGAAATAGAAGGGAAATAGGAGTATTATAGGCCTCAGGTATTATAAAACACTCATAGCTCTGGGTATTCTATGACCTATTGACTTACGACATGCAGGGGCAGGAAATCAGACAAGATCTGCTGTTATTCAGTGGCAAGAGATTTGCTAGTAAGTGAGCCTAGTGGATTGTTCAGTATTGATCTAGTTTAATACATAATGGCACTGAATCTTTAATCCATAAAGGGGAGTAAAATATATGCAGCCTATTTTATAGAGAAGAAAATGAATAAAAATACATGCTGTCATATACAAATTATACTTGATAAAATGATAAATTGAAAAGGTAAATAAACTTAAATGTTAGCAGTTTCCTATACCTTGAATTATTAATTATTTTTCATTTTTCTTCTAGTAATATTTTCACTACTAATTAATCTGGATTAGGCACAATTCTGAATAATCTGATAAAAAGAAAATTACTGTTTGTATGTCTTGGATAACCTTCTAAAAGTAAATATAAAATGGCTTCATCTTACCTGTACGACTGAGGAATTGAGGTACTCTGCACACATGCCTAAGGGCTGCACAAGTGCTGAGACTGCCTGAAAAAAGACAGTAAAGGTTAGAAATAAAAGTGAGCAGGTTATCTTCTTTCAACATCAAACGAATCTTTTTAAATGTCAGGGAAAATTTTAAATAGTAGTTTGATCAAGTCATGAATGAGTAACTAGACAAGCTATACTCTTGGATAGATAGAACTGATATAAGGGTGTTAATCCATTTAAATTATTATAAAAATTTAACATAATATAAATCATAATATGCCAATAAAACTTCTTTGGAGGACTGGATAAAATGATTCTAAAGTTCATATTACATAATACTAAGATTTTTTATTTGAAAAAAGAGGAAAATGTTGGGGAAGGAGTAAAATGTGCCTTTAACAAAAAAACACTGAGGACTTCCAAAAGAAAAAAGGCCCAAATAGACAATAAAATTTGACTAAAATAAATAAAAGGCCTATGTTCTTTACTGAAAAGGACCAGTATATAAAAAAGTCAATTCTCCACACATTTTCACTTATAAATTTAACACAATTCCAAACATGATCTCAGTGAGATTTTCTGTAAGAGAGTCTGACATGTTGACTATATTCAAAAGCGTACAGATATGAGAATGATCAAGAAAATTTGAGAAAAGAATGATGCTGGGCAGAACTGACACTACCTATTAAAACAGTGGAGCAATAGAGAAATGGCCAAAGAATGAACAAACGAATGATTGGAACTGAAGTCCAGGAACAAATTCGTGTACACATTAGACAGTGATATATTATAAAGCCAACAAATCAAAATAGTTAAGAAGAGATGAATTACTCATTCGAGGATCTTACAAAAATTAGTTACCCATTTGGAAGAAAATAAAATTGGGTCTCTATTTTACACAATATATAAAAATAAATGTAAAATAATTTAAGTACTAAGTTTAAAAAATAAAAATGTGAAATATAAAACAAAATGAGTCTTTTTATAACATTAAGATGTAAAAACATTCCTCAAGTGAGGAATCTTTTAAGCCATTAAGAAAAGTAATGACTACATAAAAGTTTGAAGCTTCTGTGCAACAAAAGACACAATCAATAAAAATAAAAAGAGAACCAAAAGACTGGGAGAAAACAATTTATAAACATACAAAATAGACATCGCTTTGATATGCTTACTATAAAAAGAATTACTCAACATTACTAAGACAACCCAAAGAGACCTAAATAACTAGGTCAATTTACAGAAGAAATGTAAACAGCCAAGAATCATATGCTCAAATTCACAGGAAATCAGAGTATTACAAATAAAATAATAACATACATTTTTTTGGTCCATTATATTGGAAAATTAAATATTGAAAATATTTAGCACTAATGAAAGTATTAGGAAATGCCTTTGTGGGAGTATAGATTCCTAACAACTTTTTGGAAAGAGATTTAGCACTGTTGATTATAATGTTAAAATAGTCTTTAACCCGGAAATCCCATTTTCTAGGAATCTATCCTTCAGAAATGGTTGCATATACATATAAAGACAAATTTACATGCACACTCTCTACAATAGCAAAACTTAGAACTAATCCAATGCTCATTAATAAGTGACTGTATCATGGTACAGCATTTGCAAGAATGCATTGGAGCAATTAAAAACACTGACAGTACTAACCTGAAAAGATGTCCAGGCTACAACGTTAAATGAAAATATGCTTCTAGGTATAGCTTGATTACAATTTAGTCTTAAAGAGAGAAAGATAATGCACAACGTATTTTATATAAATTTAGGAAAAAGTCAGAAAGGATATGCATTAAATGCATAACCATTTCCTAGGAGGTAGGTGTATTTGTGAGGTGGGGTGCAGGAAAGGTGACTTTCATTTCTTACTCTGTATAGGTATTTTTAATAGATTGTGTAGTTTTCATATACAAAAATATTTAATGTGAATATAAATGTTAACATAAAGTGAATACATTTACCTGTACATAGTCTCATGGCCTAAATTTATTCTGGGACACGGTCACCTTTTTAAGTAGTCAGAAATCAGGCATTTCTAATATTTCAATCATTTTGTTTGCTAAATTAGAGTCTTAACTTTGGAATTTCTTTTTCCTATGCCTGAATTTTATCATTTTCTCAATATAACCTAAAAGATATAATTCGGTATTAACCACAATAAACAACAGTTGCTCTGGAAAATGGTATGACCTAAGGGAAAAATCTTGAAGAAATCTTTAAACTCTAGACATTTGATAATAATGAGGGTAAGTCCAGAATCTTATATATGTATCTAGCCTTAGCCGGTTTTTATCTGAGTAGGGTAGGAACTTTAGGCTGCTCAGTATTTTTTTTTTTTTAATTAACTCTGTTAGGAAAATAGTGTTTTAACCTTTTTTTAAAAATGAAGTTCATTTCTGATACTACCCAATGATATCTACAGACAGGTCTTGAGAAATAAGTATGCTGGATAAAACCTTTTATCTGAACAGGTTTTTGTTTTGCTTTTTAAATCACTCCTTATTATTTTCCAGGTCAATAAGGTCATTTCTAACATACTTTCAATGGGGATCAAAATGACAGCCTAATAGCCTAGTTAATGTTCAGGGAAGGTGGAAGAGGCTCCCTGGTAAGTGTTAGCAGAAGTACTTAAGATCTGGCAGACATGTCATGTGATCTTTTAAGGATAAACAGAGAGTGGTAAGAAAGGGTCAGTCTATCACCAACCATACTATCAGCCTCTCTCCTGGCCTGTTATTTCCCTCATGCAAAGAAGGACTAAGGAAGTTGGCTGATAAATCGTGGTCTCACAGAAATAAATGCCACTCTAAGCAGTTTGTTTTACTTAAGCATATTATTTTACCACATCATTTTATGCTCTGATCAATTTATAGTAGCTAACACAGTATCTTATACATGGCAAGTACATAGAAAGTAGTTTTTAACTGAATGGTTAATTAACTAGAGAACAGAAGAAAGTACTCTTAGTTATAAACAGGTCAGCAGTTTGTGAAAAATTAACTTTTAAGTTACTACCCTAACTGCAAGGTTAAATTTTTTGAGAAAATGAAGTTGATATGAAAAGATAATGGTATTGCACCTCAGGGATGATTCTCAACTCCTATTATAGCTGTCAGTCTATGAATCTCTGTAACACCAAAAAGTTTACTAAACAAACTTAAAATATTTTGTTTGTGCCTGGTACTATAAAATAAATTCTGAATTAACTGAGGCATAAAATTATTATGTACACATACTTGCCACATGTAGCAACTGTTCTTAAACAGCAAGATAATTTCACATAACCATTACAGATTAAGAGAAAAATACCTTATGATAAGGGAAATTAGTGAGGAAAAAAAAACTTTAAACACTTTATATTGAAAGTTGGTTATTATGATTAAGGGTAAACATTTCTATGGTTATCAGAACCATGAAAGCTGCTTCTGTAAAGATTAACTTATACTTTAACATTTAATATATCCAGACTATGTACCTTGGGTTACATACCAACCCCCTAAAAAGTGAACTACATCAGGCACGTATAGTGGTTTAACTTACCCCAAGTTCTATATCTTCTGAATGGAGCTTGGCTTGAATTGCTGCGAATCCACCTAATTCTCCAAACTGAAAAGAGAAAGATACAAATTCATTTTAAAATGCTACACATTACTAAGTAAGGAACTAAGGCTAACATTCTACTCCATCAATGTGCTCTGTAATACCGATCTTGAGTCATCACAAAGATAATTCTAATGCTCCTGTGATACACTGCAGGAGATTTGCTAAGTCCTGAGATTGCTGTTCATCTGTATAAACAGCATGTATAAAAAAGAGGAACTATAAAACCTATCTCCTTAGAAAAAAATTCTTACTATTCTCTGCAGTTGTCATTTACTTAAAATACCAAACTCTAGGAAATTATTAGAAAATGAAAAACATGACCATATTAATAAAAATTGTATACCTTATTTACCAAATCCACGACCCATCCATGAGGTTCCTGAGGAAAAAAAATAGAAATTGAGATGGCAATAAAAACTTCCTCATTAACCCTAATATTTCTTTTATTCTAAACCAAAAGTTAGAGAAAAAGTATTAACATTTGAAAAATATTTTGAAAGGTTTTTCCAAATATTTCTTAATGAGAATCTTTGACATAACTATATATAATTTGAGGGATCAGTAAGTCTTATTATAACTACACTTATTATTATACTACAATATTTCGCTTTCATATTTCCTCCACTATGCTTTAAGTTAGGAACCATTTCTTACTACTCTTTATTTTAAGAACAAGAACTTTTAAATTTACATCTCCAAAATCTAAAATAATAACAGGTACATAGTAAAATGTTTAATAAATGACTTTTGAACTACCTCGGCTTGTGCTAAAGCAATGGGCAAGTTTTCTATCTACTAAACTGACTTCAACTGTTTCTCAAAAACCAAACTGTATTTGACCCATGGATCATTTAAATTGTGTACTCCCTGGGGGTATAATGCTACTGGCACATTGTAGGGCTTTAAATATAAGAAAAGATATTGGTTCTGTGCCTGGAAAAAGGAAAGTGTTAATGCTTACATAGTTTAAAAGAAAATTATACATGAGACTATTAGTTTTTTCCTAGGTATAATTAGTCATTTTAAATGATTTCAAATGTTCTAGTCTCTCAAATATCTCTAAGAAACTGGGACATCCATTAAACTGGAGTTCTCAGAATTCAATAGGACACTAATGTTAGGCAGTCATTTATCATTTCACTAAACATTTCAAATCTAAAATTGTTCATGATGTTAGTAAACAGCTATGGAAAAATAAACAATAGCTAAAAAAAAGTTAAGCAGTTTTACGAGCCATATGGAATATCTGTCATTTTTCATAGACTTTTAATCCTTCCATGTAAATTGCCATTTTTATAGCACAGAAAATCTTTTTCAATCTATTTCTCTATAAAAAGATAAAACAAAACTATATTTACCTTTTGGAAAGTAGATATAGGTGAAATAGCAAACATATTTCCTTCTCCAAACACTTCTGCCCAATTCCTTTGAGATACTTTCATTCTGTTTTTAAAATGGTATTCATTATCAGGATTGAAAGCCTAGATTCAAAGAGAAAAGAGAAATATTATTATTAACTATTTCTATAACAACACATTAATATTAGACAAGAAGATAAAAATGTAGCCTTGAACCCCTTCATTAATGGAATATTTCAAGTATCTCAACAATGCATATTCTTAGCTGGTGCACAGGAGCAAATGGCTAAAGTGGTGCTTGCCTGTCCTGTTCAACATTTGCTGTGAGTTAAGAGAAAGAGTTAATAGGATGAGAGGTCTGATTCAAGGCACAGTGATAACACTGTTCCAGACATCCAAGGGCTGCCACAGGTAGAGCCAGGCAGCAAGGCAATGAAGACGGAATTTAGGAGGAAAAACATGAGCTGTCGTTTTTCATGTGTTACTGTTACTAGTCAGGGAAAAAGGCTAGAAAGCAAAACACGTGCATACCCTATGTGAAAATATTTATGACATAAATAATTAGAGAGCCATAGGGGAAAATATTTAATCAGTCTAAGAGCTGAAAAGGCTATTAAAATGATAGAGGTATTTCTTTAAAACTGAAAACAGAAGGGTAGCTCTGCTTATAAAATGAAAAGCAAGGACCCTAATAGCTAAGTTAATGTCTTTAATGATACTATCATTATCACTCACTACTAAGTACAAGTCAGTGGACAGTAAATATTTTAAACAAATATTTTAAACAAATACTTTAGAGATACTATACCATTGTAAGCACACCAAGGAGACCAATGGGAATTGGATCTTGTTTTATTCTCTCTGCAACCAGTTCTATTAATAGCATCAACATATTGTAGATTCCTTCGTGAATTTCAGTACCCCATTTGTGAACAGCACTTGATGTCAGGAGCTACAAAAACATAAAGGGCAGTTTAGAGTTGAACCAGAAAAAAAGTCTATAGTTTATCAATTCAATCTCAAATAATCAAGAGATTATTACCATAATACTTACTTTTATGCAGATGACTTGCTTTAAAAGACCGATAGCTGTAGACCATCTACTCATTCATGCATTTCACAGTCAACGTTGAGTTTTGTTTTTGAACTTTAATTCTCTTACATTAAAGAAATTGGTTTAAAAGAAAATTATTTGCTTCTCTACTTTTCATTATTACTAATGAAGGTTAAGTGGTGTAGAGAAAGTAAGAACCTGAGATCAACTCCTGGTCGTACTGTTTTCTAGCTGTGTGACCTTGGACAAATTTATCTTGAGTTCTCAGAGGCTCAGTCCTTTCATCTCTAAAGAGGCAAAATTTCTACTAACTTCATATGGATGTTATGAGTACCAAAAGATATAACAAGTATTTTATAATTAGTAAGGTATTATTATTAATATATCTTGGCTATCACCATTAACCAATATTCCTGGAATCTAAGAAACAAATACTGTATTTCATGGATTCTAGTATACACATTCTTTTTTTTTTTGTATCTAAGAAACAAGACTGCATCTTTCCACCTGTTGACCAGATGACAGCAGGACTCTGAACATGAAAAAAATTTAGAATGTCCTAATAATTTATTTTGCTTATTATTTGTCTTTTTGTATATATATAACTAATATTCAATTTTTTTTAAATGTTTCAGTAAATCTAAAATAGTACTAAGGGATAAGGCTATTTATTATAGCTATTTTTCTTAAATGTAAGCATGAAATATTAAACAATGGTACACCTTATACTCAGATAGCATCTTAGATTCATTAAAAAGGAGAGAAAAAGCACGCAGATGATTCTAAAATCATCATCATTGGATTTACCCAGTCTTTATTCTTTTAGTCCTAGAGAAGTCTAATTCAGGAATTACTGCCAAAATAGGGAATTAAAATATCGAAGGATTTAATAAAATAATGGCAAATTAATATGGTGGTTTCAAGTTTTTCTAAGATTTTCCTTCAGAGGGAAAATACTATGCAATAAAAATTTCATCTTGGCTACATCAAGCAGCTCTTAACAAGAGCAACATGAAAGGGCTCAAACTTGTTTAGCTGCAGAGGAAAACCTCAGTTCCAGATTTTAAAATAACAATTAGCTGCACTATTTGCTCAAATGAGCAATAAACATAAGACTAATTTTATATAAGTCAATGAGTTACTATTTTTTGCAGGGGTGTTTTTGGCCTTCATATATATTCTTACTATACTTAAAAATTAAATTAAAGCAAAATGCAGCAGAGATTAACATTTAAGAAGCTTCATGGTGAATAAAAAAAAAATGTAGGTGGATAAGCACCACTACCTCTGTTGCCATCTCACATTTCCAGTTTTTACTTAAAAAATGGAGTCTGTCTTCCTTCTAGAAAAGGGAAGGACAGACAGTGCCTGGTGGGGAAGATGGGCACATAGTTTAACCATAACACTGCACTATGGCGAGGCCTAAATTTTTTCTCTGCCTGAACATACTAATAAAGAATCCAGGTTGGTCTGAAGGTGAAAAGGTAAAGAAAGAAGAAATCACAACAGAGCTCTTTTGGTGTACCTTATTATTACAAGTACTTATTACTTACACTCTTACTTATACAAAAAAATTTGAAGAGGCTTTTTAGAAAAGGAGAGTTACTATAAAAACATTGCTAAGGAAACCAAGACCAATGAAATAAAATATTATTGAGTTTTCTGACAGCCAAGTCTAAAGGCACACAGAATTCTGCAGTTCTGACTTGAAATAAAGCATGTCTTTTTGATGGAGAGAACCTTTTTAATAGCTCTAAACGTAAGGGAATTTAACATAGACATTTATACATAAACTGCACTGAACAACGTAATGCAGTAATACTTTGTATTCATAGTTTTACAGAAAAAATCTCACACAACCACTTGACCGATTATTATATTATTACCAACAGCTGAGGGCATAATATAAAACAGTTATCTGAAGCATCTCCATATAGAGTTAGAGCAATATATTCCAAAAATGCAACCTGATTGGACACAGGACTCCCTGGATCTGGAAATCATCAACCTAAAGGTCTTTTCCTTACACTAATAAATTCTCTTTCGTGACATGAATAAATATGTATTTTCTTTCCCTGTAAATGTATGCATACATCATGTCAGAGTATGCTACATTATAAAAATCCTGTTATTTTAAAAAAGCTATTATAATTCTTAACAAAATTCTTAAAAATTAAAAAAATTTAAACTAAAAATTAGTTGAGTTCATTCAAAATGAAGATAAATCTCAATTCCAAATAATCACTGCCCAAATGACAATTTAAAAAATTTCTTCTTTTTTTCAAAGATGAAGCTATTTCTATTAGTTATTTTTTAAGCTTTGAATTAAAGGAAATTTTTCTATCAAGATGGAGGTGGAAATGATAGTTTGCAAATAAACAGTTTATTTTACTTGGTTTTAAGATAAATACAAACTTTACCCATGTTAGTTCTAGTGCTTTACTTGCATATGAAACAAAAATGGATGTCAAACTATAAAGGAAACTAAAAAGGAAAGACAAGACAGCAGGAGACGCATTTATTTATTCAACAAAGATTTACTGAGCTCTTTCTCTGAGTTAGGCTGGCTATATGCTAAGGAAAACAACAGTGTCTATGTCATTGTCCCTGCTCTTCTGGGATGTCCTGAAAAGGGATTCTAGCTTGAGTGAGAAACACAAGTCCTATAGTGAGAAATGCAAGTCTTATGATCTCCTATTCTCACTGTTAAGAAAAACTGATTTATGATCAGACTTGTGACTAGAACAGGAGCAAGTGTATCCCTCTAGTTCTGATATTTGCCAATAATAATTAATCCAGTCAAACTTTCTATAGTTTAAAATGTCAGCTTCTGTTTCAGTAGAATAATCAGTATTAATGGCTTATATTTTAATAAATAAATACTATTTATATAAGTGCCACAATCCTTAGTTCAGTAAGATGAATAATCTCCTAGAATAAACTCTTAACCTTAAGAATTAAATTGAAGAAGTAAAAATGACAGTCAACCAAAGACATGTGTAAACATTTAAATACAAAAGAATTAAATCATTTATAAGCCCCAAATTTAAAGCTACTTTTTGCATTTTCTTGTATTCCTCAATTGAACTAGATTCATAAACTGGTCTCACACATAAACTAAAACAAAAAAACTGTTCACCTTCTACCCTATCAAAAAAAAAATTCAAACAAGTATATTTTTCTTACCTTTTTAAATGCTTCAGGCATACACCTATCCATAAATCTTTTACAATTTTCATCAGACTCGGAAAGACCTTAGTAAAATAAATAAAAGGATATGCCTTATTTAGATTTTAGGTAGAAATCATCTGTATCACTCCCAATTCTTGCATCTGGAACTATTTATTATAGAAACCCTGATTACTAAGGGATTATTAAAAGTAGAATATATACACTTTGATTAAGAAATAGGCTAAGAAACACAGTATTAAATTATTTATTAATGGCATTATTTATTAATATTTAATTATTAATATACATTTGTTAATAGAATAAGTACTAATTAGAAATGAAATGGTTTCCATGTCAGAGTAACTTCAAATAATCTAATAAATAAAATACCAACAGCAACTACTTACTCACCATAATTAGTTTTTTAAACAGCTTAATAAAAATACAAATACTCTCAATAAATGCAAAAATCACTCTTTTTCCTTCAAACAAACTGATGAACTCTGTGTAATAAAATGCACAGAACCGTGCCTGGCACATAGTAAGTGATAAAAACTTGCTAAGTGAATGAATGAATCCACTGTAAAATTATCCTTTGTAATACATTAAAACAACAACAACAACAACAACTCTATAACAGATTTGCATACCATTGGGAACACTAAATACTTTTTTTTTTCGGACCCACTGCCTAGCATAGTACCTACACTCTAATGGACATTCAACAAACACTGCTGCTGAGAAGCCAGTAATAAAATACCATAAAATTGCCGATTACAATTAAATCTAATACTAGTCAAAACATTTCCTCCTGATATGTCTCATATTTAATCATGGTAGTAAACTATGCACACTTTTAATGAAAAAAAAAAATCACAGAACAGTGGTCCAATTCTCATTGCATAATTGAATTCAATATGAAAAATAAATGATTTTCTCTTTAATATATAGTGCAGAAGCTTCCTTATATTGACACCCATTCTTCCAATCTGTGATATTAGTTTAATATTTATAAAGCACTAAGGCAGTGCCAAGCACTTTAAAAAGCACAGAATATTTGTTAAATAAATATTACTTTTTCTTAGGGAAAAAAGGCACTGAATTGAGACTTCATTTAAAATGCTCCAAACTTCTGTAGAAAATAATTAATTTAAATTTCTATAAAGCTTTTCAATTATATTTTAAAGAATCATGTACTGTATAGGAGCTAGATAAAAACAGCTGATTTAATTCAAAGCTTTTATTCTATACAGAATAAACAAAGACTAAGAGAGTAAATGATCTAAGATTATACAGATAGGCAATGACAAGAGCTAATATTAAAATCAGGCCCCTTATCAAAAAAAAAAAAAATCTCCTCATGTGTCCTGGAGTCTGAAAACTTACCAAGTCTTGCTAGGTAGGTAGATGCCAATAGGCATTTGCCTAGTGACTCCTCTCGCTTGTAAGGGATGGACCAATGATCAGTCAAAACACGGCTTTCCAGTTCATATAAATTTGTTGTAGGGAATTCAATTCCTTCCCCTGAGCAGTTTCCATTTTCATCATTCTTCTGACAAAAAGGGATTATGGTAAAACAACAATAACAACAACAGTTAGTACTTTAAAATTTTTAAATTTAACACATCAGATGCTTAATTGATGGTAGCTATTAATACCATTAATATAGATACCACATTTCTTTCTCATAATCACATCTTTCACCCAGATGACCTCAAATATTCTTAATTTTTATCACTGTGGCATCCTATTCCCTCTGAAGGTGAGATCAACTCATTCTTCAAAAATGAATTCTCTCAATTTCTCATTATGAAATGTCAAACCTATCTTCACCTTCAGCCATCCTATTCTCTCTCCTCTTTTTTCACTGAGAAGACAAATTACTCCAAAGAGTTATCTGTATTTATTGTCTTTATCTCCTTACCACTGACTCACTCCTGACATTCCATCGATGCAAATTCCAAAGTCCCCACTCTCCCACAGTGGCTACTGTTAAGGTCACCACTGAAAACTATATCATTAAATTCAATGAACATGTTTCAGTACTTATCTTACTTTTCAGGAATATCTGACCTCTTTCCAGCTCCCTCATCTTGATATGCTAGATTTGTTTCCTTTACTCCCCGGACAGCACACTTCCCTATTCACCTTGTGGGTCTGATTGGTTCTATTCTATTTCCCTTTCTGGTATATCTTTCCGCTCCTACCCATTAAAGATTGGAGTTTCTCAAACCTCTCTTCTCCTCACTGTTCTCCAACCCAGTGGATGGCACCACATTCATTTAGCAAAATAGCCAGAAATCAGGGACTCATTCTTTAAAACCTCATTCTCCCATTTCCACTTCCAACACCAGGTGATTAGACCGTATAAATTTCCTCTCAAATCCATTTACTTCTGTCCATCTCCACAGAGATGCCACTATTCCTGAACTCGCTTTTCTGCCCTGTTTAACTTACTTAACTCCATATGTCTATAACTTTTTGAGAAGCTTTTCTAGATCTTCTAAATTACATCAAACTTCTTTAATTATTTTATACTCTTACCATTCTGAACTTTTCCTTCATAGCACTACAGATATAATTTCATATTTAATTGTGACTTAGCTTATGTTTGTCTCTACTAGACCAAGCTCCATGAAGACAGGAACCCTGTTTTTGACCACCTCTTTATCTCCAGAACCTGGTACCTAACACAAGTAGATATTTAGTACATACTGTTAAATGAGAAAATAATTAATGTAAACGAGATTTTAATTAATGGGGCAACTGCCAAAGTTTTCACCAGTTCTCACAATGCTAATCTGTAATAAAGCAAACTGAACCCCTCCTCCCAAACTGTCTAATACCTACTCTAATTTTTTCAGAAACTTATTTTCACAATTCTCCCTATAATTTAATCATTACAAAATAAAATCACCCCATGTAATAAGTCATCTTTAGCCTCAATAAAGAAAAAAACCATAAATATAGAGCAGAGATGATAAAAGCACATAGAAGACAATTTTCAATCCCAAATGAATTATATCTATAGAAACGCAACACATTATTTCTTTCCAGGTTCCTGTCTAAACTGGGATGAAAATAAGACAAAAAACAGGAAGGTGAAAAACAAAAAAGAAGAAGACAATGTAAATTAGGGGCGAAGAGTGGGTAGAGGTGGACTAAGTAAGTTTAGAATACATATAGGGCATACTCAGTTTTCAAAGTACAACACTTTTCAGAAATGCAATTAATAAGTTCTGTAAGTAAATAAATTTTACTTAAAAAAACTGGGGACATTCAAAGAATAAAGATTTAGGATAGTCTCAAAACTGTACACTTACTAAATGCTTCAATTTATTAATGCAGGATAAAGAAGAATTTAGGCATCTAAAAACAAATTCAGATGGATGATGGCTATATGTCATTACTACAGAATCTCTATTGTTAATTCCTATAGAGGTTAATAAACCAAATCATATATAAATTCATCAAATGTACCCAGCACCTATTAAAACTAAGAGCTTCTGAATGAGATTACTGCTCTAGTAAGAGCCAAGAGAGTTTGCGACCTCTGTCAGCTTTCTGTCATGTGAGGACGCAAGGAGAAGTGGTCAGCTTGCAACCCAGAAGAGGGCCCTCACTCGAACTCAACCACACTGGCATCCTATCTTGGACTTCCAGCCTTCAGAATTGTGAGAAATAAAATTCTGTTGTTTAGACACCAAAAAACAGACAAAACTCCCCCAAAGCTAAGAGCTTCCTAGGGGCGAGAGGATCTTTAACAAAATTTGTAAAGAGACAAATATCATGTGCCTTCTGAAATGGTGCACTGTTAAGAGCACGACATCACTTCTGAAGTAGTCCTGCCAAAAATGCATAACCTGAATTTAGGCATAAGGAAACCCCAAATGAGGGACAATTTAAAAAATAACACAGTATTCTTCAAAAATGTCAAAGTCACGAAAGACTAAGGGAGACTAGATAGACACATTAAAAGCAACATGGGATTCTGGATTAGCTCTTGAAACAGGAAGTTTTACGTGCTTCGAAGGACTTTAGTACTGGATCAATATTACTGTCCTGATTTTGATAATGTACTAAGGTTACACAAAATAATGGAAATGCACACTGAAGTATTTAAGAGTAAAGGGCATCATGTCTACATTCTCAAACAGTTCAGGAACAACAATAACAATGCACATACACTTTTACATACACACGCACAATACATATGTATGCATAGTTAATACATATATACAGAAAGAGAAAATAAGAAAGAGAATATGATAACTGACAAATGAAGAACCTGAATAAAGGTTATATAAAAATTCTAGATTTATATAAAAGTTATATAAATAATTCCAGATTTACACAAAACTATTTTTGCAACTTTTCTGTAAATCTGAAATTATTTCAAAATTAAAATAAAAACAATTTAGTTGGATATATATAAGCATAAAATTTTATAGCCAGACAGAACCTACGAGAACATTTAATACTTTACATAGAAGAATCTAATGAATTAAGAGAGGCAGGGACTCCCCTAGAGTGGTGTGGGTAACCTCACAGGATGATCTGATCATAAATTCCTAACTGGGCAGGTCATGATGGGTAGTGACGCCCCACATACGTAACTTCTTTACTAAACCCGCTTATCTTTTCCATAAGCAAGACTTTTCCATTGTTTCTGTGCATCTAGGTTAACATATCTTTGAAATGCCCCCTTTCAGTTTTCTCCTACTAATTTGTGCTGTAATCCAATCCCTGCCTTGCTTTCTTCCACTTTCATTGCTTTCTTCCACTTTCATTGTCCCTACTTTCCTTCCTTAATTCCAAATGTGTAATAGAAACTACAAACTGATATTCTCAGGAGCTTCTAAGATCTTGCTCTTAGTTTGGCTCAAATAAACTCTTATTAAAAAAAAAATCTCTTCAGGCTTGGAGGTTTCTTATATTGACAGTGGTTAAAAAAAAAAAAAGGTTAAATTATACTTTAGTATGCTCTTCTTAAGAAACCCACTTTACTTGATAACAAATAATTTGGTTTCTAAACACTTTCAGGTTTTGTCTTAAATTACCAAAAAAGTAAATATATGTATGTTCTTTGTAGAAAAATATAGAAAATATGAATAGCAAAAAAAAAAACAAACCCACCATTAACCCAAAATTAATCAGGCATTTTAATAACTATTTTCCCAGTAAAAGCTTTTCTTTACAAATTTCATTTTCTTAAAAATTCACAAATGTAGAATTAACTTCACTCACCACCTCCATGGCACCTCATCATTCTCTCATATAAAAACAGTATTAATGTACTATTTCATCTATCTGATTTAAAAGACAGATGCAATAATTATAAAACTGTTAATGGGGTTATAAGATATAAAGATATGATTGTGCATGGATGTAGATGTGAACAAAACCAATTCCATCTCTGTCCCGATTTCATTTCAAGTTTCATGCTGTGACCTTTGACCAACCTCACTGTCCTTACCAAGCACATCAAAGCCTTCTAGTTGATGATTATCTGTGTTCCATAAATATTTTTGTGGCCCCTGAAGTTACTGCATTCTTTGTTCCTTTGTCTTGTCAATCTTTAGATACTTGAGTTACACTATTAATAAAGTACAGTAAAGGGAATCTGTAGCAGAGAATAATCTGCACAGAATTGCTGGGTCATCTGTTTGGCTCTAACCCAATCTTCCTGTAGGTAGGTAAATTATCTTATAATAAATTCTGTTTTATTCTATAGAGTTGCCTGCTTCATTTGTCAGTCTGAAGATATCTTTTTGTTATGGTGGCCATTACCTCTTTGCCCACCATCATATAGTATAATAATAATAAAACAAAGGGGGAGGGAGGAAACGAAGTTATATTAAAGCAATGTTTTTGTACAGTACTGAAGTTAAATTGGTATTAATCTGAATTATATTGTTATAAATTAAGATGTTAATTGTAATCCACAAGGCAACCACAAAGAGAATAACATATATAGTGAAAGAAAAAACAAAGGAATTAAAATGATACACTTGAAAATACTGACTTAATACAAAAGACAGGAGTAAGGGATGATTAGAAGAAAAAGGTATAAGACATAGAAAACAAACAGAAAATGGCAGATGTAAATCTTGTCTTATTAAATAATAATTATTACGAATATCTTAAATGTAAATGGATTAACCACTCCAATCGAAAGGCAAAGATCTGTAGAATGGGTTTTAAAAAATGATTTAACTATATGCTGTCTATAACACACACTAGATTTAAAGAGACAAAGAGGTTGAAATAAAGAAATGTTAAAAGATATATTGTACACACATAAAGGAGCTAGAGTGGCTATATAAGCATCAGAATAGATGTTAAGACAAGAAATGTATTACTAGAGATAATGATAAAAAAAGTCAATACAGCAGGAAGATAAAACAAAAGGATGTCAAAAGATATGCCATGAAAACAATAACCAAGAGAGCTGAGTGGCTACGCTAATAATTTCAGAAAAAAAACAGACATGTACAAATTTAGAGACAAGGAAGAATTTTTAATAATAAAGGGTATCAACATCAGGAAGACATAACAATTATAAACATATATGCATCTAACCACAGAAAGCTAAAGTACAGGAGGCAAAACTAACAGAATTAAAAAGAAATACACAATTCAAATAAGAATAGTTGGAGACCTCAATACCTCACTTTCAATAACAGAACTTGGTAAAGGTCAACAAGGAAATAGAAGAGATAAACAACACTACAATCAACCGTAATTAAAATACATTTAAAGAACACTCTACCCAATAATAGCAGAACATATTCTTAAGTGCACATGGGACATTCTCCAGGATAGAGCATATGTTAAATCTTTTAAAAAAAGCATCAATAAATTTGAAAGGATTAAAATCATACGGAGTATGTTTTCTCAGACCAGAATGAAATGAAATTATAAATCAATAGCAGAGGAAAATTTTGGAAATCCCAAAACATGTGAAAATTAAACAACATGCTCCTAAATAACCAATGGGTAAAAAAAAAAAAAAAAAAAATTAGAAAGGAAATTAGAAAACGTTTTGAGATGAATAAAAATTAAAATACAATATAACTTATGAGAAAAAGTGATTAGAAGGAAATTGTTTTTAAAAAGAAATACCTCAAGTCAATAATCTAGCCATGTACCTTAGGGAACTAGGAAAAAAAACCCAACTAAATTCAAAGCAAGCAAAAGGAAATAAAGATTAGAGTGAAAATGAGAAAATTAAAAATCACAATAAATTAAACCAAAGATTAGTTCTTTGAATAGCTCAACTAAATGGACAAATCTTTAGCCAAAATGACTAAGAAAAAAGACTCAAATTACTAAAATCAGGAATGAAAGAGGGGATAGCAATACAGATCTTACAGAAATAAAGATGATTATAAGAAATACTACTGACAACTGTATCCAACAAATTAGATAATCTAGATGAAATGGACAAATTCTCAGAAAGATATAAACCACCAAAACTGACTCAAGAAGAAACAGAAAATCTGAATAGACCTATACCAAGTAAACAGAATGCTTTGTAATCAAAAGCTTCCCACAAAGGAAATCCCAGGACTAGATGCTATTACTGGGGAATTCTACCACATGTTTAAAGAAGAATTAATATCAATCCTTTATACTTTCCAAAATAAATAGATAAATAATAATAAATAGAAAAAGAAAAAAAAAACAGGGACCATTTATCTGCTTTTTTTTTTATGAGGCCAGTATTACCCTTATATTAAAACCAGACAGACACTTCACATACATTATGATGGCTACTATCAAAAACACAGGAAATAAGAAGAGTAATAAGAACGTAGGGAAATTGGAGGCTTTGTGCACTGTTCGTGGGAATGTAAAATGAAGCCACAATGAAAAACAATATGGTAGTTCTCAAAAATTAAACAGAATTATCATATGACCCAACAGTTCTACTTCTAGATACATATCCAAAAGAATTAAAAGCAGGGACTTGAACAGATATTTGTACACCTGTGGTTATAGTAGCATTATTCACAATAGCCAAAAGGTTTCATAAGTAACCCAAGTGTCCATCGATGAATGAATAGATAAATGAAATGTGATATGTACTTATAATGGAATGTTGTTTAACCTAAAAGGAAGGAAATTCTGATACACACTATCGTATGCTAAGTAATAAGACTTTATGCTAAGTAAAATAAGCCAATCACAAAAGGACAAATATTGTATGACTCCACTTACATGAGATACCTAGATAGTCAGAGAGTAGTTTTCGAGACAGAATGGTGGTTGCTAAGGGCTGGGGGACTGCAAGGGAGAATGAGGAGTTATTTTTTAGTAAGTACAGTTTCAATTTGAGAAGATGAAAAAGTTCTGGAGATGGATAGTAGTGATAGTTACAGGATAATGTGAATATACTTAATGACAGAACTATATACTTTAAAATGGTTAAAATGGTGAATTTTATGTTAAGTATATTTTGCCACAACTTAAAAATACAATCAAAGATATCATAAGGGAAAAAGAAAAAACTACAGATCAATATCCTCACGAATACAGACTGAAAATCTTTTTAACAATAAACCAGCAAACAGAATCCAACAATAGTCTTAGCTGCCTAATGACATTTCAGGCAAAGATGAACTAACTGCATTTCGATGATAGCACCTCATAGCCTAGGATTGTAGTAGGCTATACCATCTAGGTTTGTGTAAGTGTACTCCATGATGTTTGTGTAACAATGAAATCACCAATAACACATTTCTCAAAAGGTTTTATCGTCATTAAATAGCACATGACTACATATAAAAAGGATTAGGCACTATGACCGAGTGTGATTTATACCAGGTATGCAAGGTTGGTTTACTACATACACAAAAAGAAAAAAAATCAATATATTACAGTAAAAGAATAAAAGACAAAAAACACACAATTATCTCGATAGATGCACAAAAAACTCACAAAATCCAACAATTTCCCATGATAAAAAAAAACCTCAACCAAGAAATAAAAAATATTCTCAACCTGATGAAAGACATCTACAAAAAACTTACAATTAACATTATACTTGTAAAAACTGAATGTTTTCCTCTAAAACCAGGAACAAGACAAACATGCTTGTTCTTATAGCTTCCATTCAATACTGTACTGGAGTGTCTAGCCAAGGCAGTTAGGCAAAATAAGAAATAAAAAGTATTCATTCATGTTGAAAAGGATGAAGTAAAACTATTTCTATTCACTGATGACATGATCTTTTATATAGAAAATTCTAAGGAATCCAGGCCACCCCCCCCCCAAAAAAAAAAAACCCTACTAAAATAAATGAGTTCAGCAAGGTTGCAGAATACAATATCAATATATAAAATTCAATTGTATTTTTATATACTAACAATAAACAATTCCAAAATAAAATAAGACAATTCCATTTACAATAACATAAAAAAGAATAAAATACTTAAGTATAAATTGAAAACTATAAAACAGTATGGAACGAAATTAAAGAAGACCTAAATAAATGGAAAGACATCCTATGTTCATGGACTGGAACTTAATAATGTTAAATGGCAATTACTTTCTAAATTGGTCTACAGATTCAATGCAATCAGCATCAAAATTCTAGCTGGCTTCTTTGTAAAACATGACAAGATGACTCTAACAAACTCACACAGAAATGAAAGGAATCTTGAATAGCCAAAATAATCTTTAAAAAGAACAAATAACTTTGAGGATCTATACTTTCCACTTACAAAACTTATTAAAAAGCTGTAGTAATCAAGACAATGTGGTACTGGTTTAAAGAAAAGCATATAGGTCAATGGGAGTGAATTGAGATTCCATAAATAAACTTTTATATTTATGGTCAATTGATTTTAAATAAGGATAACAATCCAATTTAGTTAATCTTTGACAAGGCATAAAAGCAATTGAATTGAAGAAGGTTAACCTTTTCAACAAATGGTTGAGACAATTGAATACACACAAGCCAAAGTATAAAACTAGACCTGTACCTAACAAAATTTACAAAAATTAACTCAAAATGTCTACATGATCTTGGAATAGGCAATTATTTCTTAGGATTCCAAAAACACAAACACAAAACAAAACAAAAAGATACATTTAAAATTCTGAACATCAAAATTAAAAACTTGAGCATCATAGAACATCATTAAGCGAAAAGACAGTCTTAGGAGAAAATATCTGCAGATTTTATATCTGTTAATGAACTTTTATTTAGACTATAAAAGAACTCCTACAACTCAACAGTAAAAAGGCAAGTAACCCAATAAAAATAGCCAAAGGATTGAATGGACATTTCTCCAAAGAAGACACACAAGTGGCTAACAGCACATGAAAAAATACTCAGTATCATTGGTCATTGGGGAAATGCAAATCAAAAGCAAAAGATACTTATCAGTAATATTAGTAATAAATATTGCTGAGAATGTGGAAAAATTGGAACATTGATACATTGCTGGTTGAATTATAAAATGGTACAGTCTCCTTCCAAGACAGTTTGGCAGTTCCTCGAAAATCAATCAGTTACCATAGGACACAGCTACTCTATTCGTAGATGTACCTATGAGATATACCTAAGAGAAATGAAATATATGTCCACACAAAAACTTATACATGAATGTTCAAAGTAGCATTGTTGATACTAAATCAAAAAGTGGTGAAAGCCAAATATCAGTCAAAGATGATGAATGAATATAATGTGGTATATCAATACAATGGAATATTTTTAACCCTAAAAATGAACAAAGTACTGATATGTTATAACATAAATGAACTTCAAAAAATATTATGCTAACTAAAAGAAGCCAGATATAAAAGGCCATATCTCATATAACTCTATTTATATGAAATATCTAGAACAGGCATATCTACGGACAGAAAGTAGATTAGTAGTTGCCAGAGGATGGGAAGAGGGAGAAAAAGAAAGTGACTGTTAAGGAATACAAGGTTTCTTTTTGGGGTGATGAAAATATTCTAAAATTAAAGAGTTGTGATGGTTGCGCAACTCTATGAATGCACATTTTAAAAGGGTGAACTCTGGTATGTAACTTAAAGCTCAATAAAGCTGTTATTTTTAAAAGTGAATTAGCAAAAATAAGTTCAACGATTATAGTCACTAAACATAACTGAGTATATAAATATCACATCTAAGAATTTCCAAACACAAGAGTTGTACCTAATTATCCATAATAAAAATAATACACAGACAGCTATTTTAAAAGTAATATATTTAAGACCTAAAAGGCAACAAATCTCCTGCTGCCTCCTGAACAGTTAACATTCTTGGTTTTGAAAAAGGAGAGCATGGTGAACACCAGGGTTAATGAATACATTTTGAGGAGAATGCTGCCAATATAAAGAAACAGGGAATCGCAGGAGAGGAAATAGTGACATGAACCCATATTTAGATTGGCTTAATATTGTGAGTCACCACTTTGAGAAGAGCCTGTCCTTGGCAAAAATTACATATTGAGCAAGAGAACACATGCAAAGCAACTCAAAATTGTTCTATTGCAAAACAGCTCCCAATAGAAATAAGGCTTTTAAAATGAACTCTGGAATATAATATACTATTTTCTCATTAGATGCCAAATTCAAATGATATCCAAGTAACCATTAATAATATCTGATTCTAAATTGATTAGAAACACATTTATCAAAAGCTCACTATGTTCCAGACAAGGTGCTTAGTGTTGGGAACAGAGATAAGGACAGATTCTTGTCTTTAAAGAGAAGGGCAACATGAACATACTGAAGGGGGAATCCAAGCTGCTGTGGCTGTTGTGCAAGCATGCGCAGCGGGGATGGGTATGCACACAACTGAAGAAGTTTAAGGGAAACAATATTCAAGGCAGAGGGTGACGGAGTGTATTATTTCAAAACCAGTATTACTTTATTTTTCAAGTATATTAAATAACAAAACCTCAATGTTGTTAGACTTTTTGACTACACAAGGCAATGTCTTTACTTTTTATTATGATATTCCACCAATTTCATTTAAAATTTTAAAATAATTTAAAAAATGTTTTACAATGTTAGTGTAAATTCAGCATTTGTTAGAGATGAACAATGCTATCACTCAAGCAGAAGAGAAACTGATCTTGCAAACAACTTCTGAATGCCACTTTAACCTGAAAAATTTCTAATAACACTGAATCTTGTGCATTTGGTCATCCAAGAAAAATAATAGATGAGTCAATGTGTTAAACTGCAATTTCTGAATTAGCTGGTTTAGGATTCAAAACAAAACAATTAACACTGTTGGATACACAATTTAGGCTATTTACTATATATGTAATCTTACTTATGCCTATGGATACAATCAAAAACATAAACAAAATCTAAGTAACTCCCATAATACTTGATAGTGTCATAAACATGCTTGGAATTCAAATAGTTCTGATTATAATTTCATCTACTGGCAAACTGTTCAGAAGGCTTACTATTTACTTAAAAGGTCACTTAGTACTTTTATTGTTGGAAATAAGGTTTTTCATGGAATTGATAAATGCTGTCACTGTAAAGTATGACTTTACTACCACAGAGTTTAGCATAGATATTTGGATTTAACACAAAGATTGTTTGGGCAAAAATATTTTTTTCCATGATCCCTTTTATATTTATAATGAGGTATGTTCATATGTCACTACCTGTATCTTTGAAACTTGCCTGTTTGAAAAATGCTGAAGAAACAATGTAAATAAATACAGGCAATACCTTAATTGGAAGTTGAATTCACAAAACAATGTAATTTACTTAACCCTTTGAAATGTTTTAAAATATCACATAAGCTTTTAAGTTAATAATAAAGTTTAATATTTATTCAGAAAACTATCTTCATTGAGTTTTTAAAAAATGAAAACAGAGCCTTTGCTCTTGAACTCAACAAAAATATAGTATTAAAATGCAAGCCTTCTTTGTTTAAAGAAGCAAAACCTACTCAAGCGGGTACTGCCTGTTAGTTTAGAGATAAGCTCCTGTCTGCCCAGTGACTCAACAAATACAGATAAAAAAATTATTCGGCTTAATGGATAAGAGACTGCCAATGTTGCTTAAAATTTAATACTAAATTCAATTATTTAACCATTTTATTAGTCAACAATGTATTCAAAAGAGCTTCTAAATTTCTGATTAATGTACAGAAATGAAGATACCAAATTGATTTCTCCATGATGATTTTAAATGGATTTGTCTATTACCTAAAATAATTAGTAACATATATGTCAAGTGCTTAAGGAAAAACATAAAAACGTGAACATTTAATTCCAAGTCATTAACTTACAATAATGTTCATTAAATCTTAAAATTGTCCATCTTATTTATGGAAGATTTTTCAAAGCAATTCAAAGAGTTATATGCAGATCTGATATTCCTTCTGTTATTTCTGACTTGAGAAAATGATTCCTAAAATACTGCTTCTTGGAAAAATAAGACACGATGGACAAGTGCAGGCTGTCCTAAGTTACTAACACACATTGTGTGTCAAGCCTGTTTGCAAATTTTCTTGGAATTCATATTCATTTCATGTTATAAGTAGTAGATGATTTCCTAACTTTCTTCTACGAAAGCTGACATTTCTTATGTTCCCTTTTTTTCATAACCCTTGGTGGTCATTCATGTATTTATATTCTATAGAAACAAGGTTATCATGAGAAGTTGTCTTATAATTCAAAGGCGATATCTTACATATACAATTTATCCTTTCATTTAGATTTAAGGTTTGGGACTTACAGACGATTGATACCAGTAATAAAACATAGGTAGCTGAAGGAGATTTTTCAGTTTCAACAGCAGGAAGGAGAGATTTGATAAAAGGGATTTCAATACATTCAGATCAGAGAAAAATGAATGAGTAGCAAGAGGAGAACTAATACACTGAGTATTAAGCTACCATGTGTCAGAAACTGTGCCAAAATCCATGAGGCAAGAATTATCATCTTCATTTTTTAGACAGACAAATGAGGCTCAAATGAATCACCCTCTCAAAGTCATATTTCTTATGGTCTTTTGCCTAACAACAATCATTCATATGTTCAGAATGGAATGAGTATTCAAGTCAACATTTCTCAAAAACTCAGTTTCTAAGATGAAGCACACTTGAAGGTATCGCAATTCCACCTAAAACTGGTGGAATGGCACAGTCCCAAAAAGAACCACTCATAAATGGAGATAAAATGTTTTTATAAAAACCAATCAAACAAACAGAAAACTTATATAATGTACCCTAAACCAAGATTTGGGAAGGTAAGAGAGGACTGATTACCAATTAAAACTTCTTTTTCTTCCAAAGCACTAGTATTTCTTAATCTATTAATATTCCTAAAATTCTAGATAAGGGGTTATCCAGCATAAGCAATTACCTTTTATTCATAATTTTGTTGAAATTTCCTTTACCATATATTCCTATATGACAGACCTAAATGCTGATTTGATTCTGTCACCATCACAAGTTGCTAGCTGTGACCTTGAATTAGCTTCTTAACTTCTCTATGACCTTAGTTTTCTCAACAAAATTTAGAGAATAGTGTTTAGGTTGTGGGATTAACATGCAGATGAGAGATACTCCATGTAAGGGCAAACTACAGCAAACAGGCACATCATAAACAGTAGTCCAGATCTCTCTTCAAGCTTCAGATGAGTGTTTCTATCTCTTGTCAAACTGTTCAACCTTGGAGCCCCAATAGCACTTCAAATTGACCCTATCCACTAAGAACTGTGTTCTGCTTCAAATTTGTTTCTTCTCTAATAGTCCTAATCTCCGAAACTTTGTGTCATTTTCCCAACCAGTTGGTCACAATATCAGAATTTTTCTTGAAAAGTCTCTCCTTGCCAACCACTGCCTTAGCTGAGATCCTAGCTATATGTTGCTAATACTGCTGATCTATACTCTTTTAAGTACTGTACCTGCCATCATTATATCCTCACTCCTGTGCCCCTTCCGAAATGCCACCAGAGTAATCTTTCTTTAAAATAGAAAAACCAAACCAAATCAAAAAAGAGAATCTGATCTCATTACTCACTTGCTCAGAAAACTTCATTAGCTCCCAGCTGCCTATAGGTGCCTAGAAAATAAAAGTAAGTTTCTTGCACAGGCATGTATAGCTCTTCACAGATCTGACCACAACCTACAAACAACCTCATGAACTTCTCAGGCCCTCCTGAGTACACAGGCCTTGTCATGAAGCTAGGCATACCTCTATGCTGTTTCTCTGCTTAGAAAGCTTAGAATGCCCTTTCTCAATCTAATAAATTAATACTTGTTCTTTGCTATTGACTGAATGTTTGTATCCCTCCAAAGTTCATATGTTGAAACCTAATCCCCAATGTGATGGTATTTGGAGATGGGGCCTTTGGGATGTGATTAAGTCATGAGAGCTCTGCTTTTATAAAAAAAGATCACAGAGCTCCTTTGCCCCTACCACCACTTGAAGTTATAATGAGAAGACCACCGCCTATGAACCAGGAAGTGAGTCCTCACCAGAGGTTGAATCGGCTGGGCCCTGACCTTGTATTTCCCAGCCTCCAGAACTATGAGAAATAAAACTGTGTTGTTTATAAGCCACTCAATCTATGGTATTTTGTTATAGCACCCCAAACAGACTCAAAACCAGTTCAAATTATATCTCTTTAACAAAATTTTCAAGATTCCTCCTTGCAAAGTAAGGTATTCTGTCTTTTATTTTTATAGAGAATTTTCATTAGTATTTTTCAGCAGTTGGAAATACATTAATGAATAAGACAAATACATTCTGCCACTGAAGCTTGGAGATAACGCTATTCACAGAAGACAAATAAGAGATTACCATTTCTTGTAAGGAGTATGTTATAATAAGTATTATAAAAGTACATAGGAAGGAGAACCTATGGAATATTATTCAACCCTAAAAAGGAAGGAAATCTTATCACTTGCTACAACATGGATGAAACTTGAAATCCTTATGCTAAGTGAAACAAGCCAGTCACAAAATGACAAATGCTGTATGATTCCACTTAAGTGAGGTATCTAAAGTAGTCAAATTCACGGAAACAAAGTAGAATGAATGGTGGTTAGCAGGGGCTGGGGGAAGGGGAAAATAAGTTGTTTAATGGGTATAGAGTTTCAGTTTTGAAAGATGGAAATCTGTTTCACAATAATGTAAATATACTTAACATTACTAAACTGTACACTCAATAATGGTTAAGGCAGTAAAATTTATGTTATGTGCTGAACACAATTTTTTAAAAATAAGAAGGGGATCCAGCCTAATCATGGTCAAAGGTAGCCTATCAATTAAATGACATTTAAGCTAAGACCTAATAAGCATCTAACTTCTTCACCATAATTTCAAATACATGGTTAAGCTTTTCCCTCAGTCCTCTTCTTACATAGCCCATCAGTAACATCACAGCTGACCACTCCCTCCTGCTTGAAACACCTCCTTCACTTGGTTTCCAGGACAGAGCCCTTGCCTGGTCCTCTCACTTTCACCAGCCACTCCTCAATCTTCTTTGCTGGTTCTCCCTTATTACTTGGAGCCTAGTCCTCCGACCTCTTCTTTATACATACAACTCCCTTGCAGTCTCACTGGGTTAAATCTAATGAAGTGCTTCTCAACCTTGTTTTCATTATTACTCCTTCAAAGAGCCTTTTTTAAACATTTTTTTCCCTCTCTCTTTCCCAATCATCTCTTCTCCATTAACTGAATACTAAGAAATAAGCCTGTGTTGGGTAGGGTTGAGTTTTGGAGCAAACCACTGTAACATCTAAAATCTTTTTTCATCCCAAGAACCAATTTTTACCCCATATGGAGTGCTACTGGCTCTCACATTTTAGCCTTTATCTCTTCCCTGGACTCCACACATCTATTCAACTCCCTTGATACCTCCACTAAGATATTTAATAGGCATCTTAAATTAACACATGGCAAAATGAATTCTAGACTTTTCAGCCAGATCATGCCACCTCCCTGTTCAGAGCCCTCAACGTTTCCCTTCCTCCTTCAGACAAAAAGGCATCATTACAGTTGCCTACAAGGCCCTAGTGAGGAGCCACCCTCTCCTTCACCTCCTATCTTCCACTCTTCCCTTCCTTCATTAAGTCCCAGATATACTGGCCACCCTGTTGCTCCTCAAAAATTCCAGCCATGCTTCTACCAGGGCCTTTGCTTTAGGCGTCCATACAATGCAGGATTCAGAAGCCCATGGCTTCTCTTTGAAAATAGTTTTATTGGATCACAGACTGACTTACTAGTTTAAGTAATCTAAAGCTGCTTTTGCACTACAATAGCAGAGTTGAGTGACTGCAATGAGACTATATGGCTTGCAAAGCCTGAAATATTTACTGACTCTTTACAGAAAAAGTTTGCTGATCCCTGACTTAGAGAGCTTTTCCATTAGATAACCCTGCACTTTGTTCCCTCATCTCCTTCAGATTTTTGCTCAAATATGACCTTCTCAGTGAAGCTATGAAAAAGTCCTATCATACCTACCCCCTAGACCAACATAATCTCCCCATCCCATTTCCTGCTTTATTATTATTTTTTTTAGCACTTATGATCTGATATTCTACATTTTACTAGTTTATCTTGTTCGCTGTCTGTCTCCCCTATCCTAGAATACAAGCTCAACCAGGGCAGAACTTTGGTTTGTTTGTTGCATTATTTCCAATAGTCCCTAATACACAGTAGGTTCTCAATAAATATTTGATGAATGAATGAATATTAAGCAGCTAATAAATACTTAGAAATGAAAGAAAAGGGGAAGGGATTTGTGGCAGTATGCCTGAGGGTTTGCCACCAAAGAGAGAGTATGGCATATCCATAACATCAAATACTGAGTTGTATTAAATTTTATCTAATTATAGGTTTGGTGCCCCAATTAGACTGTGTTACTAAATGAGAGGAGTTGTATCTAATTCTCTATTCTACTTCTAGTATCTAAACTTTTATCAGATACCTAAATCCCTTCCAACATTCTCAGAAATATCCCAGAGCCTCTGCCTAAATATGTCTAATGATCAAGAGCTTATGACATTTTGAGTTTGCCTATTACCTTTTTTTTTTTCAAGTGAAATCTATTAGCTGTATGATTTTAGACCAAGGTATCTTAACCTTGGCACTACTGACATTTTAGACTAGATAACTATGTGTTGAGGGGACTATTCTGTGCACTGTAGGATGTTTAGCAGCATTCCTAGCCTCTACCCACTAGGTGCCAGTAGGACACCCTAGGTGTGACGATCAAAAAAAGTCTCTAGATATTGCCAAACGTCTCCTGAGGGCAAAATCACCCCTGATTGGGAACCACTGTCTTGATATCTCCATACTTCAGTTTCATCTATAGATGAAAGATCATCAATTAAAGATGACTGAAAGTACAGTCTATTATGAGGGAACAAATTATGTCATGAAAGAAGTTAATATTTTTGTTGTTTTCCTTATTACCTTAATAGATGATAAAACTTCCTTGTGTAATTTAAATGGTTCAATTACATAATTATTTGAAAATACAATAAGAAAACTGGGTTGTTTACAAAAATGTATCAAAAGACTAAAAATATGTAAAGACTATTCTAGAACCTATATTAAAGCAGCATGATGATCAAAGGCAATGCATAATCTTTGATTCAATCCTGGTTTCTTTTTAAATGTCTATAAAGGATATTTTTGGTATATGTGGGAAACTCTGAATATGGAATAAATAATAGAAAATACTAATGTATCACTGTTAAATTCCTTTGGTGAGATAACGGTATTGTGGTTCTGTAGGAAAATGTCTTTGTCTTTAGGAGATTCAGATTAAAGTATTTAGGAGTCAAGCTCCATGTGTGTGTGTATGTGTCCTTAGAGACAGAGGGGAGATAAAATATGACAAAATGTTTGCAAATGTTGAATCAAATTAAAGGGTACACAGGTATTTTTTGAACTATTCGTTTGACTTTTCCATAGGTTGGTAATTGTTCAAGATAAAAACCTGGGAAAAATACATCTAGTATATAAATCCAATTACATCCACGTTGGATTTGCAATTGACCATAGAGCGCGCACACACCCCTTTTCTAGCACTTTATTTAAAGTACTTTACCCAATACTTTCACTCTGTCAGAATTTTTTTGAATAGCTGGAAGCCCTGCTGGGAACAAGCTATTCTGAAAAAGCAACCCAAATGATTCTGGTCTGGTGCTGGCCATTCTCTACTCACTCTTCAGAACAACTGCAATAGGCTATGAACTCCTTAAAAGCAGAGACTGTGTCTTAGCAATCAGACACCACCAGACCAGAGCCAAAGGCAGTCAATAAATATTTGCTCAGTATTGAACAAATGGCTTTCATATACTGTTTCCTCCATCCTCTTACTTCCCTTCTGTACCCCTTTTTTTTAACACTGGGGTGAGAAGGGAGGGGTAAAAATTAAGTGTCTCAATGGCTTTACTTCAAAATAAAATCACTTGGATTAATTGTAAAATCATTATTACAGTGATAAGTGAAACAAACAAATAGGACAATCCAAAACAAAAAAAACAACACTAAAAATCAGTTTTCTCTTTTAATTATACTGTAGTATTTTCACTTCCTTCTCTAGAAATGACAAACTCTGAAAATAATCTCCTTACTGTAGTATAACGCAACTATGCCATGTAACTAAGCTATATTAAAAACAAATAGTATTATCAAAGGCTAAATAAAGTTTTGTTTCTTTTAGCATCTATTATATCTTTTCCTGTGTACAATACTGTTCTCTGTGAGCCGCAGGAAAAAAACCTGTGAAGCAAAGGGCGTGGTACTGAATACCAAAGTTCAGACTTAATGTGTTATGTCCAAAATGGTGCCCATTATAAAGACATTGGCAACAGTTCTTAAAAAATTCCTTCCCACAAACTATAAAATAAGGTATACACCAGTAGAGAAATTTGCTATAAAACTATCAAAACATTTGTTACCTTCAAGCTATGGTATAGGTTATTTTAGGCAAAATTAGCTTTAAGAGACTATTTTGATATACATGATTGTAGGAAATGTGTTCCAAAAACAATAATGCAAACTAAATATTTTCCAAATCAGACTCTTTTATTTAATTTAACACTTCGTATGTCAAGTGTTACCATGGTCTTTATGGGAAATAAGAAGAGCAGACTCTGTCCTCAGAAGACTTAAAAGTCCATCCAGTGACAAATAAATAATCCCAATAAAGTGGGATAAATGCTAAGACAGAGGTAAGAGTTTCTATTCAAAACTTTTATCCAGGAGGAGGGAAGAATGAATGGGAAGAAGTGTAATAAAAGGTATTAAACTCTAACAGAAAGTCATTAGCAAACCTAATAGTACATATGGTGTGTCAGCATTTAGAGTCTCGTGAGACTTGCTAGACTGAAATTAGCAGGATGTTCATTACCTATTTCTGCCAACCACAAGCCTGTGTTAAATCTTTATGGAGAAAGAATCAAGTGCAAAGGATCAAGATGATGTCACATAGTGAGATGGATCAACTCTCATGATCCAATGTGGCAAGAAAAGGAGAAAGAGGAATAAGGAGGATGTGCCGGGTAGGAGAAAAAAGTATGTACATATAGGCAAGGAGACGTAAAAGGACGTGGCATATTTTAAGGCTGATTTTTTTTAAAGGTATCCTCTAAGAGTTAATCAATATATACTGTTTTATTTCTGTGCTCATTAAAATATTTAAGACTAGTGTTACGTTTTTAGCATATTAACATCTTTCCAAGGTATAATTCAAAATATTTAATTTCAAAACAAGTGTATAATACCTTCCAGTTGATATTTATAATTACTGTATTCAATAGAGAACAAAAAGGTAGTTCTAAAAAAGTAAAAGATATACACCTGAAACGGACAAATTAGGTGGTATACTGTTTCAAAAAATTTAAATACTGACTGTTAAGCTTATTTTTAAGTACTCAATATCCTTGTGCAACTGTGGATAGACTCAGGCAGGAGTTCACTAATCTTTGTCAGATTCACAAGGATGCTAAGTAGACAGGCAGACATAGCACTTTCACAAGTGACAGCACTTGCTCAACCTTCCCCTCCTCAAACCCCATCACCTTTTATAAACTTATTAATAATCGCTGACATTTAAAAAATGATGAATGGAAAAGCAAGATAAATACCTTTGAAGGGGAAAAAACGAATCAAATGTCAGCTTTGCCCCCCTAACCCAAACTAATATCTAACACAGGAAATGGTTGTGATTAAAATGCAGTAAATTATGAGGAAGAATATATTAAAGATGATCTACAGTAAAAGACTTCCTCATGCCAAAGATAGTGTGGTAAAGTATACAAAATGCATCTTGTGAGGCAAAAGACTGCATTCCCTTCCTAACTTTGCTAATGATCTAATAGTCAAAGTCCTCATCCCTAAATTGACAGGATTTAATACCATAAGGTCCCCATGGTCCCTTCCAGCTCTGAAATAAATCTTCAATTTTAATCTTCAAATTTATGACTTTTAGTTTTGTTTAATGGAAGGGGGAGAGGGAAAGTCAGGAAAGTACTCTTAGTTCTACAGATAATATTTCTGTTTATAGAGTGTATCTTGCTATGTATTCTTGATATTTCTCTCCAATATTATAATCACTAATAATCCAAGGTAACCCTACATTGATTCTGATCTTTGATCCTCCTTAAAAAATGCTTGGAATTCCTTTACCACAGATAAATTTTATATGCCAACCATAAAACTCTCAAAGTGATGAAAAGCAAACATGACTTGCTTGTTATTCTCTACAGATGTCAGTATATCTGTACATATATCATAAACTAGTTGTTACTATGATACAATTTTTATGTGTATATATAAATTTTCATTTTATATATTATATGTAACACATATCATATGTATAGATATACAAACCTTTGCCTGGAATAATTTCCACAGAGTACTGATTGCTCAATAGATACCTGACATTTTCTCAAAAACAAATGTGATATATAAACTAGTGAATGTTGTCTACAGCCATGCTACCCTGAACAAGCCCAATCCCATCTGATCTCAGAAGCTAACACGGTCAGGCCTGGTTAGTACTTGGATGGGAGACCACCAAGGAAGACCAGGTGCTGTAGGCATAAAAAATGAAGAAAAATAAGGGATTGTAAACTGACAAGGTCCTTGCAATCTGTTAGGTCAACCAAGGGTTGCCTCGCTTAAAACAAACAAACAAAAAACTAGTGAATGTAGGATCATCTATTTCTACCATAACTTACTAAAACATTTCAAATGAAGCAGACATCATGAGAAGTAAATATTACAAAATTAAATTTATTAACATTTTAAAAGTATTATTTTAGCAAATACAGTCCATTCCAACATAAAACTGACCACAAATGCCAAAATACTAATAAAAAATGGATTCCTAATGTTACTAAACCCAGACAGGTTTCCACTACAATTTCTACCAACATAAGTCTTTCTACAATGAACAACATTCCTCTAGCTTTAAAATAGCTTTTTTGTATTATGAACAATTTAAAGACATTTTTAGCCTAAAATAAGACTAGTTCATAGAGTAATATTTCTTTCCTAGGAAAAATATAAACATTTATGATTTTAGAATTAAAAATTATGACATTTGTTTGAAATAATTACCATAATTCTTTAAAGAGATACCAGTTGGGAAAATCATCAACCTACTAAATATCCAACAAGTAAATAAATACAATTCTGTGCATTCCATAGCACAAAAGAAATATATCTTGAAAAAAGAAAATCACTTGGTTTCCTGGCAATGGATACCTCATTAGATCAAATTACATCACAAAAAATTCTTGAGTCACTATTCAAATGCTTTTGATAGATAGATCTAAGTAAGCTCTTTTGTATTTACTCCACAGCTCTTTAAGGCCTCTATTTTCTAGATTAGAACATAACAATTTATTAGACTTAGAGCATAAGAAATCCACCAGCCTTGAACTGTAATAGAGAAGGTACTATGTGTGATTGGTTACCGCTATACTCCCAACACCTAGCTCAGTGACTAGTACACAGTAAGTGCTCAATAAAAACCTATTAAATGAATGGCTACTTTGTTAAATGGGCTATTAAATGTTTTGTTGCCTTTTACTTTAATGTCTGTTTTAATCACTGAAATTTGATTTTTTATTATTAATATAAATCTAGAATTAAAAAAGTTATTTTCCATTTAATACAAATACTAGAAATAGCTGTCTCACCTTCTCAAAAATGAGTGAATCGACATGAAAGAGTATATAAAAGTATATAAAAGACAGAAAGAGTCAAGTGAGTGGAATGCTTCCTGAAAACAACATATAAGATTGGGTCTGGAGCTTACCAACAGCCCAACCATCATTACACTGCTATGGGTGACAGGAAACAGAGGTGACAAAGGAAGTCTGCACTGGCCAGGTGGGTACTTATATTCCATTCCTTTAGCAAAGAAAAGCAAAACGAAATTATGCTCTGAAGACACCTGTTTTTAAAATAGTCACAGATATTTGAGTATTGAAAAGCTGGCAGGTAATCTAAAGGCCAATAAAAACCACACTAGAATCATACATAATGATATTCTAAAAACAATTAACAAGACTAAACGCCCATGAGGTATTGGATGAGAAGGGCTGGGGGTAGCATACAGAAGGGAAGGGCGGAAAAAGCAAATAAATACAAGTTCCATTAAAGCTTAAATTGTGACTCAAATTTGAAAACTCCCATTGAATCATCTTCCCAGCTAATTTTCTTACAACTAGAAATAATTAGAAGCTATCTATTCTAAATAATATATTGCCAATATAAACACCTTAAACTCAAGTGAAAGGATATCAAATAGTGTCAACCAAATTTCACAATACAAATAACTGGCTATAAAGAAATAACTTCTTTAAAAGTGAGAAGGCTTTGGTGGGCACATGTTATTTATTTCTAAGAAAAAAATCCATCAAATCTTCAAGAAAAAGATTCCACAGACCTTTGCATTTCAATTTCTAGAAAGATTATTAGAATAAAAATTTTGATGTAATTGTGTTAGCTCTTTTCTTCAGAACACATAAAAATAAACCATATCTACAGTTATTTGTTTCATTAACTAGCTTAAAGTTAATCTCTAAAACAAGTAGATTTCACTTCCCTCACACCACACACACAGAAAATGTAAGACAGCAATGGTGGAAGTCAGGTTTCTCTGTTAGAGAAGTGAGCTCATAAACATAACATAAAAAAACAAAATGGTTATAAAATACTATCCAAAAACTCACAACAGACATTATCAACAATAAATAATAATGTCACCTACTACTAATATGAGCCTAATAAAAAAAATTTCATAAATCAATTGATTGAAAAATGTTTCAATACTGAATAAAAATTCCTATAATAATGAGAAAACTAAAATACAAACTAAAACTCCCTACAAGGAGGTGAGAAAAAAATTTACTTGTGAAAATGAAGTACAACTTTTTTAGTAATGCCTCTGCATTCTAGATCCTCAGAATGAAACGTCCCTCATATCTGAATTATCCAAACCTGAAGCTTACTTCTTTATGTACCCAACTTTCTTCTTCTCTCTCTTTTTTCTTTTTAACAAAAACCTTGCTAAAATGTATTACACATTCCTGACCTTTCTTAGAGCATACTGGAAGCTTTTCTTGAGTGTGGCATCATTAAAAATAGTCATCCTCTCAGGGTCATGAAGCACAGAAAGCTGTCTCACATCGCTCTACACACACTGGCTAGCCTGCTTTCGTTGTCTGCTTTTAAAGTTTTCCTGACCCTCTCTCTCCTTTACTACTGAGCTACTTGATTCCAGTCCCTTCTCACCAACTGTCAAATGTGCTTGCCTCTAACAGCTCATCACCTCATCTTTGGACTACTACAAAACCCTTTTAATCTGCTACTTCTAATTCGATAGGAAACCTAATATTAACTTATTTGAACTATGTTTGTTTGTTTTTTTTTTAAATAAGTAAAAGGTATGAGTTCTAGTGCAGTAACTGTATGGGGGTGTTCTGAAATGGTTTAATCTTCTGTAATTTACTTTCTATTTCTCTCTGGTGTTCCAAATAGAAAAAATTTCCTGGAAAATCATGAAAAGTATTATATAACTGAATTTTTCTAAATATAATAGTTCTTACTAAAAGTGAAAAATTTTCATCTTCACACTCAGATTCAAATAAAATGTTATATTTGAGCAGTAAGCACAAAAATTAGTACACTGATGTCTGCCATTTACATTGTATTAGTTGAAATCCTTTCTTCATTGTTAAAACATTACATTTACTTTCCTAATATAATTGGTTTCATATTCTAAGCTAATAGCATTATTATGCTCTATAAAGTTTTCACTACATACTGTGATTTCACTAGAACCACACACTCACTGACACATAAAATGTACTTCCATCATGCCAAATTACATTCATTCTAATAGCATATGGCCAGCTAATTAGAAGGCAAGAATCTGTTAGATGAACTCATAGGCCTAATTCCTAAAGGAGATACATATATACTGAATTGTAAAGAAATTTTTATTTTAAAAATTAGGCTACCCTAACTAATCTTTCAGATTCCGTATTTTTATTTAATCTACTTTCAACTGATTTTTGGAATTTTTTTTTACTGTAAAATCTTTAAACAAACTTATTTTTAATGTACTAAATCATGGTAAATCACAAACTACAGGTCATATATTAAAATCACTAATAATTAATTAAAATTTACTTGATATTTGCTCCACATTGAATGTACTAGGATTGTGTGTTTTAGGGGGAAAGGGATATGAATTTTAAATAAACCTTATTATAAATATTGATGCATTATAATTTTAATTCATTTATAACTACCACTTATTGCCAAAGTGGGGGAAAGAGGCAGAAATGAGGTAAGTTAAAGAACTACAAATTAATATGATTTTTATTTTTATGTGATTTAGATCTATTATAACAGGACTAACTTTGGGGTTCTTTAAAACAAAGCAATAAAATCTTGCAAACACTTCTGACATAATAACTCCAGAAGGAATGTCCATATTAAAATAGGAAAAAAAACAAAGAGCTCACAATAGTTGTTAGATCACAGTATTAAATGGCACTTCTAAGACTATTATCACAGAAAGGTATTTCTAGCTCTGAATTAAAACCTTGAACAAAAAAATCTATTTTAGCATTTGCTAAAAACAAATAAGGAGATTTAATAATAAATAAAATACATTTCACAATTTTTAAATTTTATAAGATATAAACAACAGTACCTGATTCTAATTCCTACTGGTCTCCTGGACAGGATCACAGTTCTTAAAGAACCAACCAGCTCTGTGGAGGGCGGAACCATGGGACATGCCCTTAGGCTGGAGGGGTTTACATTAGCCATATAACAAACAGTGAAGAATTTTGACAGTGGGAGTGTTAAAACATCTGGATAAGTTATTTAGAGTAGCTGTGAGATCTCACTCTCTTTAATATTAGACCAGACTGTGGAAAGGTTCTGAAGAAATGTTATTCAAAGTCAAAACTGAACAGCTTCTCATCAATGTTCTTTCCAGACCCAGAGACTTAGAATTTTATATATATATATATATATATATATATATATATATATATATATATATATATACACACACACACATCTACATCCAACAATACAAGTAACAACTAAACACAACTTTCTGTAAAGCAATACTTTTACTTAATTGCAGGATATTAAAGAGGTGGATCTGTGCAGTTTTATATGTTCTGCTAGATATCTGGGTCTTTTTTTATCCACATTCTCCTTGCTTCTCCTGAACCAGAACTGCTTTTATTTTCCAAATTTTAATTTTTAAACCAAATCCTAATTGTAGTATGGGTCCATATTACTAAACTGTTTACCTAACTAGCTACATGACCTTGGAAAGACACTTCTCGTAAAATGAGAGGCCTTGTACTAAGATCCACTAGAATGTAACCTCCATGTTCTGTTTACCACTGTACTCCCAGGCCCGGTATATGGAAGGCATTAAATGTTTACTGAAAAAGAGGATCATTCCTGTCTCCAAACTACAAATATAAAATAAATATAATCATTTTTCTTTTTTAACAATTATATTCTAATCTGTATATTACCAAACATTTTTAAAAGGACACTAAAATTTCCTATGCATCAAATAAAGCTTTATATATTTTAAAATAAAGTACTTGCTTTTTAGGATAAAAAAAAAACAACAGGCAAATCATACAAGAACTGACAAACTTCACCCAGTTTGTTATACCTCCCTTCTCTTCACCCCCTTTAATACATTAGTGTCCTGTTTCTTTTTCCTTTGAAAGGGTAGCTTGTTGGGAGAAAGTGCACTGAACTTGAAGTGAGAAAGCCTGAGTTCTAGTGCTCTTTTATTAACTGGCTCTATGAAGATAAGCCACTTCTCCTTTGTGGTCCTACAAAGACTGCATCTGTAAAACAAGGTAAGCTGAACTAATTATTAATTTCTGAAGTCTTCTGCTTTCAAAATCTATGATACTCCTTTTATTCTACCCATTGTTCAATTCCTAATGCCTTGATTCAGTGCTTGCCAATTCATTCCTAGACTCGTACAGCAGCCTCAAAATGTCTCTTTATTTTTCCTTCTTATTCTAAAAGTGATTCAATCCTAAAATTACTAGTTAAGCAGAGTGAAATACACTGTCTTTGAAGTGTGAATGGATCAGGTTTAAATTCAGACTTTACCACTAACTAACCATAAGTATAAAATGGTAATGTTATTAACTATTTCACTGAGGATTAAACTGTATAAATTACCTAATACAGTGCCTGACATGCTATAGGTGCTCAATAAGGATGAGCTTTTTTTCTCTATTTCAAGATGAAAACCCTCAATTTCCCACTGTCTACAGCAAGGATGACCAGCTTGTTGCACAGGTGGCATGCAAGATTTATAAAATCACCGAGGCAAAACTGAGTTAAACATTCTCATCAGGCTCTTGTGTACCAGCAAAGTTTCTACCTGTATTCGTGAAAATATGCTTCTGGTAAAGCAGCCTCAGTCACCAGCCCTTTGTGAACAATCTCAAAATTAAATGTGCAGCCTCCCCATGCCAAATTGACAAGTCGAGAGGAAGTGAAAACTTGACACAACTCCTTAAAAAGATATAGATTCTCTGGATTTTACCTGAAAGCACACTCCCCAGCCTATCATGTGAAAAGAAGCCAAACCCAATTCTTTATACTTAAATGTACAAGCAATACAGCTAGTGTTAGAGTACCATCAAGCATTACAGTTTAATTTGATTTTTCAACCACAGAAAATTAAAAGGTGTGACCTAAATAAATAAGTAAATAAATAAATAAATAAAAATAAAATTTCTCCCCAAATGAGGATACACTGAGCTTTGTAGAGCTAAACAAAAACTTCAGAAAAAGCAATGGCTTTCCTCTTGATTTCAAAACTGGGTTAAAAGTAGAAGGAACAAGGAGAGGAGTGATGGGGGTTTGCAAAGAGAAGCTCGTTTGGTAAAGTGACCTAAGTACAATTACTTAATTATATGGAACTTTCAAAATTTCCCAAACTAGAAATAACAATCTTTACTTTGAAAATATTAGTCAATGAAACAGTTGAGTTACTGGGTAACAGAGGGCAATCAATCAAGTGTATAGAAGTCTGGAAACCAAAGAAATCTTGTGAAGAAACTGAATTTTGTGAAATGCAACCTTCTTTCCCAAGCTACTTCAGCCTGAGCAACTGTGCAAAAAGCATATCATTGAAAGACTACAGTATTATTTAGGAAGAATTCTTTCAGAAGTTTTAGCTTCTTTAAAAATTACCCAAATTCCTCTTTCTACTTAAGAACAAACCCACTAACTGAAGATGTGTTCTTCTGTGATCTGGCCAACCTGCTCCTGGACCCTTCAAAATACACTATCTAATGAATAGGACCAAAATTCCTGCCATGAGCTGCCAACCTGCTTCTGGTTCTTTTTTTATACTGCAGTTAAAGTCCATTTTCCCAATGTTCTTTGCTCACATCCCAAACTAAACAATCCTAATTTTCTCCATCCAGAGTCAAGTTTTATCATCAAAGCCATTCACCTAGATGGCCCTTTCTCCTTAACAGCCTTCCCCACTCCCATTTATCTCCCATCCTATCCTCTGCATACAATTCCTTCTCCAGGCTAGTTTTCCCTCATTTTTGACCTTATCTATGACCAGTACTCCCCTTATCCAGATTTTGTCCCAGCTTCATCCTCCAATTCCAGTCCTCATCACTGCCTAGTCCCTCTTCAGCTCCAGTCCTGCCTTGGCCTATTATCTCTAATCTCTCTGTCCAATCCCCACTACTTTAATAATACCTGACCTTATTAACGCCTGCTCCCAACCCAGACCTTACTGCAGCTAAGCCCCCTCTCCTACTTTATTTCAATTCCTGTCATTCCTGGCCCCTGCCCAGTCCCTCTTCATTTTAGACCTTTCCCAATCTCCTCTCTTTCTGGTCCTTGGCTAAAACTCAAACTCCATTCCTAAACCCAGCAGACTTTCTCTGACCCTAGCAAAGACCACTATTCTGGCTGGCCCATCCCATTTTTTCTGACTCTGAACTTAGTATATCCCCATTCACTCACCGAAACTCGGTGCCACAAAATCTCAAACCCTAGCCTTATCTACTAGTACCCCATTTCTGAACCCCAATACATGCGTCCTCCGCATCACACACTCCCAGCTACTGTCTGTCTTCCCCCATCTTCGACGCTAGCCTTGGACGCTCCTGCCCATCCCGGACCTGGGTTTGCTTAATCCAAAGCCTAGAGACCCCTTCTCACCGTGACGCGCAGCTCTGTCCGGCAACCCTAACTCCCAGTTAGCTCTCTCCTTATAGGTCCCTCTTCCCACTTGACCCCAGTGCGGTGACCTCCAACAGTAACAAGCTTGGTGCTCTGTTCTCTTTTTCTGTGCCTTCCCCCGCCCCATACTCCCTCCACACTCCAAGCTCAGTGGGCAGTGGGGTGTGTCCCTTCCAGCCCACTGGCCTCTCCCGCCAGGGTTAGGTTGCCCCTTCTCACCTCGGCGTCCACCACCTCGTGGTAGGCGGGCGGGGGGTCGAAACCGCCCCCGCCGCCAGTGCTCCCGCCGCGGGAGGGGCCGCCGCCACCGTCACCCCCGCCGTCGCCCCGCGGGCCCCCGCCCGGACCAGGGCTGGGGCCGCCGCCGCTGTCCATGGGCTCGTAGCCGCCGTAGTCGAGGCCCGGCCTCTCGTTGGTGAGCAACGCCACAGCCTCGTTGATGTCGTTCTTGGCCAGGCGCAGAGCCTTGCGGATGGTGGCGGGGTCCGAAAAGCCCATGCACAGCAGCGTGGTCATGTGCTGCTCCTCCTCCGATTCCATGGCTCGGGCCTCCGGGCCGCGCCGGCCGGCCGGCAGCGAAGCCGCGGGTCGGGGACCTGGCGGGTCGCGCGCCGCTGCCCCTGCGCCGCCCCCGCGCTCCGGCGGGCCACTGCGCTCCCGGCCTGCGCTCTCCGCAGCCGCGGGGCCGGGTTGGGTGCGGGCGTGGGCACCGCGAGCCGATGAGGACCGGTGGGGCGCTCAGGCGCGGCGGCGGCCCGGCCCAGCCCTGCGCGCCGCCATGTTGGCCTCCTCCTCCTCCGCCGCCGCCGCCGCCTTCCCGCGGGGCCGCGCCTCCGCTCCCGGAAGCGGCACGAGCCGCCGCCACGCTCGCCGTTCACCGGCGAGGATGGGGCTGATTTTTTATTTTTTTAATTAACGGAGTGAAAGAGGGAGCCGCGCCGAAGGGCGTCTCTAGGGTGAAAGGGCCGCTGTGAGGCCCGGGCGGAGGCGAGGGAGGGTCCTCCGTCGTCGTCGCCGCCGCCGCCGCCCGCCCATTTCTCCAGCAACAGGTTCCCCCGGGAGCGGGAGGGGCAGCAGTGATACACAGCTCGCCACACAGAATGCCCCCGAAGTGCCCTAGCCATGGATCCTGCGCAACCCTGACGCTGTTCCCTCCGCTTCTCAGCCCGAATCTCCTCACAATCCCCGTTGGACGCCGGTCCTGGACTCGCTCGCCCCAGCGCGGCCCGAAACGCACCGGTCCTGATGGGAATTCACTCGCTGCAGCTGTAATGCACCTCCAGCCCCGCCTGAAATGCACGGCGGTCTTGAAGGAAATTCACCCGCCTCGTGCCTGAACTGCACCCCAGGGCATAAACGCATGCCCAGACCAGCCATATCGACCTACCTGAGCTGAAATTTACCTCCACGTACACTTGACCTAAGTCCCTCCATCTCACTGAAATCCCCCTACACCGGTTGAAATCAGTTGCCAGCCCTCTGAATTTTCCATTCAACACTGACTGACCACCTACCCTAACCAAACCTGACTGAACGCTACTAAACTCTTAACCTGAAAATACCCTAAGTCTGAAATATATTTTTACAACTCAAACTCTAAATCCCAGTGCTCTCTCTATGAAAACCACAAAAAACCGAGACTGCATCAGCCTTCCAAAGCTGAAGACTCGTTGGAACTCCTTGGACTCTGCTCTCCGTCGGGTGCTGACCCACCTACCATACTCGACTGCAACCTTTGGCTCAGGGTTCCCTGTTTGTTTTGAGGAGGGGACCCTCACCCCTGTTTGTTTCTACAAATAGGCCTGCTTTATTTGCTTTCTCTTTCCACCTTTAGCGTTAGAGTCTTTAGTCCCCTTGGCTCCGTGATCTTTGCCTTGGCTCTTGCTATTATTTCCCCTTTTCAATTTCCTTTAAGCCATGCTAACCCTGGGTTCTTTCCCCACCTTTTCCAAGGTCCAGATGCCTTTTCCTTATCTCGCTACGTACTCGCTAACGTACTTCATCAAACTCCTCCTGTTGCCAACCAGCAGTCACGAAAATCTCCACTATCCAAGATTTAAATTAGTGGTATGGAGAAGTTTTATCTGCACTTTGTTAGCAACTTTTCCCCTGGACCATGCTTGGTACTTGCTACCTATATTTATAAACACCAGCGATTTGATGTACAGGGTGACTTTATTAGTATCGTTTACAAAAAGTGAAGTAGTTGTATTTGTTGTACTGATTAAAGGCTAGGTTATAGACCGAAGACTAGATCTTATATCCAAAGGAAATAAAATCTCTTAGTTTGTGAATAAAAATAATAAATCCTGCTTATACAATAATAAAAAAAGAACCTACTCAGGAAGAATGCCTATAATTGGATCGGGTCACAATGTATATATTGAAATAAAAATTTTTAAAGCATTATCAACTTTTAGGTACTCAGTGACATTTTAAATATCTGTGGCATATGATGAATAAAAGTAATCTAAATCAATCCAAGTAGACTGTCATAGAGTACATAGCAAGGTATTTAATTTATTCACCAAATATGTACTGAGTATTGATCAGGTGCCAAGTACTGTTCTTGGCTCTGGTGATGCAACAAAGCAGACAAAATTTGATGATGGCAAAGTGATGGCATTCGATTTTGTCCTGTGTTTGAAGAGTTAATTCAGTGACCAAATTAATAAATGAGTTACAAGGGGAGGGAGAATAACAGGGAAAGAGAAATTGTTTGCCACTAAAATTTGAAATAGAACCCAAGAGGTAATGAGACAGAGCTGACCAATTCAGATGGCACATAAAAAAGACTCATCAACAGTGGCAGGTTTGTAGAACATGACAGGGGAAGCTGTGCTAAGCTGAGAAGAGGAAGCAGAGAAGGCAGAGAAAAACAAACTCTGTGATGAAAACTGGAAAGGAGCCACTAGGGCTACAAAAAACAAGGAAGGCCATTTTTGAACCGGATCTGGAGTGACTGAAAAGCCAGAGTGTCATTTGAGGATGCAAGTTGTATAGTTATACTTTTTTTTGCATGTGGGAAAGCAAATGAGCACTTTAAATTCTTGAATTGAGATAGCAGGGGAGAGACCTATGGTATGAATATTCATACTTTCACTTATATTTGTATTTATTTTTTTGCTCCTTATTTTTACATTAAAATCTTTAAAATGTTAAAAGGACCAAAAAATTTAAGTAACGTTCAATTTGCATTTATCTTTCTCTGGAAGCTTCTAGAAGAAAAAAAAAATAGCTGGATTCAGAAGAAATATAATGAACTGTCTTGAAGATAAGATATGAAGATTTTCTAATATTAATAAGGAATTTTAAAAATATTTATTGAGAGTCTGTTGTGAGCCAGACTGAGGACTAGGGAGACAATTGTGAGCAAGACGTGCATGGTTTTTGTCATTTTAGAATTGACCATATTTACATGGAGATAGACAAATAAGTAGTAATCATAAAGTGTGATAGATGCTTTGATAGGGAAATTACAGGATGTAAGGGGCAAATTTCTTGCTCTCTATGGGGTAAATTTCCTCATCTGGGAATTCTAGAACGTTTCTGAGAGGATTATATAAACTATAATCTGACAGAAAGTAGGAAAGCCAAGAAAAGGAATATGAGATGAAGGGAAAGAGTTCCAAAAAGTAAGATCAGTATGTGGAAAGACTGTTTAAAGAAATTTAGAGAAATTGAGGAAAGCAATTTAGAGAAATTAAAAGCCAGAGAAGTATGGTTGGAATGTAGAGTTCTAGACAGGTAGTAGTGAAAAAGGCATCCAGAAAGGTAGACACCAGATCTAGAAGGGCCACTTAAACTGTGATAAGAAGTTTTAACTTTATTCTAAGGAAATGGGAAGTCATTGAAGTATTTATGCAGAGGAGAGAGGTGATCTTATTTAAATTTTAGATTAACCTAACTGCAGTGTGGAGAAAGGTCTAGAAGAGAGGAAGAATAAAGATGGAGAATTCAGTTGAGAGATAAGACCAATCAGACTTCCTAGGTAACCACTTTGAAGTGAAGAATTGAGTGTAGAGTATTTTCTAAGTAAAATAAGTCAGATACTGTATGAGTTCACTTTTATCTGGAATCTAAAAACCATAACAAGTGAACAAACAAAACAAAATAGAAACAGATCCACAGATATGGAGTACAAGCTGATGGTTGCCAAAGAGGAGGTAGGTGGGGGGATGGCAAAACAAAAGAAATAAACTTTTTTGTTAAAAGTATTTTATTTTGAGGGATTCGATAAATAGAAAAATATTATTAATAATATGTCCCCTCCCCCCAAAAAATTTGGGTTTTGTTTTCTTATCCAATCTACAATCTTTGTCTTTTTTCCCTTGGTTTCCAGCAGTTTTATTATAATGTATTCAGGGTTTTTGTTTTTTTTTTTGTATTTATCTTCAATGGAGTTTGTAAAGATTCTTGAATATGTCCTCAAAATCTTTCATTAGCTTGGAAAATTCTTGGCTGTTATTTATTTATATATTAATATTTCTTTCTCCTCTCCTTTTGGGAGTTTAGTCATGTGAATGTGAGGCTTTTTTCACTGAGTCACATCTGACTCTTGCTTATTTCTGCATTTTTCTTTTGCCTCTTTGCTTCAATCTGAATTTTTTTTTTCTGTCCTCTTTTCTAGTTTACAGGTTTTCTCTTCAGCTATATCTTATCTGCTGTTAGGTCTATCTGTTGAGTTCTTAAGTTCAGTTATTGTATATTTAAGTTCCACAATTTCATCTAATTCTCAAGACTTTAACATGTGTACTGAATTGCTTTAGCTTGTCATTTAATTTATTGAACATAAAATCAGTTATTTCATAATCTGTGTCAAATAACTTCCATATCTGGATCTCTTATGAGTCAGTTTCTATAGCCTGATTTTTCTCTTGACTACCAATCAATTCTTATATTTTCATAAGCATAATTTTAAAAATTTCTTAGGCATTGTATTTTGTATACTGTATCTTGCTTAAAAACTATATATATGACCTTAGGTTTTAAATGAAATCTTCCTTACTAAAGGATTTGTTTTAGGTTCTAGGAAGCAATTGGGAGTAGGGATGATGAAAAAATTAATACAATAAAAGATTGTTTTTTTCAAAGCCAGACCTAAATCTTTGTAAGGATTGGTCTTTTTTTAGTTCACCCTTACTTTTAGCATTCTTTAGGTTCAAAATTATTTTAGTTTTTTGTTTTGTTTTGTTTTGTTTTTGGTTTTGCTATATCTCAAACTATCCCAGTACTTGACTTGAAACAACAATAATTTATTATTTCTTATAATTTTCTAGGTTGACTGGGCAGTTCTGCTCCCTTTGGTGTTGAGGATCGCTCAAAGCTGCATTCATCCAGGAGCTTGGCTGAGGGTATTTTGGCACTTTTCCATGTATCTTCTCTCTCCACATAATATCCCATTCTCCAGGGCTTCTCCATATGACCTATCCCTCCATTGAGATAATCTGGACTTCCTTAAGATGGAGGTTGGGGTTCTAAAAGGGAACATTTCAGCGAGCAAGTGCTTATCAAATCTCTCTTTGTGCCACTTTTATTGATGTACTATTGATAAAAACAAAGCACATGGCCCAATCCAAAACCAATGTGAAGAGGGCCACTGAAAGGCATAAACACTGGAGGGTATGGTTCATTGGGGGCCACCAATGTAACAGATTACCATGCCAGATGAAAGCCAGGGGTGTTTACCAGTGCACCTTCTCTTTAGTGGCTCTTGATCTTCAGTTTTTGTCATCTCAGCCCCAGAAGACTCCAAAGTTCTCAGCTTCTTGCCCTTTGAACTGCTGATTAGGAATCAGCAAATGCATTAAAGGGAAAAGCAGTGCCAAACGATAGGCTCACCTTTCTGTACTTAGATTTTCTTCAGAATTTTGCCCTTCAGGTTCTTACTTGAAACATTCAAGTTCTCATTTTAAAACTTTCCACTACCTTCAAACAGATATTTCTTCCATTCTGTCCAGTTTGTCTAGTTGTTCTCAGTAAGAGGGATGGTCAAACAAGTAGATCTGTCATTCCTGGAAGCAGAAATCCAATAGACAGAGGAGATTTTGCAAGACTAGGAAAAGGTTAGTCTTTTGGAGACTCCATGAGGAGGGAGAGCCTTGCCCTGCTGCCTCACACTGCCTCAGGAAGTAGGAAGAGCTTAAAGAGAAATGAGTTCCTGGGTCCCAGGGTTTCCAGCTTTCACAAAATTCCCTAAGCCCTAACAGGACAGGGAATCAGCAGAAACACCTTCAGTCAAAGGACATTAGCCTGTGCAGGTTTAGACTATGATTTTTTCTATGTTAAATAGTATAGACCAAGGACTAGAGGGCCCTTCCTGATGCTCTAGACTACAGAAGACTCCTACAACTTCTGTAAACCCTGCCCCTACCACCACTGCAGGGGAGGGAATCCTAACTATGACTGCAATTTAATATCTCAGATATCTTAATAGTTTGACAAATGGGAGTTAGTTGAGCTTTAATTGGTTTTGAAAGTAATAAGTAAAATGATATTTAATGTGCCACATTGTGATGGAGTCACACCCATTATATATATATTAAAAAATAAAAAAGACCATCAAAAAATTGGTATCACTTGCCATACCTTGAATGCTCCACTTGGGCATTGTGTTTGTTGTTGTTGTTGTTGTTGTTTGTAACAGCTTTATTGAGATGTAATTCACATACCATATGGTTCACTCATTTCAGGTGCAGAGTTTTTAGTATAGCCATAGATATGTGCAACTATCACCACAGTCAATTTCAGAACATTTTTTGTCACCTAAAAAAGAATTCCCATACCTTTTAGCTATCCCTTTTCTTTTTCTTCATTACCTCCAATGCTAAACAAATTATCACTAAGCTACTTTCTGACTCTGTAGATTTTCCTATTCTAGAAACTTCTTGTAAGTGGACTTTTATAACACATGGCTTTTTTATTTTTTTTGGTCTGGCTTCTTTTACATAATATCTGTTTTCAAGCTTTATCCATGTTGTATAGCATGTACCAGTACTTCATTCCATTTTATAGATGAATAGTATTTCCTTATGTAGATAAACATTTTGTTTATCTATTGATGATGGACATTTGAGTTGTTTCTACCATTTGAGTGTTGGGAATAATACTACCATAACCATTTATGTAAAAGTTTTTGTGTGGACATATGTTTTCATTTCTCTTAGGTTTATACCTAAGAGTAGAATTGCTGGGTCAAATGTCAACTCTCTGTTTAACTCTTTGAGGAACTACCAAATTGTTTCCAAAGTGGCCTACCCATTTTATATTCCCATCAGTAGTGTGTAAGGGTTCTGATTTCTCCACATCTTCTCTAATACTTATTATAAGCTGACATTTTGATTGTAGCCTTCCTAGTGGGTGTGAAGTGGTAGCTTATGGTTTTGGTTTGCATTTCCCTGCTAATGATGTTGAGCATCTATTTATATGCTTATTGGCCATTTGTATGTTTTAACTGGAGAAATGTTTATTCAAGTTCTTTGTCTCCTTTTTTAAATGGAGTCATGTGTCTTTTTGTTATTAAGTTGAGTTCTTCTATATTCTAGAACCAAGTCCTTCACCGGATATATGATTTGCAAATATTTCCCCCATTCTCACTTTTTGATAGTGTCCTTTGAAGCACAAAAGTTTTTAATTTTGATGAAGTCCAATTTATCTTTTTGTTATTGTTGTTATGTGTGTGTTTGGTGTCATATTGAGAAAATCATTTCCAAATCCAGTATCATGAAGTTTTTTGCCTATGTTTTCTTCTAATAATTTTACCTCTTATGTTTAAGTCTTTGATTTTGAGTTAATTTTTGTATATGGTATGAGGTGAAGGTCTAATTTCATTCTTTTGCATTTGGCTGTCTAGTTATCCCAATACTATTTTTTGAAAAGACTGTTCTTTCCTCCATTGAATGGTCTCGCACCCTTGTCAAACATCAATTGCTCATAGCCACATGCATTTACTTCTGGAATCTTGATTCTATTCCAATGACCTATGTATCTATCTTTACGCTTATATCACACCGTCTTGATTTTGATCTATGAATATGAGGTGTCTTTCCATATTTAGATCTTCTTTAACTTCTTTCATCAGCATTTTTTACTTTTCAGAGTACAAGTCTGTACTTATTTTGTTAAAATTTATTCCTAAATGTTTTACTCTTTTTGATGCTACTATAAATGGAGTTGTTTCTTAATTTCATATTTGGATTGTTTGTTTGTAAATGAATTTTATTTCAATACAATTGAATTTTATATATTGATTTTATAATCTACAAACTTGTTGAACTTACTAAGCCTAATAGTTTTTTAGGGGATTTCGTAGGATTTTCTAAATACAAGATCATGTTATCTGTGAACAGAGATAGTTTTGCTTTTTTCCCCCAAATCTGGTGCCTTTTGTTTATTTTTCTTGTTTAATTGCTCTAGTTGGACCTTCCAGTACAGGGTTGAATAGAGATAGCAATATCAATCATCTTTGTTTTGTTCCTGATATTAAGAAAGCATCCAGTCTTTCACCATTACATATCATGTTTTTTTGTGGAGTTTTCATATGTGGCTTTTGTTATGTTGAGATAATTATATTTTATTCTCAGTTTGTTAAGTGTTTTATCATGAATGTTGAATTTTGTCAAATGCTTTTTCTTTGTATATTGAAATGTTCATGTGGTTTTTGTTTTTCATTCCATTGATATGGTATATTGCTTCATTGAATTTTCAGATATTAACCAACTAGCATTCTGGGTTAAATCTCACTTGCTCATGGTTTATAATACTTTATATATGTCACTGGATTCAGTTGACTAATATTTTGTTTAAAAATACAGCGATAATATTGGAGGAAAAAAGCAATTACTTTTAGAGGAATCTAGATTCTGAACATTTATTGCAAAAAATCCATATGAAAAAATGGAGAAAGCTAGAAGAAGGAAGGTAAAAAGATGATTTTTAAGTCCAGGGTTTCTACCCACCCTCACCTTAGTAAAGAAGGTATATTGCCAAATAGGGAGTCATTTAAAAATTAATGTAGTATCATCCTTCACTTAAGAAGATGATGCAACTGACTTGATGACAATCCAACATTAGCTTTTGGTAATTTTTCCAGCAGTAGCAATGGGTTTTCTTGAGCCCCCATAACAAATGGGCAAAGCTCTCCCTTGGGCATACAAATTTGTTCTACAAATGCCTCCACTTTGGAAGGCCTTGTAGTAGGCGAGCTATAAATCCAGCATAAAGCATAAAGAAAGGCATGCTATTAGACTGTTGAGTGGAGAGGGACATGGGAGGAAAGGCCAAGGTTTTGACTGCCAAACTGAGGAGTTTTTCATCATTTGTTAGGCAGTGGACAGCCATTAAATGTTTTGTAAGGGAGTGACATGATTGAAGATATGCTTTAAGAGGATTAGTGTATTAAACATAAGAGATCAAATAAGCAGCTATGGAGTGAGAATGAAATGAATTATGCAGAAGTAAACCTTTAGGTTTTGGCAATTGAATTTGATGAACAAGAAAAAGGAAAGACTCCTGTTTTTAAGGCCTTATGATCTGAAGTCAAGGTGTGACTGGAAGGGAAGATGATGACTTTGGCCTTGGATGAGTTGACTTTTAACTTAGAAAGTTTGTCTACAGACTTCCCTAACCATGGCACACGAATACATGAGAAATAAAACAGTTAAAGCTGATAAGCATTTACAAGGAAAGGGCACTGGGGCTATTTAATTTGCAAAGTGAAACTCTTTTTTAACAAGAAATAGGTGAAAGGACCCATTTATTTCTCTGATGAACTGTTCTTTTACTAGCCTTTGACTCAACATACTTGCCTACATATAACACTACATGCCAGTTGAAGAAAACAAAGTTCATTTTGGGAGAAGTGCCCTGAAGCACATACTCCCATTTGTATTTCACAGCTCCTCATTTTCAGCTACCTGCTCCTGGGTAGCTGGTTCCATATTCAAGCTTTCTATAGTGTTTTTAATCTGCTTGTGGCCTCTTGACTATGCAATTCCCCTTCCTGCATGTTTAATACTTTTTTCCATGGCATTTCAGATTTCAGCCATCTCACAGTTTCTAATAAAAGGCTTCCTCTGCCAGTCCAGACCCCCAGAACCCTCTTGATCAGGCTAATGGCAGAATCTTTGCCAGGAGATAGAGATTTGGGCAGTTTATCTTAATTACATTAACAAGCTTAGTTTCTCTAAAGCCACATTTTGTAAGGAATATATAGTCATAATGTAACAGCTTGCAATTCTCTGATTGATTGAAAATTCTAATAAGGAATGTGTTTATCTTGATAGCAGGGTTGAAACTTGGCTGTTGAAAATAGAAATATAGAATCCTCTATCTTTAGCTGAAAAATCAGAATCTGAGGCTTTTAGGTCCCTCTGAAACTAGGAGGACCCAGCTATCGGGCTTCTGCTTAATTCCAACATTATTGAGAAGTCTGTTTCATTTCTCCGATGTTGACTCACCAGGCTGGATTAATTTTACAGGGTGCTGTGCTAATTATAGGCTAGTGGAGCTAATGGATTCAATCCAAATGGCAACAAGTGAAAAAGGAGCAGAACACTCTGGATTCTGCTTCGATGCAGAGCTATTTATAACTTCACAATCGTATGTGACTATTAATTAGTAAGTATTGCAGTGACCCTCAATTTTCAAAGGCATCCACCATCATTTTCTAGTTAATCTTTCCCACCTACTACTGTATTCATTTTATATGAAGGGAGGAGCTGATGAATTACTTGCCTGAAGTTATGTTTTTAGTAAAGCCAAAATTATAATTTAAACATTATGAATAATAATAAAAGTAACATATTTTGGAGTACTTTGCAGTTTTCAAAAGATTTTCTCCTTTGTCATTTTGTTTATTATTAAGCATCCGTACAAAGGTTTTCTATTGGTTAGTTGAGGATAGAATTAGAGAAGAAGGTTCAATTCCCAGCTGTCTTGGTTAAATTTGAACTAAATAAGAATGTAAAAAACCCAGAGTTGTTCAGGAGTCAGAGTCTGAATTGTAGGATTTTACTCTCCATCTCTTTCTCTTAGGTTTTCTTGGCCTTTGAGATTCCATGGAAGAAGATGTTTAGTCACATTAACCTTTTGTTTTATGAGGCTTTATTTTGTTCCATCTAAACTGAAAATGTACAAACTCATAGAATCTAGTGGCATTAGAAAACTCAATTTAAAAAGTTGAGATAATCCAGAGATTGCTTATACTAGACTATTGGAATAAGGATCTCCAAAAAAGTGGAGCTAGTGCTAGTGACTGCTGTGAACCTTCCTTGAAGTATACCATGTTCCCTCACTCAGTAGCCTGGTCCTTCTCTGGTCTTCATAGGCCCAGAGCATTTGTGCACTCTACATTCAATCTTCCTAGAGCCTTTTATAACCCCACAAGCACAGAACTGCACAGCTAGATGAGTTCTTAAAGGTCATGGAGTCTAGTAACATCATCAATTTACAGATGAAGAAGCCAAGACTTGGGATAAAAGTGACTTTTCCAAGTCCCACAGCTAGTAATTATCAGAACTGGGGGTTGCTGGACTTCTGCTCAAGAAGAAAAGGAACTGGATGATGACAGCCAAACTCACTGAAACAGTGTTTGCCACAGTACAATTACTGAATTAGGCATATAGAAAGAAGTCTTTATGATGTGTTCAGAGATGCTCCTTGACATAGGGTTTTGTGGTCATATTACTTTGCCCAGTTGGGAATTCATGAGGCAAATTAGAAGGTTAGAGACTGGAAAGTCTATTGGGAAAGAATTTTGTTTAACCAAGCATTTTTCAAATTATTTCATTATTTTTCAACTTGAAGAAAACTTAGAAATAGCTTGTGTAATTGGCACACATTGAAGAACAAATAAAAGGTAGCTGTTGAAATGGGGCAGTCACAAGAAGAGTGAAAGCTTACTGTATGTGTTATCTTCACAAGACCTTAGGAATAGGTATTACTAACCTTACTTATAGATGAGCTCAAGACTCTGGTTGCATATGACAGCTTAAATTCAAACTCGCTTAAGTGAAAAGAGATGTTTTTCAGTTCACGTAACCAAGAAGCTTGGAACATTGAAACCAGCAAGGTTCTCTTTTTCCTCAACTGCTTCCCTTTGTTTGCCAAGTCTAGTCATTCTCTTCAGTGACAGTTGTCCTCACAAGAATGGAGATATGGCTATGTACTGCTTAGGTTCATGCTCCATCCACTTTGCATCCAGAAAGGAAAGTGTTTTTCCTCTTTGCCAACCACAGAGAAAGATCCTGAAGAAGGAGTCCATCGGCCGGTGGGGGTCATGTAACCGGATGTTGTCCATCTCTATGGCTAGTTAAATGGATATTATGATTGATTTAAACTGAAGTCTCATTCCCTCTCCTATGGACAAGGGTAATATGTATTCAGAAGAAGACCAGAAAGGGACTCAGACAAAACAAGTAAGCCTGAAAATTAAATAACCTGTCTCAGGATCACATTGCCAGAAAATAGCAGAACTGGGACTTGAACCCAGGTATATCTGACCCCAAAATATATATATTTTTTCTTCTATAGCTTTTAGTTTTAATAAAATATGATCTTCAGTCTTAAGGAAGAAATATTCTGGTAAGAAAGGTGCACATCCCTACTGTAAGAGTGGTGAAAGCTACAAGTGCCATCGGCATTCAGAGGACGAAGAGATCATATCATGATCATATTATAATCTCCAGACACTTTTGAAGATCTGATGAACCCTGTGAACTTTTTATCCCCAACACACACACACACACACACACACACACACACACACACACACACACACACACTAAAATTTTGCATACATTTTTTTGTGTTCATGGTTCTCCAAAGTACTTAAGAATTTGAGTTGAGTTACTGCTTTGAAAATGTACTTATCTAGAAGAACCAGTTCAAAAGGTCCAACTTTGCCAACAGTAGACTGATTAATCTCAGATGTGGGTCTTTCAGTATTAGTAAATATGTCTCAGAAAGCCCAAGTCAGAACCATGTAGAGACAGAAAAAGGCTCAGGAGATGGTATGTTCCTTGAAACAAACTTTGGGATGCACCAATAAACAAATAAATGGTACTTTTTTGGGGCAATCACAAGCAAGGTGGGAGCTATTCTTAGAAATTACCACTACTATTTTTAATATAAATAATAGAATCATAAACATCTAATTTGACAAGGTAAATAAAACATGTAAAGGATAAAGAGATTTACCTGAGGACATACAACTAAATAATATCTGTAACTCAATTATTCAGGACTCACTGGATGTTCTTATCCAGTGCTCTTTCTTTATTCCATGTCACCACTTAGTAACACCACAGAGAAGAGGATGAATATAAATAATAGCATTCATGTATTGTAAAACTCATCTCACTTTATTATAACATATTTTAACTGTTTTTTTTTCTACTAGACTGTAAACTCCACAAGAACAGAACCTATGTCTGCTTAATAATTCACTGGGACATCTCAGGACCTAACTCATTGTAGACAATAATACCTTCCTCCTCTGAATGACTGAAAAATGACTGAACAGCAGGAATTCCACCACTCAAGATAGAACACACCCTTTGCTGTTTATATAATTTCTAATGTGGTTTCTGGTCCCTGCCCTTGCTTTTTCTCCTTTGGCACTTTCTGTAGCTTACCAGAGTCATCCTGACTCATGCTAGAGAAGCCTCCATCTTCCATACATAATGAAGTCTCTGGGACTTCTAACTCCTGGTTGACTGGATGATTGAGTCCTGGAAATATAGTTCTCTCTTCTATTTCCCTCTGGACTCTCACTGGAAGAGTTCTAAATCTCTGGGAAACATAGGCTTTCTAGCCTGCCTAGGAGAGGACCAGCCCACACCACAGAAAGTACCACTTCCTCCTCCTCCTCAGTGAATGCTACCACCCAGCCCCAAGGGAGACAAACTTTTTAAAAACTTTGAGATGTAGGCCAACTTGGTGTTTGTTAGTCAAATCAAATGTCCTTAAGCCCTTTGCAGGAGGTAGGTATGGATGCCATACTATATACTATATATAGTAGGTATAGTTGGTAGGCAGTTTGTGTCTCATTTATCCAAAGGAAATATCTAAGTGATGTACTTTTAATTTACTGAAGAAGGAAAAGTGTTCAACCTTTGCAAATTTACACTAAAATTAATTTTTCAAGGTCCAAAAAGCTACAGCTCTGTCAAATCTTTCTTTAAAACATAAAGTGTTACTAGCCATGATAAATTACACATTTTTACAAATGTCATCTCTCATAGCATTGGTATGAAGCTTAAAGAGAATGTGTGGAGACTACCCAGCACCATGCTTGGCATATCAGTTGCTTCTCCTCTTATTCCCTTTCCAGCTCTTGGGTAATGGAAGCCAGAACAGATAAAATTCCTATGTGTATGGGTTAGGAATGGTTTCAGCTGTAAATAACAGAATTAAACATAAGAGCTTAAGGATATAGGAGCATTTTCCTCACATAACATTAAGTGTAATGGAATCCACTGGTTTGGTTTGGTCTTGGCCTTTTCTTCCTGCATATTGCCTTCAAAATGGCTGCTGTAGCTCCAGACATCATATTCACATCTGAGACAGGAAAGAAGGGTAAGAGACCCACCCAGTCCTTTTACCAGGAGAGCAAAGAGTTTTCCCAGACTATTATCAACCCCCAGTAGTTCTCATATCTCATTGCCACTCACCGTCATGGAAAGTTGAGAAAATGAGTGTTTATCTTTTCTAGCCTTTGCAGTAGAGCCAGACACACTTGTAGAATGAGATAGTCAGGAATGAGTCTTTGATCAGCTAACTTGAAGTATTGCCATGTTGAAGTTTTAGCTGTTCTATAGAATTAGGGGAGGGAGTTAGGTATAGCAAGATTCAACTTTGCTTTTTTTCCTTTGTCTAACTAAAAACCCAATTTAACATGGTTGGATCCATACTGGAACATATATTAGTCTATTAAATTGCACAATCCATGGGGTGCTGGCTGACTTCTACCACCTCATGGGAACCAACCATCAAATTTTTAAAAATGGTGTGAGCCAGTTGATAAATATAGTCATTAAAAATTGAATTATGTGAATTTATATTTAAATAAATTACATTGAAAGGCATAATAAATACTTAAAACTCATCACTTTCTAATATTTTACTTCATTTGATTACTATGCTCAAGTTTATTTATGACTACTGTATCTGTATGGTATTTTGAAAATGTGCTACTGTATATTTCTTCTCATTTCTGTGTTTTATGACAGCATGTTGATAGCTTTAAATTGGCCATGGTGGGAGTATTGGCAAATGCTGCCTTTTTTTTTTTTTTTTGAGAGTGAGTCAGTTGTTAAATATTTACCAGCACACCACTATGCATAGCCCTAGAAAACAATAATTTAGAGAGAGGATGGAAATGCATATACATTTGAGTCAAGTAGGTAGACATTTCAAAACAACTTACAGAGCTCTTCCAGAGGGAAAAACACATACATAGATGGTTTTCTGTGTTTAAACCAACATAATAAAAATACATTCTAAAGCTTGCTTTCTTTTTCAAGAATGCGAAGAGAAGTGAAATTCCCTCAGCATCTGGTACTTAAGAGTCAAACTCAAACAATACTGTTCTTTTTCATTGCCACTATCATCATTAATAAACTCCCATTGCATATCTACTACGGATTAGATTCTGCATTTAACCAAACAATATCAAATGTGGTCTCTATTCTCACAGAGCTTGTGATTAAACTGGAATATTCACATAAAAAGGTAAATGAAGGAGCAGTCTATTCTGAATGCACTATACTTTCTCTTTATAACACTTAGCCTGATTTCTCTCTTTCTCTTTCTCTCTCTCTCTTTTTTTCTTTCTCTCCTCTCTCTCACTCTCTACTATACACACACACAAAATATATATATTCTGATGAAAACTTTGGTTTAATGTTGTGTCCTCTACTAGGCTTGCTGGGCTGTAAATTACATCAGGAAAGACAACTTTATTTCTTTTGTTCACAGCTGGGTCCCCATATATACACGGTGTCTGGAAGACAGTAGGTACTCAGCTAATGTTTGTTGAATGCATAAAAGAATGAATGAAATGAATTGAATAACAGGGACAATAAGAGCTATATGAAAAGAAATGAAGTAACACTTATCGATGACTGAAAATGGTTGGCAAAGCTTTAAGGAGGTGCTAGGACTTGAGTGGAATCTTGAAGAAAGGCTGGGGCATAAGTAGGGTATGGCTCTCTAATACACTGCTGATGTGAATGTAAGATAGCCATTATAGAAAACAGCAGTTTCTTTTAAAACTAAAAAACACTTACCATACAATGTAAGCAGTTGTACTCCTGAGCTTTTACTCCAGAGAAATGAAAACTTGTGTTCATGTTAAAACCTGCAAACTCATGTTCATATTATTCATCACAGCCAAACCTGGAAACAAGCCACATGTTTTTCAGTGGGTGATAAACAAACTGGTACATACATACTATGGAATGCCACTCTGTAATAAAAAGGAATAAACTATTGACACAAACAAGTTGGATGGATCTCAAAGGAATTATACTGAGTGTAAAAAGCCAGTTTTGAATGATTACATACTATATGATGCCATTTGTATAATATTCTTGAAATTTTGTAATTTTAGCAATGGAAAACAGATTAGTGGTTGCCAGGGACTAGGCCTTGGGGGAGGGAAGAAGAGTGGCTGCAAAGAGGTAACGTGATAGAACAGTTCTGCATCTTCATTGTGGTGGTAGTCATGCAAAGCCATATATATTATAAAATTGCCTTGAACTATAGACATATATACACACACAAGTGAGTACATGTATAACTGGTGAACTCTGGATAAGATCTGGGGATTGTAGCAATGTCAGTGTCATGGTGTTGACGTGGTACTATAGTTACATAAGATGCTAACATTGAGTAATGAGAGGTGAAGAGTTCATGAGACCTATCTATATATTTTTGCACAACTTCCGGTGAATCTATAATTATTTCAAAATAAAAAAAAATTTTTAAATGCATAAATTAGATATCTTACTTAAAATCATCAGATGGCTTCTTATTGCAATTAGAAGATGCAAGTTCCTTATCTTACGTCATCTGCTCCCTGCTTTTCTCTCTGACCTTATCTCGCTCTTCATTTTATTAAATAAGCTGAAGCCATACAAATCTTTCCTTGTACATGTTGTGCTCTTCTTGCTCTTTCTCACCTCCAAAATGTGTCACTTGCTGTTTCCTTCCTGAAAAGCTCCTCGCATATCTCATCTGCATGTTTTCTGGCCATTTAACCTCACCTCAACGTCACCTCCTCAGAGAAGCTCCCCTTTGTCTCCTGTATAAATCATTCCCCTCTACTTTACTCTCCATGTCATCAGTTTAGTTTCTTCCTAGCACCAGCCAACATCTGAACTCACCTTTTATTTTTATCTTTGTCTTTTTCTTTATCTTTATCTGTATCTATCTTTATCTTTATCTTTATCTATCTTTATCTTTATCTTTATATTTCTTTATCTTATATTATCTTTACCTTTATCTTTATCTATCTTTATCTTTATATTTCTTTATCTTATATTATCTTTACCTTTATCTTTATCTTTATTCATCTTCCTCCACAAGAGTGTAAACTCTGTTAGCACTGGGGCTGTACTGTCTTATTCATAACATCATCTCCAGTGGTTTAGATAGTGCCTGGTGCCCAACTCCAAGGGAAACCCCCCTCTCCACACACTTGAAATAAGCAGCATCCTTCTTTCCCCTTTACATTCTGAACAATTCCAAGAAATATAATAAAAGGGTAAAAACAGAAGTGAAAACATCACCTTTATTACCAATAAGGACTAATTTGGAAGCATAGCTTGGGCAATGCTAACTGGTTATGGAATTAGTCAGCCTTACCCATTGGGTCCCAGTCAGCTCAGGACTGCATTAGCCCCTCCTTCTCTAACACTTTGGAACATAGGTACATGCTAAATATCTTGTGAATTAATGAGGGAAGAAATAAAGGCTGGGATGAATTCCCAAGTCCTCTCTCATTTTGGGTTTGGAAAGAAGGCATAGAGAGAGGTAGGCCTGCTGCTCTATGGGTATAGGGCTTAGATGAAGAATATGGTGAGGAAGGTTAGAGATACAGGGAGAAGACAGCCTGTAGAAAATCTGAAATGCCAGGCTGAGGCACTGGGAAACTGTTCAGGGTGAAGGTGGGGGCGGTTGTGTACCTTTCTATCCATCTCCACTTGTTCATTTACTTAGGTGCTATTTTCATTATTTGGGAGAGGTGTGAGTGATTGCTTTTTTTATGACTAAGCTTACCATGGTACTCAACACAGGTACAGTATTAAGCAATCAATCAGTTTTAATAGAGTTTATGTCTTTACCACAGCTCTCTTCTTTCGAAAATAATAAAAACACACCTAACATGCTTACTTGTCAGCTACTGTAAGGCACCATATTAATCAGAAGTGGTATTGAAAAAAAACCCCACTAGTTACAAACCACCACAGCACTTCCTCTAATGGAACATAAAAAACTTGGGGAGCCAAATAGATATATTGCTTGGATCAGTCTGGCTATAGCTATGAATAAAAGACAAAAAAGTTAATTTCAGAATCAGAGGAAAGGAATATGGATTAAATGGAATATGAGATATGTAAAAATATGAGGGATAAACAATACCCCTAATTCTGGCAGCCTTGAAAAACAAAACCTTTAACATGAAATGATATCTCTCTTCTGAACCACCTCCACAACCAACAATCAAATGACCATATTGATCAAATATTGTTGAATACACACATCCAGCTTTCTCTTGATGGTTCTCTCATTATTTCCCTCTCTCTGTCTCTGTCTCTGTCTCTCTCACCATGTGTGTATATACACACACACACACACACACACACATACATATATGTATGTGTATACATATATACATACACACATATATACACACACATGTATAAAACATTTATATATATATATATATGGAGATATATGTGTGTGTGTGTGTGTGTGTGTGTGTGTGTGTGTGTGTGTAAAAGAGAGAGAAAGAGAGAAAGAAAAAGAAGAGGAGGAGGAGGGGAAAGACAGATACTGGGAGAACAGAGGAATGAGAGGTTGCTATAAGAAAAAAGCAGATACTTTATTTTGGCATTATTTGAGAATTCTGAAGAGCTGGCACAAGTCACTAAAACTTGGTGCACTAGTATTTATCCTTACTTTCTTGTGAGAGAAGAGTTCCAGAGGCCTTGAGTAACATAAAAGGGGGAAACAGATTTTTACTTACTTCAGAAATTTACTAAATGCCTATTTATAGAAACCAATTTGTTGAAAATTCACATATCACTTCATGTTAATCGAAGTTGCTTAGTGTTGCAGGAAAAGAATCAATTGATATTTGAAAATATCTTTTAGTCAGAAATTTACTCTCATTGGTAAAAAACAAGAGTGGCAACCTATAACCCACAAGAAAATATTTTTGAGAGATCTTGGGAATCCATTTCTGTAGGAAGTTAGGAAGAAGGAACACTTGATTGACAGGTATTTAGTCTTTTCTCCTGTATTTTTTATTATTGGATTCATATTGCCATTTAACTTTCCAACTGTTTAGCCATTTTCCCCCTTTTCATTAGGGGAACAATGTCTGCCAGAGTCCTGACAAGAAGCAGAAGCACATTCAAATGGAATTGGAAAGAGAATTGGACAAAGAGATGATTTACAGAATTAAGGACAGGTTAAGGAAATCACAAGGTCTGTCGAGGCCCCTCAGGAATAGCCACAGTGGGATGTCTCTGCCACCCTTCAGGCACCACGGAAGGTGGAATCGAGAAGGAGGGCTCCCAATGAGGGCTGAGGTCGAGGAGGGACACAGCAGCCAGCTTCTTGGGACACAAAACACCCAGGAGGGTGGCAAGTATACTTGGGGCAGGTGGCAAAATGAGTGAAGTTTGCCAATTAATAACAGTGTCCTTGGTATTCCAGGTGAAAGAAATTTGACTCAGCAGATTCCATTTAGATAGGACTATTCAAGAGATTTTTTTTTAAAAATAAGATTTTAAAATTTATTAAAAAGGTTTTTTTTGCTTCAAATACATTTTAGATTAGAAGTTAACATATAAAACTATTTTTATGGGATAATACATTGTATTTTCTGTATTACATGAAATAATTTATATTGAAAATCAAGTGACATTTCACAAGAAGTTCTATAACAATTATATCTTTAGTTCAGTCCTTTCCTGAGACTCAGATCTGTGTATTTTGACATTTCCATTGGAATCTCTAAAAGGCACCTTCAACTCAATTCATTTAAAAAACAAACTCATGGTGTCCCATTTTAAATCCAGTCTTTCTACAATGTCTAGTCTGGTGAATACCTTCACTATATATCTAGAAATGTAGCACTGCTCATACATTTTATCTCCAGTCTCCCAAACACTATGTCCTCTTGATTTTATTGGAGTGTCTCTCCAGTGTGATCTTCTCTTCCCTTCTGCATTGCAATTTCCTAACACTTAAGCTGCCATTACTTCTCCCTTGAACTATGGCAATGTCCTGCTTATTTGTTGGCTTATGTTTACTACTGCCTCTTCTCTAGTTCATTCTCCACAGGGCAGGCACAGCCGTCTTTTCAAAATATAGCATGAACATGTTACACCTGTGCTTAAAATTATTCAGTGGCTGTCTGCTGCCCTGAGCAAAATCCTTAACAAGGTCGATGAGCCCTCAATGACCTAGCTTTGTCTGCCCACTTTTCAGCCCAGCACTTTTCATTCTTCCTCTTGCTCAGGCACATTGGCTTTCTTTCCGTTGTTTCTACTTCTGTGCTTCTGCTTCAAGATCTAGAATTCCCCCTCCCCTCTTTTCATCAAATTAGCTGAACTGACTTTTAAATTTTAGCTCAAATGTTACTTCCTCTGGGAGTCCTTCTTGAAATCTAGACTAGATAAGGCCTTCAGTTACATGATGTCATAACAGCTTATACTTTTCTTTCTTAGCTATTATCAGTTTGTAATTATATGCTTGCACAATTGTTTGATTTAATCTGTCTTCCCATCTATGCCATAATATTCATGATATACAAGTTTATTTCCATTTTCCTCACTAGTGGTTGGTATGTTGTAAGGCACACAGTAGGTACTATATGAAGAAAGAAGCCTAAAGAAACTTTGTAACCTGGAAGGGTCCCAGATGCAAGTGACAAGGTAGGCAGGTTATGATATTTGGAATGGCTTGGGAAAGATACAGTCAATTGGTAGGTGGGCTACAACAATGGTGACCCTTGGGCAGGAGAGAATGGAAAAGATATGTCAGGAACAAAAAGCATGTTCACAGATACCCTCTATGCTTCTGTAACATGGTGCCATGTTGGGGAAAGCACACTAAACTGTGTCAGGACACCTGCTTTCAAGGCCTAGATTTGATGCTAATTAGCTGTGTCTTTTCCTCTCATTCTTAATTTCATCTGTAAAATAACAATGTTGGATTATTATAGCAGTAGGATTCTTAGTTGCAGAGAACAAACATTGCCTCAGGGCCATTTAAACACAAAATAAACTGGTTGAAAGAGTGCTGGCTGGCTCACAGGATTACCAGGAAGCCTGAAGAAGCAGACTTAGAGAACTGGCAAGAACAAGGAAGATGGCACAGGCAAAACCCAGGTCAGAATCTCAGTGTGGGGCCAGACTCCCGCGAGGCTATGGCAGCCACTGTGCCATTGAATGCTGAGTGTCACAGCTTGTGGCCCTGCCAGGAATGGACACTGACACCCCTGTTGGCACATTGGCTATGCTGCCCTTGGGAACTGGATGTTGCTGCCTTTGCTGCTACCCTTGGAAAGAATTCTCCACTCTCCCTGCTTCTTCACGTCATTAATTTCTGACTCAAAAACCTGAGCAGGTACTTCTGACATGCCAAGCTCGGTCATATGTTAGAGCCCTACTTGTTGGGGGAAACTGGGAAAACAGAGCTTCTTAGAGAGGGAGGCAGGCTCTGTTGACCACAGACACTCCTAAAATGGAGAATTCCCTATCGTAGGATTCAGAGGGCTCAGATTCTGGGCAGCTGATCAACATCAAATGTCCAGTACTAGGTAGTCTCGAAGGTCCCTCCAATGTTGACAATCCACGTGGCCACCAGCAAAACAAGACTGGGTACAGTCATCAACTCAACCCCCTTTTCATGAACCTTAGCAACTTACAAAAGTGACAAACATCATTGCTTTGCCACAGAAACTCTGTTCTGTATCACAAGTCCTTCTTTCTAGGTACTTGGGAGACGTACTCTGCATGTCCTTGAATTACATGTTTATTTGAGCCACTGAAGCCAGCCTGTTTTTTCTTGGCTCCACAGCCCTAAAAATAGGGCATTATTGAATAGCCTAATAACCTGGTCAGAGCCCTTGGAGTGCAGCAGGCCCCTGTGTTGATTCATATTTTTAGCGGGCAGATGCTCTTTCTATTGGAATATCTATTTTTAAACTTGCCAAATGTCAATTCTTTCTCAACTGCCGATTTCTGTTCTCAAAGACATGCTTGTGTGTTTGTTTTGTTTTTCCTGACAGGATTAATTCTGCAATGCAAGAGGCACACTTCGGTCATTAGTGGGCCTTTTTGGGCAGAAGTAACATTGACTTTCTCTTTTTATTTCACTGAGAGCTAGGCGAATCAATGAAAAAGGGATTCTGGAAGTAAAAGATCCAGGATTTTGGAATGATTTATGCACCCTCTTTTAATGTAGTTTCCACCATATCTGCTTCCTTAGGCAAATAGCTTGCATTTAAAGTAGCCAAGCTGTGGGAGCAAAGCTAGCTTTATAAAATCATTCAGTGCGAATAGCTGATTCCGGCTTAATTTGTTACTACTCCAAAGTAACACAGAGGTGTGAAATATAAAGTAATGTGACTGATGCTTTAAAAATCACCAGAGATCTGACACATCCAAATGTATGTGGAACTCCTCAAAGAGCCTCCTTTAGAAGGCATTGTGCTTTGTCCGAGAATATCTTTTTGTTTGAAGCAGTTTTTGGAATACTTTTTTCAAAACTACCTTCTCAGGCATAGATCAGGCTCTAGAATGTCCTCAGTGATAGCAGCCCCAGATGCTTGAGGAACTGGGGTGTTAGCTCAGGAGCAGATGCTGTCCTACTCATAAAGCTTTCCAGATCCCTCACTTAGAAACACCCTCTTCTGCCTTTGAATCCCATACACTCCAATTACAAGGCATTTCTAATGACTCGTTATCTTTCTACATGATATCATCATCATTTGGTACTCTTAGTACTCTTCTCAGTATACAATGCTAGCTAGGCCAGCCCAGCCCTGTGAGAGGGGACCTGCTTGGTGGCTCTGCTGTGCCTTCACTCTCCCAATGGGAAAATCAGGCTGGTTGGCACTGTGGATTTGGGCCTGACCTCTGCAGGGGCTTCTGGGGCAACAAAGGCCACTTGTTCATTCCCAGAGGAGGCAAACTCTGACTTGATGCCAGAGATTGATCCTGGCAGTGGCATTTCCTGAAGGGAATTGTACCCTTCATCTCCCCTTGGTTCATACATTCTGACTGCCAGCAGGCCTGGCTCAAAGCCATCTTGGCAAAGAGGAATTTTTGTAGCCTGATTGGTTTAATTATGCTTTCTTCCCAAATTCCTATCCTTGGGCAAAAATAGTCTCTAAACAGCTTTTGTACCATGGGGGATAGGATGGGGAAAACATGCAGGGGAGGAAAGAAATCAGGGCAAGGACACCTAAGCTGGAAATAGGTTAATTCCTCATTCAAGAATAATGTTATTTTTATAATAATAGGTAACAGTCATTAAACATCTACTAAGTCTGAGATCCTTTATTAGAAATTTGTACATATATTAGCTCATTTATTTTTCTTAATTATAGCCTTTGAGTTGGAGTTTTTTTGTTGTTGTTGTTATTCCCACTTTATAGATTAGAAAGTTAAGGCTTGAGGAGGTTAAGAACCTTGCCCAAAGTCAATAAATAGCAGAGATGGGCTTAAAGCTTATAGGGAAGCCCATGCTGACATTTTTTTGCCTTGGGGATGAGAATATCAAATTATAGTATGGTTTCTAGTGCAGGGGTCAAGTAAGGATCAAAGGTCAAGTAATAATCAAAATAGTAGATTCGAAAGAGATCCAAACATGACCCAGGATAATCCCAGGGGTCTACATGTTAATGACTTTTTTGATGTTTATTCCTGTCTACTGGGATGTAGCTTGGTGTAAAAGAGAGAACATGGGCTTTGGAATCATATAGACCCAGGTTTGAAACTGAACTCAGCCTCTTCTATCTGTACAGCCCAGTACAGTTTATATAACCTCACTGTGACTCAGTTTTCTCATCCTTAAAATGGTGGTTGTGACTCACAACTCATAGAGCTGTGAAGATTAAGTCAGAAAAAATAAAAAAAAATAAAAAACTTCTCGTGCCTGGAGTGTCAATAGCGACAAATAAATGGTAGCTATTAATACGGTACTGATGTGAAGGGAAGCCCCAAATGTTATTATTAGCCTCCCTCTCATATTTTATTATGAGCTGATAAATTCCACTATTAACATTGGAGCTAAGATGTGCTATCTCTGGGAGGCCCGATTAAAATGAAAATATCTTAAAGGGAAAACATTTTAAACTATGATTAAGCTAAATTATTGTCTTAATTAATAATTAAGCTATATGTTGGTCAGGCTGCAAAGTAAGGTGGTAATGTGTAAAAAAAAAACCCCTTAAATTAGTAACATTAACAACAGCTGCTTCCATTTAGCTAGAATCTATTATTTGTTCGAAGTCTTTTATTGTTAACCCTGATGACTACCCTGTGGGGATAGTATTGTCATCACTTGATTTATGAGCCTTAGAAAGAGATTAAGCAACACTTGTGAGGCCACCTGAGAGTAGTTGGTGGAGGAAAGGATCCAAGTACAGCCTAACTCCAATAGCCATACTTTCCCCATTAGGCTTTTTTATTCTTAGGCCTGGCAGTCCCACTTTTGGGGGAAAGAAGTGAAGAAAGAAAAGAAGGTAAATTGTTAAAATGAAAACCAAAAACTATTTACAGCTTATATTTACCATGTAGCCACATGACCCCAAACTGGAAGGTGGAGAGCAGAGTTGCTACACATTAACATAATGTAGCAGACTTCCAAAGACGCATCTGTGAATCATGTCAACAGAGAACATCTGAAACTATAACAAAAAGGATGGAATGCAAAATAGTATCACAAAGAGTATATGGATACTTCTCAAAGTTAAGAGAAATTTACTCTCTACCAATAAGGATCAGAAGTATCTAGAGTTATGCAAATAATTGTTATATGATGTTCTCTGTTATAAAGAAAAAAAGAAAGAAACCATATTGAACCATGTTTTTAAGAAAAGGAGATATATATATTTTTTATCTACCTAAATTTAAGTGATAAAACCCTTATAGGACATTTGGTCCTCTCCAAAATGTCCACTCCAAAAATTCTGTCCCAGATATCTTGGACAGGACCAAACGTCCGCTAATCAATAAAACTAGCTTCTGAAAAACACTGAAACAAAAAGTAATCACTATCTTGAGAGTGATTTATTTATTACAGTGTTTCCTCACCTAGAATTTGAGGACTCTTAGGGATAATGATAGAGGGGCTCCATGCTTTGTGCTATAACCCACAAAGCATGATGGGAATTGTATATATTAACTGTGCATTAATTGATTTGGCAATAGTTAAGAATATTAGAGTTTGGGCCCTGTCATCAGACCATCTGAGTCTGAATCCCAGTTTTGTGACCTACTTGCTAAGTGAAGCTGGTCAAGATAATCTCTTCTGTCTCCTCATCTGTAAAATGGGGTTAATAATGATGCCTACCTCAGTGGGTCACTGACTGCTGCATGATAAGATTTCTGTAAACATTAGCTATTATTAAAATATGAAGGTGCTTTGCTTTGATCCAAGGTTGTATCAGTTCAGCACTAATTTTGTTACCTAAAGTAAGTGTGAAGTTTCAGCTGATAATTGTACAAGCTTCTAATCGCCAAAATACGGGGAAAGGGATTAACTGGGAGTAAATGCAGTTTGGTCAATAAAATCTTTCAAAATTGGGAGGGTGAGAAGGGAATTAATGTGACAAGAACCCTTGGTGTAAAATTTGAGGATGAATGCACAAGAGAGATACGTTTTGACAAGGATAAGGGGAATGGGAGGCCTGAGCAGAACACAGAGGTGGTGAAAACTGTAGCCGCCACAGACTTTCGCCAGAATCAGAGAGAAAGGGTTAAGTTTTACTGAGGCCTGACCCTTTCTGAAGATAGATTGTTGTCCTATGCTTTCTGTGCTGTGGTTGGATTGTAGATTGCGACACATGAACCCAAACAAGGACCTGCAGAGATGAAAAGTATTTCAGAAGGTGTTTGTGCAACCTAGATATCAGCTCTGGCATCACAAGTCCTCCATATGGTTTCTCTCTGGCTCAGACCTCTTCTTCTACTTACTGCTTTGTGCTAGTCCAAGTCAATGCAGAGGCCAAGCCCAGCTCTTCCATCAAATTTCAGAACCAATTCTCACACACTGATTTTTTCATGAATTGAGTCATGCTACTGAAGATGGGTGGGGGCAGGTATTGTCAGTCAGAGTCATGTCCCAGACACATAGCTTTCTGTCTCCTCCTAGTTTCATTTCCCCCCATTTCATATACATTCCTCCCCTGTCTCACATGAGAGAGACAAACCAATCCCAACCCAAACACTTATCGTATTTTGCCAACAGGGATAGTTTACCTATCTTAAGAGGAATTCTGATAAAAATGTTTTCTCTGTCACAATATAGTTTATGAGTATTAGGCCAATACAATACTTGTGACTAACATTTTATGCAAAAGGAGTTCTTACAAATAAAATGTAATTATAAAAAATATAAAAATGTGTATAAACAGTTGTCTATCAGTAGAGTTTTGACAAATTAGAATCCCTTCGATGGAAAAAGTTTGGACCAATGGTAAGACAATGGGAGCTACTGAAGAACCTTAGTAGGAGATTTATGCCATTAGATGTGTATGTCTTTTAAGAAGTTCACTCTAGTAACCCTAGGAGAAATGACAGGAGGGAGGCAAAAATAGATGCAAGGAAACCACAGGCAGGAGACAAGAAGCTCTAGGATAAAACAATGGAGTGGAAGTATGGATTTAGGAGATTGAGTTTATAGAAGTTAGTGGCCAATGGATGTGGGAATTGGGAGTGAGCATCAAGAATTAGGGTGAGCAGCTTGGCCTGGTTTGCCTGGAACTTTATCAGTTTTAAAACTGAAAGTCCTATGTTCTGAGAACCTCTTCAGTCTCAAGGAACTTGGGATAGTTGGACATCTTCTGGTTTTGTTACTTGGGAGAGCAGGAGTGTGGCACTGGCAGTCATTGAGTGGAAGGACGCAGAAAGAAGTGATTAGTGGGTGATAAAGTGGAAGGGGAGGTGGTGTTTGGTGATAACGGACTCTTGACTATCATGTATTTGAGATGCCTGTGGCATATTCAAGCCAAGAAAACAACTTTGTGGTCAGATAAAATGTCAAGGCAGGTGAGGAAGACTTGATAATAATGAATCAACAATCACACTACCACCTAACAAAAAACCATTCTAAGTACTTTCCATCTGATCTTCACAGCAACCCTAGGAGGTGAGAATTATTATCCCCACTTTACAGATGAGGAAACTGAGGCCCAGAGGATAAGGAACCTATTCAAGGTCAAAAGTCAAAAAGCTAGTTAGTGGAAGTGCTGGAGCAAACATCTCTAGCTAAAGATGTTCTTTGAAATATATTTAATAATAGCAAAACATCACAAACACCTGGAGTAGGAGGCAAATAGGTTGGTCAATTAAGACACACTTATAAAACTGAATAAGTGCCCTCAATTTGTCCCCTACCCCCATTCCTAGAAAACGAATGCCACCTTCTTCTCTTTTTGCCAGCCTTCTTCTTTTAGGCCACTGTAGTGTCATAATGACAAAGAAGTGAGAGCAAAGATGAGGGGGTGGGGAGTGGTGAAGACACTGATAGAGAAGCAGCTGTGACAGATCAGAAAAATGGAAGAGAGAGAAAGTGAAATTATTTTAAAGACAGGTTCTTATTGCACGAATCTCCTTCACGGTGTGAGTTCTTTAGAAATCACTTTCTGGTGGCTGAGCTCAGTGTCAGTGACAGGCAGCACTTCATTGTAGGATCAGGGTAATGCCACTTGTATTGTCACAGCATTGTCAGAGCATCAGGGGGTGATAGGAGCAAGGAGAGTGTCCTAGGAACCACTTGAACAGGGAAGGCCAAGAGAATAACCAGGCACCTAGAGAACTGCTCATGTTCCATGTGCTAGAACCCTAGTCAAACAGGGATGAATCACAGCCCTGACCTGCCTGGAGTTTCTGCTTAGTAGAAGAGACAGACACAGAAATAACACAGTTTTATTAAAATGCATAATTGGATTGGTGCTGGTCTACACACCAGGATGTGCAGGCAGGGAGGAACTCCACTTAGCTTGGCAATGGAGGGACTTAGGCTGTTGAACAAGACTTTCTGGAGGAAAAAGCAGCTGAACCAAGAGAGAAGGTGTAAGGGGAAAGATGTTCCAGAAAGAGGGTTCTCTGTGGCCAAAGAGGGTAAGGCAAGAAATAGCATAGTGTGTACAGGCAACTACATACAAGTCAATGGGACCAGAAGAGCAAGTCTGAAGCGGGGAATGGGGGCTGATGGGGCTGGGGAAGAGAGGGGGACTAGGTCAGAACCACTGTGACCTGATTAAGCCTCTGGGCCACTGACACTTGAGTGAAAGGTTTTTAAATAAGGGCCCATTTTGTTGGTTTGTTTTCAGAATGGGAGGAACTTGAGCAAGTTTACAGGCTTATTTAAGGTAGAGGTGAGACAGTAAGATTGAATGCTGGAAGAAGACGGGATTCACCAAGGGTTTGAGTCTCTAGAAAGTAGGGGGTCATAGGGGAACAAGGAAAAGGGATGAGGAAAGATGAAGTATCTAGGTGCAGATGTAAATTCTCTTGCAGTAGGAGAGAAAGCTCAGGGGTGCGTATATCATCACCTCTGTTTTCTCAAAGAAGTTGTTCAAAGCATGTGTGTTAGGGGTGGGCAGTGATGGGAATGAGAGGGAGAGCCAATTACAAATTAGCAAAAGGCTATCAAACTCCAGGTCAGTGGAGGGAAGACGCTATGAACCAGTCTGCTGGTGTCATTTCTCCAGCAGTGCTTGGTGAGCTGGGTGCAGGTACCAAGAAGACCAGTTGAGGCTGGTGGGGCAGGAGTGCAAAGTTGGTGAGCAGGTGGAGGAGTCCCTTTCAGGCCAACCAACCATGGGCTGGGCTCGGGTAGCAAGGAAGGAACAGAAAGGGGACTGACTGCTAGATTAGAAGATCATAGAGGAATCAAAGGCAGAGAAGTTACGAAGAAGCCTGTATCTTTCTCCTGTGCCAGAATGGCCTGCAGTAGCAGTACTACCATGTTGCTTGGTCTTGTATAAGTAATTTTCTGGGCCTCAGTTTCCCCATCTGTATGGTTACATAATCACTATGGTATTCTCCAGCTCTAACTGTGTATGATTGTGCAAACCAGCATGACCCAGCCTCTTGGGCCTCTGGGTGAGGGCACTTTCCATACCTTCTATATTGGAACTGCTGAACTGGCGTGAATCATTTTCTGCTTAGAAGGAGCTATGCATGTGGTTGGGAATGAGATGTGAGATTTTAGCGCATCAGGCTCAGGTGTCAAGCAACAGTTCTAGATGGCATTGGCTAAAAAGTTACATTCAGGTTACTTTGTCTCAGTGGTCTCAGTAAGTATTAATCAACATACTAGATGACCTTGGGCAACCATTTACTACTTGGTTTATTCAACTATCAAGAAAAAACAAGTAATTATATACATAGAGTGACCATGAAGAAGTGTGATGCAGAATGGTTGGGGGAACAGAGATATAAACAGAAATGTTTATTTCTGGGAAAGCTGATGCCTTAGGTCAGGTTCTCTGGAAGCAGAACCTAAGACAGGGATTCTTTTTCAAGAGATTTACTGAGTCGATTATCTCAGAAGAAGGGGAGAGAAGGAAGTGGGTACTTTCATGAAGTCTCTTTTTACAGGAGAGGAAACTGAGGCTTAAGGAAGTTAAGTAAAGGTTACTTACTGTGAAGAAGTGGGGAAACTGGCATTATCTTACTCCAGTGTGTGGGCCTTTAATAATTTTACTTATTCTATGGACTCACTGAAACATGGTTCCAAGAAGAGAGTGAAAAGCTAGCTTTTTACAAAGTAATTAAATTTGGCACACTGTTTCTTGCTCCATTGGTCAGAGAACCTCAGCAGCATTTGGATTTCTAATTAAATCAGGCAGATTTAATTAGGGTTCCTGGGGCTACCACCTAGTCCTTTGGAAAGTTTTGTGATGCGTTTTACATAAAAATACAAAACAGTTCCAGGCTTCTCTGTGCAAAATGGTGACATCAGCTACTGAGTTTGGCACCATTTTGTGTTGAGGTAACAGTGAACTGACAGGGGTTTGTAACAACAACTCGTTACTGAAAGCAATCAATTGTTTATACTTGTTTACTTGGCTATCTCTCCCCTAAACTGTGAACTCTATAATAGTAGGGATCATGTCTGTCTCATTTATTAAAATAACCTTAGAAGGTGAGAATGGATTATGGGCAGGCATCCAGCAGTGCCTGCCAAGCTCTCACGTGCCTGAAGGAAGACATGTCACAAAAATGACCATTACAGTGGAATTGTTGGTATTTGAAAAAGATTTGGAATGACATCTGGATTGTTTCTAGTTTTTGACTATTATAAGTAAAGCTGCTAAACACATTTGTGTATAGATTTTTACATGAATATAAGTGTTTATTTTTCTGGAATAAATGCCCAGGAATGCTATTGCTGTTATAGTAGTTTCATGTTTAATTTTAAGCCGAACTGTTTTCCAGAGTAGATGTACTGTTTTATATTCTGAACAACAAACTGTGAGTGATTCAGTTTCTCCAAGTCTTTCCAGCATTTGGTGTCACTCTTTTTGTTTTAGCCATTCAAATAGATTTGTAGGGATAGCTCAGTGTGCTCTTAATTTGCATCTCCCTAATGGCTAACAATATTAAGCATCTTTTTATATGCTTATTTCTATCTATATATCCTCTTTAGTGAAAAAACTCTACTTATCTTTCTGCCACTTTCTAATTTTTTTTTTAATTTAACCATTGAATTTTGAGCTATTTTTATATATTCCAGCACTCTGTCAGGTGTGTGATTTGCAAACATTTTCTCCCAGTTTGTAGGTTTTTTTTTTCATCTTTTTCACAGGGTCTTTCATAGAGCACAAGTTTTTAATATTGATAAAGTACATTTTATCCGTTTTCCTGTTTTTGAATCTTGAAGATTTTCTCCTATGTTTTGCCCTGAAGTTTTATAGCCTAACATTTTACATTAAAGTCTGTAAACCATTGTGAGTTAATTTTTCTATAAGTTGTGAGTCTTGGGTCAAGGTTCATCTTTTTCTTTGCTTTGGATGTTCAATTATCCCAGTACCATTGGTTAAAAAGGCTATTCTTCTCCCTCGTGTGACTTTTGCATTTGAGTGTATTAATGTGGGTTTTTTTCTGGCTTCTCTATTCTGTTCTGTTGATTTGTTTCTATCCCTCCACCTGCACCACATAGTCTTGATTTCTGTAGTCATAGAATAAGTCTCCAAAGCAGGTAGTCCGATTTCTCCCATATTATTCTTTTTAAATTGTCTTAGCTTTTCTAGTTTCTCTGCCTTCCCATATAAGTTTTAGAATAAGCTTTTCTATATTTATAAAAAGTCATAGATAAGAATCAGATTAAATCTATAGATCAGTTTGTGAAGAACTGACATTTTTATTTGTGATGAGTCTTTCAGTCCATGAACGCTGTAACTTCTCATTTGTCTTCTTTAAATTCTTTCATCATTCTGTAGGTTTCAGCATATAAGTTTTATACATGTTTTGTTTGATTTACACCTAAATATTTTATTTTAAATTTGTTCACTAATACAAATATAATTGATTTTTGTTTGCTTATGTTATATATTACGACCTTTTAAAACTTACTTTTTAGTTCTAGAAGTTTTTAAAAAGTTTTTTGTTGCCTCTTTGGGATTTTCTACATAGACAATTATGTCATCTGTGAATAGGAACAGTTTTACTTCTTCCTGTATCTATATGCCTTTCCTTTCTTTCTCTTTCCTTCCTTCTTCCCTTCCTTCCTTCCTTCCTTCCTTCCTTCCTTCCTTCCTTCCTTCCTTCCTTCCTTCCTTCCTTCCTTCCCTTTTTAATTGCACTGGCTAAAACTTCCAGCATGTTGAATAAGAGTGGTTAAAAGTTTACATCCTTGCCCTGATTCTGATGTTAGGAAGAAATCATTTATCATTAAGTATGTTAGCTGTGGGTTTTTTGTAGTTGCTCTTGTTGAGAAGTTTTTCTCTTTCTAGTTTTCAGGGAGTTTTTTTAAAATCGTAAATGAAAGTTAAAATTTGTCAAAAGAGTTTTTCTCATCAATTGATATGATCATGTGATTTTCCTTTTTTAACCTGTTAATATGTTAGATTTTTGAATATTGAACTAGTCTTACATCCCTGGAGTAAATACTTGGTCACGCTATATAATTTTTAAATATATTACTGAATTATATTTGCTAATATTTTGTTAAGAATTTTTGCATCTATATTCATGAAGAATAGTTGCCTGTGGTTTTCTCTTCTTTCTTTCTTTCTTTCTTTCTTTCTTTCTTTCTTTCTTTCTTTCTTTCTTTCTTTCTTTCTTTCTTTCTTTCTTTCTTTCTTTTTCTTTCTTTTCCTTCCTTCCTTCCTTCCTTCCTTCCTTCCTTCCTTCCTTCCTTCCTTCCTTCCTTCCTTCCTTCCTTCCTTCCTTCTTTCCTTCCTTTCTTTCTTTCATTTTTTTTATTGTCTTTGGTTTTGATATCAGGGTGATATTAGCTTTGTAAAATGAACTGAGAGGTGTTCCCTCCCCTTCCATTTTCCAGAAGAGATTGTGTAGAACTAGTGTTAATTCCTTTTTAAACATTTGGTAGAATTGTCCAGTGAAAACATCTGGGCCTGGATATTTGCTTTTGGGGAGTTTAAACAAATTCAATTTCATTAATAGACAACATTATAGAGACAGTGAAAAGGGGGTGATTGTCAGAGGTTCATGGAAAGGAAAGGAGGTATGAATTGGTAGAGCACAGAGGGATTTTAGGGCAGTAAAACAATTCTATCTGATACTGTAACAATGGAGACGTGTCATTATACATTTGTCAAAACCATGAGATGGTACAACACTAAAAGTGAAACCTAATGCAAACTATGGACTTTGGGTGATATTGATCAGTCAGTGTAAGTTCAACAATTGTAACACATATACCACTCTGGTGGAGGATGTTGATAAGAAGGGGATTGGTAGGCTGTGGGTGTGGGGGGCACAGGTACATGGGAACTCTGTGCTTTCTGCTCAATTTTGTTATGAACCTAAAACTTCTCTAAAAAAAAAATCTATTAATTAGAATAAACAAATCTGAGTCTGTGTGGTTGCAAAATGAGTGCTCTTACATCATTATCCATGTCACTAGTGTTCAGCTCACAACTTGCATTGTGCCTGTATTCAGCTGCCCCCATGTAGACTCCTGAGGTCCTAATTCTGTGAGTGGCTGGTCGTTGTGCCTAAGCCTGAGACACCCTTGAACTCTCTCAAGTTTTGCTATCTCTGGTACCCCACTCCTCCCATGGTTTAGTAGGTTTTGAATCTAGAAGTCAGACCGACTTGAGTGACAACCTCTCTAAGACTCATTTATCTAATCTGTGTAAAAAGGGGAATATCAGAAGATTATGATGTCAGGTACCCAGGGTACTGCCTGGCTCAAGGTAAGGATTTCTTCACTTTTCTTCCTTCTCTCCTGATCCTGTTGCTTAAGGTGGCCAGCTGGAAAGGTGGCCCTTTCAGAGTAAAAAGTAAGGAGATGGGGTGATGACCCCGGTGGACTTACTTGCACATAGTAGCTAGGCCAGCCAACACCTTTTCCCACAACTGATGCACATCTCAATATATGTTTGTTTCTGGGTCCCCTTGAGGGTGGGATGAAAGCAGGGAGCACATGGAGTTATGGGGGAGGGATTTTTTTTCAACCAACACTAGCAACTTCATTTCCGATTCTCACAGGCGACCTGAATGCCCATCACATCAGGTAGGGAGAGCTGCCCAGATCTGACACTAACCCCTTGTAGGAATGGCTGGCAGGCCCACAGGGCCAGAGTTGATGCCTGCAGGCCAGTGGAGGCTGGATGAATTTAGTGCCTGTGAATGAGGTGGGATTGGCGACCCTTGAGACAAACACCCTCTTTGTCCTTGAGCTGTACCTCCCAGACGAGGGCAGTACCAGCTTTCTTCACTCCATCCTGTTCACAGTCTCTGGCCCAACTCAGCTGTGAGGAGAGGCACAGAGGCTCCCATGTTGTAAACTCTAAAAAGAACGAGTTAATTTTTTGTGTCTCAAAGACCTACAAGCATGGCTGGAGTCGCATAGCAGAGAGTTTCCAAGAGAGCAGTTTTCAAACATTTTGACTATAGTCTGTAGTGAGAAATAAATGTTGCATCATAAACCAGTGACACATACAAACACATTCATGAGTGGTTGAACACATAATTTAAACATTTGAAAAGGCAATAAAATAGACTAGACAGTATATGAATACAGTAAAGATAAATATTGTTTTGGGAAACTTGATTCTTTCACTCTCACTCATTCTGCATGTGTGTATATGTGTATGGTCATGATATAAATTGTATTTCTGACTGTAGATTGTGGTAGAGAAGACTGAGAAACACTTATTTAGATTACTGTTTCCCCAACTGTATATTAAATCTCCAGCTTGGAGAGTGACAAAATGTTAGCGTATTGAAGGCCCCCAGAATATGTTGAAAAATCATGCAGTAAAGAAATCTGTTGAACTTTGCTGATCAAGAGTGTGGCCTTGGATTTGGGGAAAAGAAGTTTCCCCAAATGCTTATACTACTATCTCATAAAAGTCCTCTAGAATTTCCTCAGGGGTTACAGTGACAGGGTAAGGGTAAGGGGACTGCTTCAGAAAAAACAGAGCTACTAAGTCTATTATATTGTTGACTGCCCTGTAAAATTTATTTTGAAAAAATTTTCTTGCTAAAAGTGTTTGAAAACTACAAGTCTAGCCCAACTCTTTCATTTTATGATTAGGGAAACTGAGGCTCAAAAAATGGAAATGACTGTCTCAAAGTCACCCAGTGAGGTCATATTAGGGCTGGGACTCAGTTTTGCTGAGTTCCTAACTGTAACCCAGGGTCAAATAAACACCCCAATGTGGGGGCGGGGGCGTCTAGGGATCCTGGGGTACGGCATCACAGGACCTGGCCTTGTTCCTTGTTTCCTGCTCTGTTGCTGACCTTTTGAGAATGATTTGACTTCTCTGTATTTGAGCATTCTCATCTGTAAGATGGTAAATAAGAATACTACCTTAAAAATTACATAATATATGACACTCCTTTGAAAAGCAAGATATTGTATAACAAATATAAAGAACTTATTTCTTTTTTTTTCTAAGTCTTAGAAAGGAGATCCTACAGTTCCAGACAGGAGGTGACCAACACTATTTATTGTAATTTAACAAAAACATTTTCCTGTTGTCCAGTTCTAAGAAAAGTTGCTGATTTTACATATATATATATATATATATATATATATATATATATATATATATATATATATATATAGAGAGAGAGAGAGAGAGAGAGAGAGAGAGAGAGAAGTAAGCCTGTTTAGCTGTTTAGGAATTCCTCTTTTCTTTCTAATGAAACCCTATTTATCGTTTTCCTAGAAGTGACACTACCTAGATTGTATTCAAAGTCAAGATTTTTATATCCAACAGTGTCTATATATAGTACTGCTTGTTCAGCTTCTGTTGAACAGATGCTTGAATGGTGTGTTATTGCTTGGGCCTGCAGACCCACTCTCCATCCTGGAAGCTGACTTCTAAGAGTCTCTTGAGTGCTTCCTTGCCTTTCGGTTTCTGGATGAGTCTGGCCCAAAGAGAAATACTGGCAGGAGCTCAGAGGGCAGTGGGGAGTGGGTTTGGGGTGTTTACTTCCTTGGCTGCCTTCCTCTGAGAGCTGCAGCTCCAGTCACGTGGCCCTTCTCCCTTGCCTTGCCCTGTCTCTCAGTTCTGATAATCACTCTGTCCTCTGGCTTTGGCCCTCACAGGTACTAGACTGTCCTTGTGATTTCTCCATACCCTGATTATACTTTGGTAATTCCTTCATTAACTCTCCCCAAGTTATCCATTTGGAGTGAGACATCTGTTTTCTGCTGGGACCTTGGCTTATATGCTGTTTCATATATATATTTTTTCATAATACTGCATATTTTCTTGCTTTTTTCCATATAGGGTTGTGACACCTGTTAAAGTATCAAAGACTGACATTTTTCTTTCTTTTACATCCCTTGTGTTGGAAGGCAGCAATGATTAGAACTTCCTTATCCTAGAGTGCTTTAAAAACCACTGATGTCTGAGCCCTACCTGGAGAATCTGATTACTGGGTCTGGGTGAGACTCAGTGTTGCATTACCAGAAACTTTAACAGGAATCACTGGTGCAGGGAAGGAAGTCTTGCTCTGTAATTTGTTTTTGAGAGACTGTAGGCGAGTCCTTCTTCTTGGGCTCAGATCCCTATCTGTCACTTGTGCAAGTATATGTGATGTATGTGCGTGTATGTGTATGTGTGTATGTGTACGTGTATACATGTGTATGTGTGTATATGAGTACTTGTTCATGAATGTGAATGTGTGTATATGTGGATGTGTATGTGTGTATGTGTGTGCATACATGTGTATTTGTGTGTATGTGTATGTTTGTTGATCTCTGGCTCCTTAAGTGGATCTTACAGCCTGATTTCAGCCTGAGGACTTTGGTTCTGGCCATGCACTACTGCCCTCTTGTGGACATGAACACAGTTTCATCTGTGGCTGAAGTGTCACAACTGAATGAGACTTCAAGAGGTGGTTTAATTCAATGTAGGAAAAGCTGAACTTAATCATTCTCAGAAGATGGCCATCTCTTTTTCTCTAACAGCTTTCAGTAGAGACCTCTTCTTAGCTCCTGTGCATTCTTATTTTGAGTTCATTAATTTGTTTAGAATTAGCTCTCCATGATGAGGGGAGGGAATGGATTAATAGTTTTGCAGAGTAACCATGATTAAAAATAAAGCAGAGCATTTAGGAAAAATTAAAATACCACATGATATCACGTATATGTGGGATATAAGCATAAAAGCAAAAAACAAACAGAATAAACAAATAGAGACTCATGGACACGGACAATAGACTCGTGGTTACCAGAAGGCAACGGGGAAGTGGGTAAAGGGCAGGTAGATGGGGTAAAAGAGGTCAAATATGTGGTGACAGAAGGAAATTTAACTATGGGAGGGGAACACACAATATATATATGCCTTACTGTTGAATTGTACACCTGAAACACTGGATTTCATTAACCAATGCCACCAAATAAATAAATAAGTAAGTAAAAATAAGTAAGTAAATAAATAAAAATCCTACAAATTAGATCCTAGGAAGAAGAGCCAGTAGAGCAGAGTGGCTGGGTCTTGGGGATAAGGGAGCAAAGTTTCTGTGTCCAGCTGAGCTGCTGAGAATGCCCTACCTGCCCTCCCCTTAAATACCCCTTCTAAACCTCTTCTAACCTGCCACCTGGCTTCAGCCTCCTCTTGCCTCCGTCTGGAGCCTTCTTTGAATTCCTTTCTCTGAATTCCTTCCTCTGAGGGCTCTCCTGGCCTGTTTTCTACCACACGCTTGCTCCTTTGCCCCCTTTTATTCAGCAGACTTTCACTGGCTCTTTCACAAAAATGTTAGCAATCTGTTAGCTCTTTTTCATCGAACAACTTATGTGATACATTATACATTAATTATATGTATATTTATATTACGTTATTACTGTTAGAGATGACATAAGAGTATTGTGCATTATCAATATATTTTATAGTAAACAATTTCATTATTTTTGTTAGGGAAGATATAAAAAATGATAAGTGTATTTCTAAAAAGTGGATGTAATTTTGACCATTTAAATTTACATCAAACAAAGTTTTGTGCCATATCTGTACAAATTTTAACAGTGATTTTGGGTTACCCATGATTTCTATCTCCATTCTTGTGTGGTCATAATTTGGGTTATTATGAGTCCATTCGCTCACTCAATAGTGGTTTTTCTTGAGCATCTACCCTGTGCCAGGTCTGGGGAGGCAGCAAGGAACAAAACTATCCTGTTTCTCATCAAGCCCAGATTCTGATGAGAGGTGAATGTATATATTTCTAGACATAATGGGATGGGTCTTGCTTTATTTGTTTCAATATTTCCTTCTTGAGTTGTGGAACTGAGAACAAGCCCTTAAGCACCCTTTTTTCCTTCATCCCCAACTTGTCCTCTCTTTTAGATTAATTTTCGGGAGTACTTTGCTACTTATTGGCAACTTCTGATGACTGAGTTTGGTTAACCATTCACAGCCTGGTAGCTTTTCTAGTAGTTGAGGTCATAGTAAAAAGAGGATGGAAGGAGGCCACTTTCCAGGCTTGCACCGGTTCTCAGAGGACCACTGGCCCTTGAACAAAGGTGTGGGTGTAAGTCATGCTGCATCAAGGCAGTCCACAGCTTGAGCTCTGCAGACTCCAGACCTGGTTCAAATTCTGGTTTTGCCACATACATATCTGCACGGCTTTGGGCAGGCCACTTGTCTTCTCTGAGGCTCATTCTCTGTCAGTTTCCATATTTCCCATAGAATGAAGTGATAATAATCACTTAGGAGGCTTAGGGTAACCATTAAATGAGATTATATATAATGTATGTGTGTCTACCTATTTAGTGCTTAGTATAGCAAGTGCCTGGCACAAAGCTCAATAAATAGTAGCTGTTTTTACTAAGTAAAATTTAGCACTTTTTCCCTTGCCCTCCAACTTTGAGCTATCATTGACAAATAAAAATGACATATTTAAGGTGTACAACATGATGTTTTGATATACATATACATTGTGACATGATACTACAATTAAGCTAATTAGCATATCTATCACCTCATATAGCTACTCTGTGTGTGTGTGTATTTGGTGAGGACACTTTATAATTACTTTCTTGTCTCATTTCAAGTATTCAATGCAGTATTAATAACTATAGTCACCATACTGTACATTAGAAATCCAGAATGTACTCATCTTTTAACTGAAAGTTTGTACCCTTAGACTAGCATCTCTCCATTTTCTCTACCACCTAGAGACCCCATCCTACTTTCTATTACTGTGAGTTTGACTATTTTAGATGCCACATGTAAGTGAGATCATGCAGTATTTTTAGTTTTTCTTTATTTTCACATATTATGAAGACTTATTATAATAACTAGATTAATTGCACTGTAATCAGAGAACATAGTCCATATAATTTGACAATTTTTGAGACAAGGGAAATTCTGGTCAATAGTGGTACATATAGTAGGGACACTTATGGTCTAGGCAGGCTGCCTGGAGGAGGAGTGACTTATAAACATAAAAGTGAAGAATGAGTAGAATACAGGTAGAGAAGATATGTTTGCCATGTATGTGTGTGTACCAGGGAGTAATGGCTAAAGGACCTCAGTTGTATGGGGGAAACCTTTAAGTGGACAGGACAGGTTCAATGTAATGTAGTAAATGTTATCAAGGAGGGGAAACCTTTGGAATTTTAGGAGTATGATGAAGTTTAATGGATCTGCTTTATGAAGTTATGGACATACAAAGTTATAAAAGTAGGCTACAATGGTTAAGCTCTTTGGTATCTGCCCTGAGTTGGACTCCTCTTCTGCCTCTTAATTTTACCTTGGGCTAGACAGTAGACTTCCTTAAGCTTCAGTTTCCTCATGTATACAATGAGGATAAAAAAATCTCTGCCTGGAAGTAGTAGCATGAAGTTATCTGAGATATATCAGATATAATCAAGCAGTTAGCAAAAAGCAGGTGTCAGGGGTCTGTTTTTGGGAGTGGTTTTGATCCCTGGATGTGAGTGCTCACAATGTCAGCATTGGGTGTCTGACCTGTAAAGGGACTGTCTGAGCCCATGTTACCACCCAGGTGGAGAGGTGGAGAGGACAAGAACAGCCAGGAGCCTTGACCAGAAGGAGCCTGTGAGCATAGCATGTTGTGGCAGAGGCAAGGCTCAGCAAGCTGGTGAGTGCTGAAAAGCCACACATGCAGAGCACCTGGCTTGAAAAATTTGAACCCTCCTCTCAGCTCTGCATAGGTTCATCCAATGAGCTTGGCTTTCCTGGATCTGTTTTCTTCAGTGAAAAATGCAGAGGAAGTTTGTATAGCAGATAGGAACCTCTAACCCCCACTCTCAGTGGAGAACTAGATTGAGAAGAATTCAGAAGCTTTATCCAGATTCAGTAGGAAAGAGTGTTCAGATCAATTGATGTCATCTGCCCTGAGCGACAGGGGAGTGGCAGCATGTGGGACATGTATTTTCTATCTCTGGTACTTGCTAGGTGCCCCTACCACTTGTGTGCTTAAGTAGTAGCAGATATCATATTAAGTGCTTTATGTGAATTATATCATTTAACAGTCTTGACAATCCTATAAGGCAGAGACTCTTATTACCCCCATTTTTCAGGTAGGGAATCTGGCACCGAGAAGTGAAGTAATTTGCCTTACATTACACAGTTAGTTGTGGCCTATGTCCCTTCTAGCTCTTGGAAGCTATTTGAGAGGAGAAGCTTTATCATATTTATTTTTTGAATACCCAGGGCCTTGTAGCTTTCAGACCATATTTATTGCTATGCTGAACTCAGGGGTTCATACAATCACTTGGGGCATTATGCTTCTCATGCCTGGGACCAGCCTTGGATCATCTAGATATGAATCTCTTAGGCTGGGGCCTGAACATCTGTGCCCCTTAATTCTCAGGCATAGCAAAGCAGAATTCGTTGGGCTAAGTATTCTGCTTCTTTGGCAAACTGCTAGCACCCTACTCCTTCTTTCTGTTTCTTGGCACTGGGGGGTGCTGTTGGACAGTCTAAAAAGTAGTATGTCCCTCAACCCAGGAATGACATTTCTTTTTGTTTTCAAATTTGTTTGTGTATCTCCTCTCATGACCTTAGTGGAAGACTTGCTGAGATGCACAATGGCCTGAACTAGCCTTTCTGTACAATTTTGCATGTTAACCATTGACATTTAAGTAGGCAGATAAATAATGTGTCTTGTGAGTCTGCCGTTTCACTTGGTTTTCAGCCTTTCTCCAGGAGCAGTTAGTCTGTGTTCAGGAAGTTTTTAGGGACTCATGTGGGATGTGGTAGGCTGAATAACAGGCCCTCAAATGTATTCAAGTCCTGATCCCCAGAACCTGTAACTATGTTACTTTATATGGCAAAAGGGACTTTGCAGATGTGATCAAATAGGGATATTATCCTGGATTGTCCTGGTAGACCCAGTATAATCACAAGAGTCCTTAAAGACTGGAAGAGAGAGCGAAGGTCAGATTAGAGAAGAAGATGGGAGGATGGAAGCAGGAGACAGAGTCAGAGATTTGAAGACGCTGCACAGCTGGCTTTGAAGATGGAGGAAGGGGCCACAAGTAATGGCTGAAGGCAGCTTGCAGGAGCTGGAAGTGTTTTCCCCTAGAGCTTTCAAAAGGAAAACAGCCCTACTGACACCTTGATTCTGCCCATTTTGGACTTCTAACCTTCAGATATGTAAGACAATAAAATGTGTTGTTTTAACCATTACTGCTTGTCTACCTAACAATGGCCATTCTTACCCGCTACTCCCTGTCTTCTTCTTGGTGCTCATATTCCCAGTTTCCTTTGTACTCAGGGATGACCATGCGACCCAGAGTCCTGAGGAAAAGTCAGCTGGGGAGAGATTCTCTCTCTCTGATCAAAGGAGATAAGTTCTCAATGAGCAATCTCTCTTACTACTTCGGCTACCTCCTTGATTTCTTAATTTGGGAACACCCTGTGAGAATGTTATGTTTGAGCTGCAGCAGTCATATTAGCATCATGAGGTGAAAGTTCATGCTTCACACCCTGGACCATCCTTAGGATTTGAAACCACTCGTAGGGGTCATTTCAGTGCATCTTAACAGTTATGCTTCACCTTCCAAAATATGTCCCTATTACTCTTTCAGAAGTCACATAATTTCTTCCAGAGAAGTGTATAAAATCAATAAATATTTATTGAAGGCTCCAGGCTGAGCATTGAGATAATGTGAATGAAGCAGTCATGTACTAGAGGAGTTCACTGTATATTAATAAGATCTTTGGCTGCAAGGCCAGAAACCCAACTTTACAGTGGTGCTGTGAGAATTAAATGAGTTAAGAAATAAGTCCAAGGGAACTAGCATGGTGCTTAATAAAGCTCTGTACCTTTGGGAGAGGGGCCTGGGGGAAGAATACGGGATCCATGGAAATTCTGCTTATCAGTGACAGTGAACTGGAGAGGCCTGGATAATTGAATCATTACACTACATTTTCTAATAGAAACGTAGTAAACCGTAAATGCAGAACCGGGTCATAAAAAAGTAACTTTTTATGGTTTAGTATTACTATTGCCCTGAAGGTTAATAGTTATTTTTTTTTTTGAATTCTCCATTGCATTTCAGAGTTTATAGTCCTTTCACATATATCATCCCACTGATTTTCCACAACAGGCGGATGGGGGCATTCTCTCTAATTTAAGAAGAGGAAACAGGAGTCCAGAGCAGCCCAGTGACTTGTGAAAAGTTAGGCAGCAAATCCTTGGCTAGTCTGGTACTTGAGTTAGGGTCCTGAACCCAGTTTAGGTGCTGAACCCAGCAGTTTTTCTACCTGTGGCAGCAGCCTTTGCAGGGCGAGTGGGGTTCCCCAGGGTCCTAAGGAAGGAGTGGAGGTCAAGGCTGGGGGAGAGACATGTGAGGTCGAAGCAGCTGGAGATGTTGAACTCAGGGTGGGCTTGTGTCGGTGGAGATTCTGGGGCTGAAGGACATGGCATAGCCAGGGGATTGGTCTGGTATTAGCCATTATTTATCTGTTTTTTTCTCTGGGTCAGGAAATGTGTGAAGGGCTTTAGTATATCATGTCCTTTAATTTGTGGCAAACACTGTTGCTTTCAGAATGTGAAACCTGAGTCAGGGAGATTGAACACTTTGCCCAAAGTCACACAGTTTAGAAAGGGACAGAGTCCAGATTAGAAATCTGGTGTGTCAGCTCTGAAGCCTGTGCATCTGACCACCACATGACGCCAGAATTGTGAGTCCACGAGGTATAGTATTAGGAAATAAACTTGTAAAAGTAGGTTGGGGCCCATTGGGGAGGCTCGGAGACGCCAGATTAAGGAGCTCTGGGCATTGTCTTGTGGGCAGTGGGGAGCCACTAGATGGGAAAGAGGGGCAGAAGTCTGCCCTCCTTCCTGAGTAAAATGGAAATTTTACTCGTGAGCAAAGGGGCACATGCGTGGTAATTGCTTTGGTGTCATTCCCATGGCTCTCACACTGCTTCATCCCCTCAGAAAAGGTATCCCCGTTCCCACGACACGCTTCCAATTTCTTTTAAAAATAAAATAAAAATCATTTAAGAGCCGCTTTTGGCCTCATAAATTCCAGAGCCATTCTTGCCGAGAGCTTGGCGAGGGTCCCGTGAGGATGCGGTGGGACAGCCTTGGGCCGAGCCAACTCTTGCATCTCTCTCTGGTCAGAGGCCGCTGTAAGGCTGATCCCTGGGGAATGTACTCGTTGGCATCCCTGACTTACACCATATGTCCCTTAATAAACCTTGTGGATTTAAATGCTCCCACAGGGCATCTCTGGAGAGAAGAGTGTTCCTGAAACAAAAACTCAGATGACGTTCATGCAGCTCCAACTCATCAGTCATGCTGATGAAGGACTGACTTTCTGACTGACCATACAGGCAGCGAGGCGGTGGGTCACCACTGATGCTGCAGGGGCCTGGCCTGGACTCCTTGCTGGCTGCACACGTCAGCTGTGAGGAAATCTGGGAGCTTGCCTGGAGTTTCTGTAGGGGAGTGATATGTTGTGACGTGCTGTGGTGGAGCTGGAGCGGCCTGGTGGAGAGATGCCTGGTGTGTCCTTCATCGTGTAGGTGTAGCTTCCTATCTGTGGCCCTTCTACTTCCATAAGATGTAATAGATCATATCTACATATTGCTTTTTACTTTATAAGGAGTGTACACATACATGAGCTCTTTGAATTTTCACACAGCAACCCTGGAAATAAAAGTTATTACCTGAAATTTATAGGGCAGAGCATTGAGCCTTAGAGGATGTGTCTTGGACAAATCTCAGTGTACTGTCCTCTTTCTTCTCCCTACAAATGTATAATCAGGTGAAACTGGAATTTAGAGATTACCAAGTCAGGAGTGAGGGGGAGCATGGTGTGCTGCTTAGCAGAGGGACTGTATGCTGTTTATTTGTCATTTGTCCTTCTAGCTCCATTCTCTTCTCTACTTTGCCCTGGTAGATTGACCCAAATAGGCTGCTTCAATTGGTTTCATTACTCCATAACTTCTGGTTGGGTTCAGCCAATGGTTGGCACTGGTAGGAAATTAGGGTGGGAGGAGAGTGACATTGTAGGGTATTCCCCAAGCCAGGAGACCAAGGGTTGGCTAAATTCTAGGCAGCTCAGCTGCTGGTAACTCCAGGGCATTGCACTACCCTTTGCTGGTTTCCTTAAATTCTGTTCACATCTTTAAGAAGAACATCTTTATTCATTTCTTACCCTCATTACACATTTAGTGTACTATCTGCATCTTCTGGGGACTCACAGTTTACTACACAGGTAGTGAACTGCCTTGAAAAGGTTGTTTTGTCACATGCTAAAGAGAGTACTGAATATAAATGTCTGCTACTGATCTGTGGGTTGGGTCAGGACGGGCTGTGTCTCTCCTGGCACTAAATTGTGGATTTGAATAATCTGCCCTGTTAGCTTCTTTCTACTCTGGTTCCTGCCCAGTCAGGAATTTTCCACATAGTAACATTTCCAGATAATGAAACACGCACTTTAACCAGGAGAGAGTGACTCAGGGCCAAGTGAGAGTTTATTCGTGGGCCAGCGGTGCCAGTGATGGTTTCTAGGGTCTGGAAGTGGTAGCAAATATGCCCTCATCAGATTGTTCCTGCCACCGGGAAGTTCCTGGTTGGCAAGAGGGTTTAATTTAGAGCTTGTTCAATTCTGTACAAGCAATAATGTTGTGGATACATTTGTAAAGTGGATATGATGACTATCATAGCAAACCTTGGCTAAAGCAGAGAAATGAGAAAAACCCATAAAGTTCTGGGTCTGATGCAGCTTTGCTCTGATTTTTAGATAAGATCTAAAATTATATCCATTTCTTTAAGGGAGTGGACAGTTAATTCCACAGCTCTATGCTCTGATCAGAATCTGTCATTGGTATCTGGCAGATGGCTGGAAAAGGCCCCATGAGTGAATTATATCTCTTATATCAATGTTCCTTTGCAATGGGGTCTCGCCTGCTCCTCCAAATGAGGGGTGGGGTCCCTTTCTTTACACTCTTGGATCTGGGTTTGCATCCTGACCCCGTGGGTGATCTTTCTGAATGTGAATTTCCAAACTGGTGAAACAAATGGAGAGTATCATGAATGTGATAAGGGATAATAATTGTAAAGCATATAGGGCATAGTGAGCACGCAACAAATTGGTGGCTTTTAGTTTACTTTACTGCAAAAAAGGTGGGGTCTTTGCTTTTAATGTGATTACAATTTAGTGAAGAAATATAATTTTGAGGATAAATATGACAAGTTTTTAACTAACCATGTAACAGAGTGCAGGCGAGGGAGAGAGGAATTCCTTCCAGGGAGTGGCTTTCTAAAGTAGGTGGCACTTGAGCCAGAACTAGCAAAAGAATAAAGATTATACCCAGCCAGTATCCTAGATGACAGCAATTCTTGTCACTTGGGGTTTTATGTATTGTTAAATTTTATTCCTTGTTGGTCTTTGCAGCTTTTTCCTCTTAACACATCCATGGATTGGCGCTGGGGCAGGACAAGTGCTTCCATATGGCTTCCCCAGGGGCTGGGCCTGGGAATAGCAGAGGGGCCAGGATCCGACCAGCCTTTTCGCCAAAGTCTCCATCTCCTAATACTGTTGTTCCGAGTGTTAACAGGGATGCACCATCCCGGAGTCAAGAGCCGCTGAGGAGGGTTGGGCTTTAGCCAGACACACTCTGAACTTTGCCTTCATAGATCCTTTTGGGTTAGTAGCCAGTATCTTGGATTTTAGACAGTTCAGCAGAGAGCTGCAGCATACATGGGCCTGGGCAGGAGAATCATCCTTGCATCTCGAGTTAGGTAGATAGCGTTTCGATCTTAGCTCCATTATAGTTTCCAACTTTGGTTAAGTTACTTCACTTCTCTGTGCCCAGTTTCCTCCCTGTAAAGTGGAAATAATTTTCCCTCTTTTAGAGTCTGTTGTGAGGATTAGATGAGATGATACGTGAAGGAGTGTTAAGCCCGTGCCTGGTACACTGCTGGTCCTCAACAGATGCTCTTTCCTTTTGTCTTCTCCTCCTGTTGTCTTCACAGATCAGTTTTCCTTTAAGCAATGTCCTAACCCCCTTTTCTCAGTAGTGCTTTTCTCAGTAATGCTTACCCCTCAGTTGGGGTTCACTCCTAGCTGCCTCCATTGGTGGGAGGAAGCCAGCATGTGTGAAGATGGCAGGTTTGAAGAAGCAGGATCTGAGTTCAAATCTTGATGCAACTGTTCTTTGGCTGGGTGACTTATAGAAAATTACCTATGCTTGCCAAGTCTCTGTTTTCTTACTTGTAAAATGGGTAACCAGACATCTACTTTATACTGTCCTTATGAGATTAAATGACTTAGTGAATGCAACATAGCCAATTCAGGGCTTACTAAATATCTCTTCTCTTTGTTCAGGGATATATAATCCCCCAGCATGTTCCAACTTGTATTCTGGACAATAACTGGTTTCTATACACCCTTAGTAGGCAGTTACCCAAAGGACTGAGTGTAGTGACACTCTACGGTTGTGACTCATCTGGAAAATGCTGCCAGGTACTGCGTGAGTGCTCTGTTGGCCTGTCCTTGAGGCCTGGTTATCCTGATTACTGAAGCCAGTTTTCCCAGAGCAGATTCTGGGGTGATATGGGCCAGGGAGGAGATGGATTTGCAAAAACTCCATGCCAGATTCTGTCCCAGGCCCTGGGGCTACGTGACAAAAATAGAGATTCTGCCTCTAAATAGATCAGAGTTTAGCAGAAAAGACCAACTAATATAAATAAAGGGATTGACTTTACAGTTTGGGCTGCAGATATGGTTTCACTCCCCAACACCCCCACCAAATGGTGTCTGGGAGTACAAGCTTCTTTTTAAATCTCTCCTGCTCTTATTAAAAGAAGCCTATTTCTTCTCCTTCAGTAACCCCATTAGACTCACTGGATACTCACTACTATATGTAAGGGGTAGCGTGGTTCTACTGTCTTCTGGGTCATCACAAGAAACCAGGTTTCAAACCCTACTCTCTGAGGCGGGAGGTACCCATCTTCCATAGGAGACGGCTTGCTTTGAGATGGTCTGGTGGCTGCCAGGTGCCTGGAGAGGGGAGCTGGTGTAGCAGCTACGTAAAAGAATCCAAAGGGGCCTTTCCCTTTATTTTTCTTGCTATAACTGACCAGGTTTTTCAAGGGTGGATAAGTCTCTGTCCCAAGATTGAACTTGGTTACTAATCAAATGGACAAAATCTTGCTTGGTAAACATTGCCAGGTATGGCAGAAAATGCTAGAACTTACCAATATTCATGATCTTTTCTTCTTCCTGGGCATAGAGCTCAACTACATTTCTAGACTCCCTTGAAGCTCGGTGTGGTCATATGACTGGGAATGACTCTGGCCAGGTGAACATGAGTGGACGTGATTGCACTGCTTCTGGAACTGGCCCATGTGTGATCCTTGCTCTCTTTCTTCACCCACCTGTTGTATGGAAAGAACTCTGAGGACTTACATGGAAGGAATCTAGGTTCCTGAATAACACATAGAGCACCCTGCTCCCAACCTGCCGTAGTCTATGGCATTAAGGAGAAATACACTTTTAATGTGTTAAACCATTGATTTAGGCACTCAAGTGATTTTCTCTAAAGTGACCTGCTGTCTCCATCTCTAAATATAATAGAAACTGATTTCATCTTAAGTGGCTCTTCCCAAAGAGCCAACTATACAACTGGCCAGGAAACTTTAATACAGTGAAATGAATCTGGTGATAGGGACATGTAGAAGGCTATGAAGACAAGAGAAGGCTCCAACCCAGGCTTGGAGGCTCATTGAAGAAGAGGCTCTGCAGAGCAATTCAGAGTACAAGGGGGAGGAAGGGGTGAGGATGAGCAGTAAGAGGCAAGCAGGTGCTTGAGGGATCTGAGGCAGAGTAATTGGGAGAGTTTGGAGTTCATGGTCAAGGTCAAGTTAGGTGTCCTAGGACTTCCATGGAAGGAGAAACAAGGAGCCCAAAGGCAAAAAGTTAAGATCTTGAATCCTATAAGAGCTGGCTTGGTTGGCTTAGTTTTAGGATTCAAGGTCAGAGAAGGGCAATTCAACAAGAGGTGAAGCATACAGGCCATCCAAATTTTCTGAGTTACTGTTCGTTAGCTCTACCTATCACAGGATGAACAAGGAAGCATCAGAGGCAGTCTAGGTAGGAGTGGTGAGGGACAATGGGTTTGAGACCCCTTTGAGAGACAGAACTGGAATTGGTGACTAATGGGAAGAGAGTTGCTGAGGCCAACACTTAGCTTTTTGGCTCAGGTATCTGAGTAGATGAGATTGCCATTCACTAACAGAGGGGACTTGGGATGAGTAGTGTTTGGTAAGAAAATGAGTCTGGTTTGGAAAATCTTGAGTTTGAAGGGCCTCTGAGACACCCAGGAAGAGAAGTCTAGCAGGCAAATTGCAATATGAGTCTGGGTCCCATGAGTGATGTTGGAGCTAGAGAGGAGTAACTGAGGGAGAAGTGGGCCAAAACTGTATGCTGGGGAGCACCGACATTTATAAGATGGACAGGTGAAGGAGGGCCTATGAAGGTCTTTCAGGTGCTCACTGGCTTCCAATAACAAGATTTCTTTCCTCCTTAGGACACAAACATGCAATGCCTAGATGATTTCTTAAGCCTCTGTTTCCCCTTAAACAAGCTATTAGCCAAGACCCAAATGTGCCCCTATTCTGAGCCCACCCAAGCTAGGATGATCCACCAAGGCAAGTCCTGCTCTGCATTAGAATTCTGCTGTCCTAAGACTTTGTATGCAAGATTTGGTTTCCTGCCTTCCCTGCTTCTTCTCTAGTCTTGGAATTGGAATTGTGGTGAAGCCACTGGCTGCAGAATTTATTATGGGCCCTACTGTCCTCCTGAGCCAGCCTACTGATAGTCTGACTCAGGCATGAGTTCACACTTTGGGAATTTTAATAAATGCTGAACATCCTAGCCAGCCCAAGTTCTCTGTTTTTGTGCCAATGGCTTCTCTAAGGTGATGCCTTCCCATTTGTCATTTTTCATGCCAGACCTCCTCTGGACTTCTAATTAAAGTCCCCACCAAAAGGAGAAAGCATTTGGGAGGTGTGGTGACTGCTCCTTTAAGCTAATTGACTAACATGTCTGAACGTTCATTTAGGTTTGTTTTCAGAGTCTGACTTTTGTCAGAAACCTTTGCTTCAATGGGGTTCATTTATTTTTTCTTCATGAAACTTTTGTGGACCTTTTTTTTTTTTTCAGATTGATCTGAGCCCAAATGTTCCCCTAAGTTGCCTATGTTTCTGCAAATGGTTTTCTGGCAACAGAGTACTGTAGACCTTTCTGATTTGGTGTTATAAGCTATAGAATGATTAGATTCAGTAAAACCCACCCCAAGGACTTCTCCCAGCTCTCACTCAAGCATTACTTGGGCATTGATCTTCATGTCTTCCATTTGGAGAAGTCACAGTGATCCCAGATTGGGTCCTTTAACACAGTGATTCACTTCTCATCTCTAAGTATGCTGAAATGATCAAGGGGACAGTGGTTCCACTCACTGGGAGAGGAATTCTTCAGCTACCCTTGACTCCTCCTTCTTTCTCAAGCTCCAAAATCCAGGCCTAAGGCTGGTTGATTTGTACAACACACATTTATTGAAAGTCTATGATACAATAGGTACTATGTTTTAGCATTGGGGGTACAGTGGTGAGCAAGGTGGAAGTAGTCCCTCAGTCTCCCAGAGATCCCTCTTCAGAAGAAAACAATGAAACAAGCATTTACAATAGAGTCTTATGTTAGGATGACATCACTATAGGCTTCCATTAATCTCAGGATAAACAAAGCAATCAATGTGAAGTTAGCTTTCAGTTGCAAAGGGCTAATGCAAATTTTTTGGGTAATTTATTTATATTATCAACCATTTCTTAGAACCTACTCTCAAAGGCCATGAAAGGAAATGAAGGAAAGGGCACAGTGTAGGTTAATGAGAGAATTACAAGGAGCTGAAAGCATGGGACAGAATAAACCACTGCCAGAATCTAAGGCTCTTTTTCCCACACTGCAAAGTTACTAGTCTCTGTGGTGAAAGGGAATTTATGAATCACATGATGGGAAGGAGGCCACTAAGACTACTTAACTCAATTGTCTTTTCTCTCTCCCTTCAGCTGCTTCCCACCCAGGAGTCTACAGTTGAGGGAACCGAGGTCCAGAGAGGAGAAGGGACCAGCCAAGATCCCACAGTGAGCCAGTGATAGACCTGGACTGGAGCCTGAGCCTTCTGACTCCTGCTTCAGGCATTTTTCTCACTATACATTGTTTCTTTTTCTTGGTCAAGGACACTTTTAATTCAATAAAAACAAAATCCACAATTTCCTTTCTAATCAAAGATGTCCTGTTCTATCTTTGTGCATAGCACCACAAATACAAACTGACTGGCAGCTTGGCGATGTGCTCTCCCAGGCAGAGGTATGGCCTGGTGCCTGCCTTTCTGGGGCTGCTGGTGCTTAAGAAAGGATCGTTACAACAATCCGTGGTTGCCATGGTGGGGGAGGGGAGGGACATCCCTGTAGGCTCTGCAATGGCAGACAGATCTGAGGTAGGCACTAATCCCAAGAGAGGTGGTCAGTGTTGAGGCTTCCCCTATAGGTTCTGCCCCAGAGTCCCCATTCTGGCTGGGGTTCAAGTCCAGCTCCCTGGCCTCAGCCGTCTCCTCTGTGGGAATGGAAGAATTCTTGCAGCCTGGAATGAGCCTGGGGTTGACCACGTGCCTTAGGATGAGAGTGAGACCTAACATTTACTGAGAGTTTACAACCTGCCAGGCACTGTTGTAAGCGCTTCACATGTGATTGCCTATTTAATCCTCCTGACAAACCTAGTAGTAAGGTACTGTTTTGAATACACGTGTCATACAGATGAGGAAACTGAAGCAGAGAGGCTGCCTCCCACAGACAAGAAATAGCCTAGCCAGGGTTCAAACCCAGGCGACTTGATTTCAGAGGCCATGTACTTAACTATTAGGAGTGCTGGAAATTCCAGCCCTCTTTTAGTTGTCCTACACACCTGGGCTTTTCCTTCAGTTTCCCTGATCTGTACCTCAAATCTTTGATGGAGTTTAAGACCTTCCACATTAGCCATGACTCTTAGTTGCATGTGTCAGAAACTCAGGTTGGTTTTAACTCAAAAGGAGCTGGATTAGCCTTCTTCACTGTAAAGTCCAGGGGTTGTGCTGAATTAAAGCATGACTGAACCTAGGTGCTCAAGTAAGAATTTTCCATCTTTTATCTCTTTCAACTCTGTGCTCCTTAGTATTTGCTGCATTCTCAGGCAGGTGCTTCCCAAGTGAGAAAAAAATGGCCACCAGCAGCTCTGGGCTCATGTCCTACTAGCTGGGGATTCCTGTCCTCGTTTTAAGAGAAGCCTTTATTCTGATTCTCAATTTGTACTAACTCCAGTCATGTGCCCATCCTGAACCAATCACCAAGAAAGGACCATTCCTTCCTAAGGATTCCATTGGCAGAGTGCTTGAGTCAGGGTGAAGCCCTGCTTGAACCACTTGGACTAGGAGTGGGTAGAAGTTGAGGTTCCTCAAAGGAAAATAAGGATGCTGTAAGGACAAGGAGGAGAAATGAATGTCAAACAGGTGAAATTGCCAGGTGTTCCTGATACCTCCTCTGGGTCACCACTTCAATGCCTGGGCCCTGAAACCCTATGGAAGCCTTGGCAGCCTCTTCTTCTAAGAACTATATGTCATTTTGCTCCAAACCAGCAGGGGCAGCTTACCCCACCTGCAGATTGCCCTCATTCAAGCTGGTCTGTCCAGAGTTTGAGTTTCACCACTTTTCAGATCATCCTGCTGTGGCCCACCCATCCAGCTTATGTGTACGAGAAAGGAGCAGGCTGGACGAGAAAGAGCCTCACCAACCAGAGTTCTGATCTCCATCTCTTTGGATCCCAGTTTCTCATCTGAAAAAATGGAGTTAATGTCACAAACTTTGAAGAGTGGCTGTTAGGATTAGAGAATACATGTGCACCAACCAGTTTTGGTGCCTGAGAAGTCACTCAGGCCATGTTTGTGTGAACTGTGTCATTGACCAAAGCAATGGCTCTGGAGACTAAGCTTTAGACTTTAGAATTATCCTTACTGATGCTGCTGAAGTTAGCTGGTGGATTCTGAAGTTAGCTGGTTAGTATGATGATTTCTGGTTAGCTTTGTAGGAGGGGTGCCACCATTGAGTGATGAGCTGCTCCTTTTCCATATCAGCTCACTTGGGTTATGGCAGAGTACATAGACTAGAAGTTCAAGGACTAGACTGTGAAATAGTCATAAAATAGACAATGCTTTCAAATTAGGGCACATCAAGAAGTTAATAAAGGAACCTGTCATGGAGCTATGGCAGGGTGCAGTGAAATCAGCAGGGATATTGTAGAACCCTGGAGTGAATAACAGAGAGGCTTCCTTACCTTCCCTAGGCCTGAAGGGGCAAGCGAAAGGGGTGATAAGTGAAGCCAAGGAGGAAGGCTGTATGGAAGGGATCCCCCTACAGCAGCTGAACCTGCAGGTGAGGAATATAGCCAACCTGCGGAGACCAGAAAGAGAGGAAATGGGGGGAACAAATGCCCTAACCTCTCTTTTCTCTTCCTCTCATCTTCTGATCATTTTTCCCACTGTTCCCATTGGCCAGAGGGCAAACATGCCCCGTGATGCAGTCCATACAAGTTAGCCTGTGAGGACAGAGAGCCAAATACAAGAAGGTGGCTAGCGGTAGAAGGTGGCTCAGCTGACATACTGGCATATAACCTTTTTGTTTTTGCTTTGTGGTTATTGAAGATGGGAGGATTATTTTAGCATAGAGAAAAAAAGTGCTAGTATGCTGTCCTGGTATATTGTTGGTACAGACCACTGGCTGTTCCAGACTGAGGGAGGGCTCTGGACGGAGGAAGAGAGGTGAACCCACTTAGGTCCAAAACAAACCATATTTTAAAAAGTGGGGACCCCATTAGTGAATAGATTCTGCCTTTTGGAGGAGGTGGGGTTGGAACTGAGGGGTAGACATCTGTTTGCAGTTCTGAGTGGTCTTTAAAAATACTGGCTGCCTGAGTTCAAATTCTAGTTCTACTAGTTGTGCAAAATTGGGAGCATTACTTAAGCTTTTCTTCAGCCATCTCTTCATTTATAAAAAGGGAATCAGTCTGATGGGGTAGTGGTGAAGACTTGAATGAGTTGAAACATTCAAAACACTTAGAGTCTAATACATCATAAGTACTCAATAGTTAATAATATTGCTATTATTGTTATTATTATTAGCAAGAGCACTGAACAGAGAGTCTTCAGACTTACATACTAGTACTCGCTTTGCCAGTACTTGCTTTGTGACCTTGGGCAAGTCATTTTTTCTCTTTGGCTTCGGTTTTCTCTTCTCTAAAGTTAAAGGATTGAATTCAAATCTTCTGAAGACACATTTTGGCTAGAATGTTTTAAATTCTGCAAGTCACAAATCCATTACAGATTTTGCAAAGGCCCCCAAAGGGGAAGTATGTTTCCAGAGCCTCTGGCTCCAGCAAAAGAGAGCTCAGGTTACCTCTTTTAGCATAAGCTGGAGGAGTTCCCAGGAAGGGGACCAGTAAGGGTCCTCCCTGCAGGTGTCTCAGGACCTTGTGTTAATCTCTTTTTGATGGCCTCCACCTGCAGTAGATCTCTGGAACCTGACAGAAGGAGGAACAAGCCCTTTGCTTCTGGTCCCTAGGGCAAATCTCTCACCTCTGAAGGTGTGCCCCTGGCCTGATGCCTGCCTTGGGAGGCTGTTACATCATCCTTGGCTGCCTAGGATGCCTCAAGGTCATTTAATGCTCTGAAATCCCATTCTGGGGTTTTCTACTGCCAATATGATCTCAAATGGCCAACTCAGGAAATTTGCCTTCCAATTCTCTTTTTCTGCTTCCTCTTGTGTTTCTTCTATTCCTTTTCTCTGATAAAATGTAAACCCCTTAGCACTACCATGGGTATTGTCTCTGAGTCGTCTTACAGTTCTTGTTGCTATCGCAGTCCTTGCTCTCTGAGCTCCGATTACTCTGGGGGCCTCAGTTCCTTGATTATGGCAAGCTTTTTGCACTGCAGGGACTTGGCACCTGCTGTTCTCCTACCTGGAATACCTTTTTCTTCATCCTTTTTCTTATTAGCTAACTCCTAGTCACCCTTTGGATCTCAGCCTAAAGCCATTTCTTGCTTGGAACCCCACCTGACTCCGAGGTTACCAGTGTTTACAGGTTTTGAGCATGTTGTCAACATCTCTTGACAGGACTGTGAAGGCAGGGCTGTTTCTGCCCAATTCACACTGGACTCCCTGTGTCTAGGACAGAATCTGGCCTTCAGTCACCATTTGTAATTAATCTATTCTTCTCCATTTATTGCTGCTTCTTCTCTTCTTTCTCTTCCCTGTCTTTTTTATTCCCATTTTCTCTTTTTTAAATGTAAACCTGATGATGTTAGTCAACTACTAAAGACTCTCTGTCCCACCTTTTTAGATAAAAGTCCAATTTACAAGGCTTACCAGGACTGCTTCTTGCCTTCTTCCCAGCCCTGTCCCCATAAGCACTTTCTTCTCCACCTGTGCCCATCCGGGTATTGGTATTCTACTCTTTCCCATCTCTAGGCTTTTGCGCAGGCTGTTCACTCTGCCAGTAATACCCTCCCTGACTGGTACTTGATGACTCTAGTTTTTTAATTCACAGCTCAAGGGTTTTCTGTCTTGAACATCTGCCCTTAACCTTTTGAACTGGCCAGTTCCCTCTTCCCTTTCCCAAGGTCCCCTGAGCCTCCTTTCCTCATGGTTCTGGCCCTGCTGGTATGACTCGTGTCTTTACTTATCTTCTTTTTGTCACTGTAGTGGGGAAAAGGATCATCCAATGGAGAAGGTCACATCAATTAACTTTTATTAACCAGAAATAAGCTTTTAAAGGAATAAAAAAAAGGATAGAATTACAGAAGGTAAAAATTCCCCATCCACCTCTTTCTCCCATCTGCTAAGTCATACTGCTCACTAGCACTCCCAACAAGTGACCACTAATGCTCGTTTCCTGTTTTTCTGCCTAGAGATGTTCTATGTACATACAAGCATGGAGTATGTATGAAGTACACAGAGTACTATTCTCTCTCTCCCTTCTTTTTTTTTTTAAAGAGCATGGTTCACCACAGTTTTGTACTTTAGCTTTTCACTCAACCATATATCTTGAGGTTTTTCCATAACAGCACATAGTAAACTTAATTATTTTTTTTCTTTAATAGTATCGTAATATTTCATTGTAGGGATATGTCAGATTTTTTACTCAGTTCTTCACCAATTGTCCTTTGGATTGTTTCTAACATTTTATTATTGCAAATACTTGTAATGAATAACCTCATGATAAATCTGATTTAAGTGCAAGACACAATTTTTAAGCATGCAATTACTGAGATAAAGAATATATGCATTTATAGCATTCTAAAAGGCAGCCCATTTGAATCTTAAACCAGTCCTAAAAGAAAAAGACCTCAAATTCCCACTTTTCTCCATCCCAATGCCATATCTGTTCTAATATCATTCTGGGCCAATCTGACTGCCTTTCTTTTCTCCACAAACATTTACTATAGACATAGGATGGACATTCAGAAGTGGCTCTTTCCTGAATGAAAGAGGTAGATGGGATCACAAAAGCCCTATTAGACAGGTCATGGGTGGGGAACTAGCAGGCTAGGTTACTCAGGAAGCTGACTCTGAGGCGGAGATGGTCGTGCAAGCTGCTTATGAGGGAATGGTCTAGGGGCCGACACCTGTGGAAGGAGGGGAGGAGGCTGGAGGGGTTGAGAGAGAAGTTGAGCTGCAACTGGCCTCAGCCAAGACCTCAGCTGCCCCGAGCATGTAGATAATCCTTCAGTTGGTACACATTGGGAAGATGAGACTGGGCTTTGTACCACTGTGTTGGTTGAAATTTCAATGTGAGCATATGGGAGACACGGTTATCTTCAGCTAAGGTTATTCCCAAAGAGGGCTGACAGCTGTGCGCTAACTAGAGGGAGCACTCATAGCTACAGGGGTCACTAAGTTTATCATTCCTTGGAGGGCACCTGGGGATGTATCTGCCATGAAAATCCAGGCACAGAGAGGTCAAGTAACTGCCCTAAAGTCATATAGCTGTAAAGGGGTTTAGAACTCATGCTATACTGCCTCTTAGGGAATCCTTGTAAGTATTTCAAATAGTACCTGACATTCATTAACTAATAAGTGCTCAATTAATGTTAGCTGCTCTTCTTATAATTTTATAGATGAGAAAGCTAGATATTGGTGAAGTTTCATCATATTAGCAAAGTCACACATCTTTAGGAAATAGAGGCAGGGTTTTAAGCCTATTTCATTAACTAGAGAATTAATTAATATAAGCTTCATTAGAGCAGGGACTTGTTATTAACAGGGTCTAGAATGCCTGGCATATAGTAGATGCTCAGTGCAGATTTGTGGTGTTAATTATCTAGTTAAAATATTTATGGCACTTAAGTATAACTTCCCAGGCCTCTGTTCCTTCCAATGGCTGACATCCTCTCAGACTATCTTGTCTAAGGACCTCATTTTACAGATGAGGAAAGCGAGGCCCAGAGAGGAGAAGGGACTTGCCCAAGGTCACAGAGTCTCTCAGAGGCTGTTCAGGGCTCTTACCTAGATGTCTGGACTTGTGGGCCAGTGCTTCTTCAATACTGTCAACCTGCACACCAATCACCTATAGACGTTTGAATGCAGATTCAGATTCAGAAGATTCAGTGCAGCCTGTGGTTTTCATTTCTATTAAACTCCCAGGTGGTGTCAAGACTGCTGATCTATAGACTGCCTTTAGGGAACAATGCTGTTGGGGACCACAAACTTTTGAGAGCAGGGATTCCCTGAGCACCAAAGCAGTTGATGCTGCAATTCCGTGTCGAAAGGCCAGGGCCTGTTCCTCTTCCTGCCACACGTAATCCAGGTGCTTTCAACAGGCAGCAGGAACACCTGGTTGTGGGGTCACAAATTCACCCAGGCGCCCGGCTATTCCTAATGAGCCTGCCCACTAAATCAGTCATCTGACAGAACTGGCTAGGCCGCCCAATGTTGGGGTGTGGAGCAGCTGGGCCTGGCGTTCCCAGCAATGGTGTCTGCAGTGTGGGCTGCTCAGGTGGGCTGGAATAAGGCCTAGATTTAAACTGGGATCTGCTACTTTTTCCGCAGGAGGGCTGGGGCAAGCTGCATTCCTCCTCAGAGCCTCCGTTTCTTCACTAATCAAATGGGATACTTACCTCCTCACGGGAGGTTGTGAGGCTCCAATGACATACATGCATATGAAGTCCTCAGCTGGTACATAGCAAATGCTTGATAAATGTTTGTTTTTCTTATTTTTATTTTTATTGGAGGTTAGTCTTCTAGGGCAGGGGTTCCCAACCCCTGGGCCATGGACTGGTACTGTTCCGTGGCCTGTTAGGAACCAGACCACACAGCAGGAGGTGAGTGACAGGTGAGCAGTGATGTTTCATCCCCAGTGCTAGCATCACTGCCTCAGCTCCACCTCAGATCATCAGGCATTAGATTCTCATAGGAGCACAGGTCCCTGGTGCTAAAAAGGTTGCAGACTGCTGTTTTAGGAAATTTCTGGTGACGAGAATGGGAGGAGTGGAGTATTGTTTAGTCAAGTACATCTTTGAATCAAACATGACATAGATTCATCCTGATGTCCTGCATTTCCTTTGGAAAAAGTACATGCTTGATCTTAGCCAAAAGGCTGAGAAGTGATTCCTCTGGAAAAATTATAGATGATAAATCTTTCACTATAGATGACTGCTGAGCTCCTTGAAATTTTTTTCATACCTCCCATGTCCCATCTCCAATGTCCCTAGTTCAAGCAACCATCATCTCCTGGCTTTCTTTATAAGCTTCTAGAATTGGCATCTTCACTTCTCCAATCTCTGCTTTATACTACAACTAGACTATGTTTTATAAATGCAAAATCAGATTGTTATTCCCTTGCATAAAACCCCGCAAAGTCTCTCTTACCCTCAGAATAAAGTCCAGATTTCTCACTTTGACCAGTGAGGGCTTTTGTGATCTGTTTCTTTCCGCCCCCACTTCTCTAGCCTTTCCCACCCACTTTTGTCACTGCAGCCATATTCCCTAACATCTAGAACAGTACCTGGCCTTGAGCGGGCAATGGTATTAGTTTGATAGGGCTGTTGTAACCAAGTACCACAGACTGGGGTGACCTAAACAATGGACATTTATTTTCTCTCAGTTTTAGAGGCCAAAAGTCCAAGGTCAAGATGTCAGCAGGACTGATTACTTCTGAGGCCTCTCTCCTTGGCTTGTAGATGGCTGTCTTCCCCTTCACATGGTCTTCTCTCTATGCATGTCTATGTCCAATCTCCTCTTTGTAGAAGGACACCAGTTACATTAGATTAGGACCTACTCTAATGACCTTGTTTGAACTTAATTGTCTCTGTAAAGACCCTATCTCCAAATACTATCACATTCCAAAATAAAAGGATTAGGGCTTCAACAATGGAGTTTTAGGGGGACTCAATTCAGCTCACAACAGTAATGAGAAGAGAGTTACTGAATAACAGAATGATGGAGAATGAGCAGGCAAAGTAATTAAAAGTGCAGGCTCTGGAGTTAGTTTGGGCTGGAGTCCTGGTTTTATCTGTTACAATAGTGGGAGCTTTTCCAAATCACTTAGACCAGGGATTGGTACATTTCTTTTCTTTTAGAGCCAGAGAGTAAATATTTGAGGTATTTTGGGTCATGCATTCTTGGTTGCAACCATGTACCTCTTCTATTGTATTGCAAAAATAGCCTTGGATAATATGTAGACAATTTATCATGGCTGTGTTCCAATAAAACTTTATTTACAAAAACGTGCTGTAGGCCAATTTGTTGACCCTTGACACTTTGAACCTGTTTCCTCATCTACAAATGGAGATAATAATACTTTTGTCCTGGGTTGATGCAGGAGTAAGTATGACAGTTAATAGTCTTTAGCTAAATTTAATGAGCTCTTAATTAATGCCAGTTCTGTGATATTGTTGTTGTTATTATTATCATTATTATTTTGTTATAGCATTATAAGGGAAACATCCTGGTACGGAAGCCCTGAATTAGGAATCAGGAAATTTGAGTCTGACTGTTTCTCACTATTTATGTGATTGGCGGCAAGTGATTTCCCTTCTCGGAACTTAGTGCCTCCTTCAGTAAGACAGGGAGCATAATGCCTAGCTCAAAGGCAAGAGAAGAGATCATAACCTGCAAAGTCCACTCTAGTTGCCTTATAACCACGAGGATGGGAAAGGAAGTCCTCCAATCTGCTGATGTTAGATGAACACGGGAAGGCTTTTACTCAGGCTGCTGATCAAGTGGCCTCCTATTGTCCCCTTTCATCTGACACCTTGAACCCGCTTCCTGACCTCCTGCTCTACTCAGGCCCTTACCACTGCACCATTACTGTGGAACCAGCTTCTCCCACAGATTAGAAAGGAACCTTTCATAAGAAGTGCTTTAACTGGCCAAACTGAAAACATTTCTCACAGTCATCCAAACTGGGCAGTGTCCAGGGCCATGAGACAGTTTTTTGTGGGGGGTGGGTGTGGGAGGCGCTGGGGTGGGAATTGGATGGAGAAGGAGGAGGCAATGCCACAATTCTGTGGAGCAATGCTTCTCACAGTGCTGGCTGTGAGATAGAAGGCAGAGCTGGTCTGCAAATGCTCTTTTTAGAGGCATAATTTCTCCACCAACTTACAGAACTTAGAAACCTCTTGAGGTTGTTTCAGACCTGACCCTTCCTTCTGTGTGGATGCCTGTGCACAGAGATATGGAGGCTGCTGGAGGCCTTCATTCCTCACCTGGAACTGATGAAGAGGTTAGAGCTTGCCACGAGAGAAAGAAGTGGGCAGCTAATATACCTGCTGTCTCTTGAGCATGTCTGTGTGCCAGGCACTGTCCTGGGTGGTTTATATGCATCCTTTCTTTTAGTGAGATAGACATTACTCTTCACAATTTTCAGATGAGGAAACTGAGTCTCAGAGGGTCTAAGTTCCTGACCTTGCACATCAAAACTCACTCAGCATTTCATAAAGAGACAAAAGTCTCATCTGGGACCCCTTGGACCTTGAAATTAAAATGCTTCCTTAGTCCTTAGGGAGATGGCCTATTTTGAATTTCTTAAGATTCCAATTCAAGATATGCCCCCTCACACTCTACACTTCCCATAGCCTAAGGACAATTTTCTATGCTCTCAGCCTGGTCTGAGGTTTTCTTGCTCCTATACTGCACCCCTCATTCCCATCCTGTTTCCAGGGCACAGGATAAGATCTGAGGAGATTTTCTCAGCTGGAAACCTCAGGATAGATAGGAGAGATAAGCTGGGAAGAGCTGGGTTTGGATGGGAGTGGGGCAGCAACAGGGTTTGACTCTCAACTTCACTTTCTGACCTCCTGGCCATAGAGTCATCCCCATATTTCTCTGTGCCTGCTTCTTTGTATGTAATTGGGGACAGTGTTACCTAATCCACAGATAGGGGTTAAATAACTGTATTTTGTAAATTATCCAGCCCAGTGTCTGGTACTTAGTAATGACTGCTATTATCAACACGAATTGTCATAATGGATTTAGCAGAGCCCAGTGGAGCCTAGAGCACTGAGGCCAGCTGAGCTAGTGGCCACCGCTGCCCAGGGAATGCTTGCGGCAAGTGGGAGCTGCTGAAGAGGAATTTTGTTCACAGAGATGAGGGGAGAGTGAAAGAGTATGGGAGCGAGGTGAAAAAACTACAAAGCTCTTTCTATTTCCTGGTCCAAGACTAGGTTTAGGTCTCAGTCTAAACCTGAATAGAGGTGTCCAAGGCAGAGGCTAAAGATGTGATTTATATAAAGCCCTTTGTGAGGTTTGGGTTCCAAGCAGGGCTACTGTGGGGCACTGGAGGCAAAGTGAGACTCAAGTTTAGAGGGGAAGACCCCTTCTTCAGTGATGCGTGGAATGTGGAACCACTCAAGGCTGCTGTGGGGATGGAAGGTGGAAATGGTATCAAAGAGGAGCCCTACCCTAGCAGCTTGCAGCCTCAGATACCATTGAGGGGAGCACAGAGCTCAGTGTTTGTGAGAGTCTCAAAAAATCCAAGGAGGACTTTGAAGAGGGCTGAACTCCAGGAGCAGGTGTGTGCTCTGAGCCAATAACATCTGAATTGTTAATGTCATCTTCTTTATCCTGACAGCCTGCTGAGTGTCCTAGGGCATGTGATACAATCAGTCTTGATTCCAGAACTTATTGAGCTGGGGGAGGCATCCCAATCAGTGGCTATGGGCTTGGAGCAACTAGCAGGTGGCAGTGGGCTGAGCTGCTGGGAAGAGCTTTGATTGGACTGGCAGCAGGCCAGGATAAGGTGGGAAGAAGAGGAAATAGGGCCATGAAGACTGCCTCCAGGCCCCTGGTAGAGTCCTGGGCTGATGGGCTCGGATTCAGGAAAGGTGTTGGTCTAAAAGCAAAGGCTAGGCAGGTTTACAGGGGCTTGTCAGACTGTAGAGCGGTGACTAATATTTGGTGAGACAGCACTAGGGACTAGTGGTTAAGTGCAGGAACTGAAGCCAGACTACCAGGGTTCAGATTTCAGCTCTACTGCTTCCCAACTCTGTAACCCTAGGCAAATTACTTAGCCTGGCTGGGCACTTAGAACATGTTAAGTAAGCATAGCATAAGTGTCAGCTTTTATTACATGTCTATTACCTTATGTGCCAATGGTTATACATTCAAGGTAGGTGAAGTCTAATCCTATAGCTGGGCCTTCAAGGGATCTGCCTGTGAGAAGATGGAGATGAGAGGCTAAAGAAACAGGCTGCAGTTAACAAAATTTGGTCTTCCAAAAACCCCCTAGTAAACAAATAACAATAATTAACATTAAGAATATTTCTAACTGGGAAAGGAATATATGCATATTGTTATAAACATTCAAACAGTATAAAAGGTATAGTGTGAAAACCACATTTTCATCTGACTCCAGAACCTTCTTTTAGTCCTTGAGAAGATAATTTTCTGAAACAGCCCTTGCATATACAAATATGTATTAATGAATGTGTGTGTGTATGTGGACAATATTCATACTATTGTACACCTCAAATTTATTCTATTTAGCTAATATTTATTAAGTTCTTATGATTTACCAAGCACAGTGCTATTATGGTCACATGCATTTTCTCTTTTAGTCCTGTAATGATCTTTTGTGGTAGTTGTTGGTATCTGTTACTTTGACTGTTATACAGATGAGGAAAAAGGTTTGAAAAGGAAAGTTTGCAGTTACCCACAGCCAAAGAACTGAAGACCAGAGGAGCTGGGAGTCACGGCAGGTACACTCCCTGCCACCTCATGCTGCTTATCAATGCTTGCTGGGAAAACGCTTTCTGTGGCTTTCTCTGAATTTCCTAATTTGACTTCAGAAGATCTAAAATGGGCTCTCAATGCTTAAGGCTGTAATTAGAAACTCAAGAGAAAATCTGGGGCAGAGTTCATTCATTGGGGCTCATGGCTCATTCATGTATCCAGTGTTCATTATTACCTGTAGAAGTTGTGTTGGTTCCCATGGAATGTGGCTGGACCTTGATCTTAGGTCCAACTGACCTAAACTTAGTTTGTGTGTGTGTATGTGTGTGACACATGAGTCAGAGAGACTCGAGAAACATCAACACTGCAGATTCCCCCTTGGTAAAGAACGAAGGGGATAGTGGAATAAACCTTTACCTGACCCCTCACCCCTTTATTTTCATCAATTTTTATAACAAATCAAAGGTCTGTCCCAGAGAAAGGAGTCATGCTTGATTTTGGTAAAGCTCTAAAATAGGATCATAACATTTATTTTGCTCTGTTATTGTGGAGACTGGAGATAATACTACATGTTTTTACTTCTCTAACTGGGTAGTCATAACTCTGATTACACAGTCATACTTGTCAGGGCCTCAAGAAAGCACAGGCTGGCTATGAGGTTCTAAACTGCAGATGCTCAGTAAATTAGAAGATACAATTGCTTTTTAATTTAAAGAGAGCATGAACACACTAGGGAGGAAATAAATCATGGTGGTTGAGGGCACGATCTCTGGAGTCAGACAGTCTGGGTCTAAATTCTGGCTCCAACACTTGCTGGCTGTGCAAACTCAGGTAAGTTGCTTAACTTCTTTATACCTCAGTCTTCTCACCTGCAGAATGGAGGTAATAACAGCATCAGCTTCACAGGGATACCATAAACGCTGAAATTAGTGCATGTAAAAAACTGAAAGCAGCATCTCTTTTAAGTGCTCAATAAATGTTAGTACTATTGTGTGGAACAGCAGGTACAAATCACATTTATTTAAAAGATAAAACAGGATACTTCAAGAAGTTTCAAACTTGTTCCAGTTTTCCTTGGCCCGTATTTTTACAAGCATCTGAATTCTCATATTCATTCTGTGCATTAGGGACATGTTCAGGAGAAGCTTGAGAGGCACCATGTCTGTACACTGCCTGGTACATGGTTGGTAAAAATTACATTATAGCTGTCATCATCAATATTATTAATATCGTTCAAAGGAGTGTTATATCTGTCAGTTTTGAGAGGTCAGTATGAATACTTGCAGGGCTCTCAGAGGCGTTTGTAAGTCCTAGGAGGATATCAGAGCTAGTTTTTTTTTTTTTTTTTAAGATGTGGGGGTTTAAAAGAGGTCTCACTTCTCCCTGTTGATTCACCAGGTGACTATGAAGGGCTTTGATAATTTCTAAAAATCTATCTACTCTTGGAGGACAAAGATTAGCCATCTTGAAAGAGCTTCTACAAAATTGCTGGCTAAAAATATATGAAAAGAATGTAACCTCTTTAAAACCACCCAAGTGTAAATTAAAACAACTCAAATGTACTCTTCTTTTTTGAAATTAGTCAATATTGGAAAACTGATAAACTCAGTGCTGACAATGGGATGGTGAGATGGGCAGTGCCATAGGGTTGAGTTATATATGATCCTGTAATGTGAAAATTACATATAATCCACATCATCTTTGAGCTGACCTTTCATATAGCATTTGTGATTTGTGCTTTATAATTCCTCATATTAATTGATTTAAAATCTTTCTGTTTTGAAAAGTCTATCACTCACAGAAACAAATTGTATGTGAGGAAATCTCTGAAGCTATCACTCCTTTTCTTGCCATATTTGGTTCATCTCTCAAACTACCTTTTATTTTGCAGCAATATTATAAAGCAAATCATAGACATTTGTCTACATTAAAAAATTAAAGCTTTTGTTTTAACCTAACCATAATGCTATTATCACCTTCAACAGAATTAATAATAGTTCATTGATATTATCTAAAAATAGGTTTTCTTTATTTTCTAAAAAGTGTCTTTTTATAGTTGGTTTGTTTAATTCAGATTTCAACAAAGCCCACATGTTCACTCTAATTCTTTTGCATAATATAGGGTTGAGAAGCTCTAAGCCAAATTAGAGAGAAATAAAAAAATAAAAGGATAACTATAATTATAGCTAATTGAAATGGTTTAATGGAAGTTAAGTTTTAAAAACTATTAATGTGCTTTTTTATTTTGCTTTCTTCTCTGCTTGACCTTTGCTCTAGCTGACTTGAGGCAACCCTGATCCTGGGGGAAGGTCGTGATTTATAAAGGAAAGAATGTAAAAAGAAAGAACAAGTTAATATTCCTCCTTTGACATGTAAAATAAAAATATTCAGCAAGAAAAGAAATATTCAGCAAGCAAGCCAGATGTTATCTTGAAAAAGGATTTATTTCTACATTCTTTTAGTCTTCCCTTTTAACTTTTCAACCGTGCAGCCTGATGCTCAGTTTATGAAATTTTCCCAGTGTGTGTAAAAAATATCCCTATACTCCATCTCCAAGAGGCTGCAGCAGAAGATGAGGGAATAATGTAGTGGTGGGAGGGATATCTGACCTTTTGGGGCCCATGAGATAGTAAGAAGAAGATAGAAAGAGAAAGGATAAATGAGGAGGTGAGAGATCAATTTAGATTGGGTGTTCTCCTAGCTTTGGCTCAGAAAGTAGGGAGGCACATTGGATAAGTGGGGCTATCACCAAGGATAGAGGTGGCTCTGGTCCTTCTCACCACTTGAGACTCTGCTGAATAGACTGTCATCTTGGAGTGTGACCACATCCACATGGCAGTGTGATATGGCTATGCAATGGGATCTCAAAGTTTAGCTTTCTTGGAGCCATCTTTATTTCCAGAGAAAATGATGGGAATTTGGCCGAGGAGCAGACCATTGAGGGTTGCCATGGCTGGACAGGATTAAGGTGCTCTGGAACAAGGGCTGCATGGTAGACCACCTAGACCAGGCCAAATTTGAGTCATAGCAAAAGGGAAGGAATCCAGAGCCAAGAAAGGAGTCTGAATTACCAGGGAGGGTTGGTATGAGGCAGAGCCTGCCAGGCAGTCCCTTGGCCCTGACCAGCTGAGGAAAACTAGACCGTAAATTACTCTAGCATAGACACAGAATTTGGCTGTAATTTGACCCCCACACAACCTGGCCAGATGAGCCAGAGCAGCCAGAGGAGTGATTCTTCAATTTCTATGAGATTATTTAATCCCCACCTCTCCCCACTTATGCTCAGATGTCATCTTGGAGAGGAGCCAGGAAGGGAGCCAAAATGATAGGTCTGAGAGACTAAGCCTTTATTTCTCCTTAGAGAGAAAACATTCTTTGAAGGGATCATTTATATTACCATGTTATACTAAGTTTCAAACCTGATTAGACACGAAAGTAATCAGGTCGTCCTTTTGAATGGCTTTCGACTATTTCCAAAAATCAAATGCACTGAGAGGACAAAGATTAGTCATTGTTGAAGATTTTCTAAAAATATTCTAACTGAATATATATATATATATATATATATATATATATATATATATATATATATGTTAATTTTATTAATTACCCACCTAAAAGTCAGCTAAAACAAATACCCCATACTTTCTTCTCTGAAATTAGTAAACATTGGAAAAAATAAAAAATTTTACTAGTTAGGAGGAAAAAGTTCTAGACAATGCAAAGGAGCCTCATGTTCTTGGTCAATCTTAGTTTTGATAGGAGTTAAATGTTGCCACTTAGTGCAACACTAACATTATCATGCCCTTGCTATGTGCCTGGTGTTATTTTAAGAGATTTAGGTGTGTTATTTCACTAACCCTTCATAATAACTCTATGAAATATATACTCTCACTGTTCTATTTCTTAAGTGGGAAAACTGAGCCACAAATAGGTTAAATACCTAGCTAAGTTAGCATAGTTAGAAAATGGTAGATCCAGTATTTGAATCCAGAAAGTTAGATGTGAGGGCCATTAACCATACCCTCTGCCTGCCCAGATTTGGGCACTCAAACCCTTCTGCCTATGTGACAACTTTGAGATTCTTAGCTCTGGCTGTGGGTGGGAGGAGAATTTTAAGCTTTCCTTCTTGTTTCTGGTCTATTTGAGCATCAGACCTCTATAAGCTTAATGTGTATGGATAGATTTGTTTGTTGTGAGGATTGATATATTTCTGAAAATGCCTAGCATATGCTGAGCCAGAGTAGGTGCTCAATCAGTGTTGCTCATTGAATCTAAATCTTGCTTAATCAGTTCATTTGTACACATTATTCTTTGAAAATGCCTAGAGAAGAACTTGGCCACTTGCTTTCTATCTTTCAAAGTTGGCATTTCCTATTGTGGCTTCTCTGAAAAGTATTTCTCATGTCTTGGATTTTCTATCTCATCTTGTGAAGGGATGTGCTCCTGGTAGCTGCTGCTCTTTCAGCCTGGGCTCAAGAATAAATGCACATGGAGTAGACCTGACCCAGCCACAATCTGGCCAAACTCAACTGTCCAGCAGACTGAAGCAGAGTTTCCCAGACAAGTCTAGCCTGGATCAGCTGAACCAGATTTGATCTGCAGACTTGTAATTATGAGAATAAATACTTCTTGTTGAAAGCTATTGAGTTTTGAAGTGTTTGTTATGTAGCATTTTAGAAATAAGACCTGACAAATACAGGATATGTTGTAAATTCCACATGGAGGTTAAATATATGAATGATGTGACCTGCTGCTTGTGCAAACACCAATGAGTTTAACTTTAGGAAAGTAATAAGGACCTATACTTATATACCAGAGCTTTATTTTCTACACTAGAAAATAACCAGGAATATGAACAAAAGTTAATTACAGTATTGTTTCTAATAGTGAAAACTAGAAACAATCTTAAAAAACATTAGAATCATGATCAAATAAACCATGGTTTAGCCATATAATGGACTGTTACACAGTCCATTAGAATTAGCTTTAGTTAAAAAACTCTGAAAATTGTGATGTAAGCCAGGTTGAAACTGATTTCTCTCAGTAAATGAAGTCTGGGTCAAGGCAATCTAAAATTGGTTTAACGGCTCAACAGTCACTTTCCAGCTCTTTGCTCCACCATTCTCAGAGTGAGGCTCCTGACTTCATGGTTCTAGATGAATGCTGGAGCACAAGCCATCACATCTGTTATTTCAAGCAACATGGTGGAAGAAGGAGCACAGTGTACATGCTCACTTTAAGGAGACATCTTAGACTTTCTTGAATAATATAAACTTTGTTTATATCTCAATGGTAAAAATTTAATCACGACAATGTGCCCAGCTAAAAATTTGGGTACTGTAACTATGGAAGAAAAGGAATCTAAATATTGGGAGACATACTTAGTTGTTAAAATTATAAATATGAATACTTCCAAGGTATCCTGTTTTACAATTTACTTTAGTATCTGATATCTATAGACTTTACACCTCAGATAAAAGATACCTTCATTCTTTGTTGGAACAAAGAGTTTGTTGGAACAAAGGATGTAAGAGTATTTCCCGTGGACTAAGTGTGGACCAAGGGGCAAAGGAAGCTGGTGTGGGTGACTGCCTAGAGCTGGGAATAGACTCAACAGAAAGAGGCAAGAGTTGAATTTCTGGATTCCTAGGGGCTGCAGAAACAGTTTGCAATAAGCTGCAGGGGAATGCATTATTGTTATTATCAAGGGAAAAGCAGGTGTGGGGTCTCTGAGAAGCAACAAAATTATATTTAAAGAGTGAACTTTAAACACTGGTGAGCTGAGAGTGTGGTAAAGCTATGTTATAACAGTGTCAGTCTGTTAAGAATGTCCCTGCCTTTCTTATCTTGTCTTTCTTTCCTCTCTCTTCAACCCTGGTGGGGCAGGAAGCACTGTTAGCAAGAAAGATGAAGAAACATGGAAGTATAAAGTAGAGAAGAAGGGAAGAAGAACCATGTCTTTCCTCTACCTTTCCCCACCCAGCTCAGGCAAGCCTCCCCTAGTGATGTGGAGTGGGAATAACTGACTTTTTGAATGAAGTTTGGAGTTTTGATTATTTAGTGGAACTTTGAAATAATCGAATGGAGACTAAATTTCTGATGTAAAAAAAACCATGGGACATTTAAAATAAAAATAAAAATTACATATGTGAGAGCAGAAGATTCATGAGAATCGCCATAGTTTTTATCCAAAGGATGAGAAGAAATTTTCCCCGTTGAATTAATTTTAAGGGGTATAGGAAACAAAAATAAAGGTACTACATCCTCTAAGTCCTGTATAAGTTACATATAAGACAATTTTTATGTCATAATATTAACAGAAAAGGCAATGTACAGATTTATATGTAATATAATGTTACTCAACTACGTGGGAGGGGTGGGCATAGAGAGAGAGAGGAGGAATGTGAGGAGAGGCTTGTGTAAGAGTTTGTATGTGTCACAAGATGGAAGTGATTAGATGTGTTAGGCAATCAGTGTGAGAATGTGTGTGTGAGGGAGTCAGTGTGTGTCTGTGTCAGAATGAACAAGCAGCTGTGCAGTAAATTGTCACCGACAGTGCATGCTGTGGTCTGTGTGTGAGCAGGGATGACTGTGTAGGATTTCTTTCATCTCCCCTCTGTGGATCTGGCTGAGGAGGACACTGTCCCAGCTGCTGGGATGTAAAGTGGTGTTGGGGGAGGGGGAAGTCCTCTTTATATCTGGACAGGAAGTCCCTTTAAGGAGGGCTTGAGTAGCAACAGATGCCAGGGGATGGGTGATGTGGCCTGACCCCGTGACCCCTTTCTCACTGTGAGAACAAGGAAGGGATAATAGATGCACTGTTTGCACAAGAGATACTGGGAACTAATTATGGGATTATGGAACTCAATGGCTATGGAATTTCCAAGTTGGGAAGGCCCTGAGGGATGATCTAAAGAGAACCTACTTCCTCAATGTAGAATGGGGCCTGAAGTCCAAAGGAGGAAAGTCATTTACCTTTGATCACATAGTCTTGACCTTGACCTCTAAAGAGGTCTCAGGGACTTGGACTAGAAAAAGAGGAGGTGGGGTGCAGTTAAACCATGGCTGGAAAGGACCTAGTGGCTGTGTGAGTGGGAAGGATTAAGGTGACCTGGGAGGCAATGGTTTAGTGCATAGACGTGGTACTATGTTCATTGTCACCCATCTAGTGTGATGGGAGTAGTAGTGGGGATGGGCAGGCATGAATAGAGCATCACTTACCCACTGGAGACAAAAGTTGCGGGAATCAGTATCTATCCCTCTGCAGCATCTTGGAAGAGGCAGAGAAAATCTTGTGACAAGAACAGAGAGCAAATAGGAAATTAAAATGGCAGTCCAATAGAGCAAATATGGTGAATGGGGCAAGAAAAAAGTCCACCCTAAGCTTCACCAGGACACTGGGCAGCAAAATGCTCTCCAGAGTAACCCAAGAAATGAGGCTTGGTAGTGACTGAAAAACTATTTAGTTGCCCTCTAAGTCAGGCTGGCCTTGTCCCTGAGACATTCACTAGATTCTATAGCAGTCCTAGTGGTGCCTGAGATAATCTTTCAGAAACCTATTTTCTTCTGTTTGCTTTCAGCCTGCCCTTTGATCATGTCCTTTGATTTTGAGTTTCTGATTTCCTATTGCAGTTTGGACACCTCTGCCACTCCTGGAACTGGTGTTTGTTTAGGCCTACAGACTTCTCCCACCCCAGTCCCTGTCACTGTTTTGGATTTCTGTGAAGGTCCCTTGGATGGTGTCTCGCTGGGACCACCCTGGCTCTGCACTGAGGAAAGAAACTGATGGAGGTTGTGTTATAGGTGGCTGGTTCTACACACCAGGTACCCCACCACCAAAGTGAAGGATGCAGGGTTGTGGGGAGCTGACTCTCAAACAGTTCACTTGTGGGAGAGGCCCTAGAGATGGGTCATGGCTCAGCCTCAGCCTGCTGCAGGAGCTGAGGAAGAAAGATGAGTTCAATGGCAGGAAGCAGTGTTGGGTTGGAAGCTGAGAAGGTGACGTCCTAGGCAGCAGGTAAGGGGAGGGAGTGGCCTGCATGGTCAATGTGTTGGGAGAGAGAGCCAAGTGAGGTCCAAGAGAGAAAAGCAAGGTAGCGAAAGATCCAGTATACAAATGCTGGTCCTCCCAGATTGATTCTTTTCAGTGGGTGGTGATGAACATGGAGATGAATACATCTCCAGCTAAGAGAAATGTTAGTTTGAGTCCTCTGAGAGGCAGGTGCCAAGACAAGGTTCAAATTTCAAGAAATTTATTGGTGAAACATTTGTGAAGGATAAAGGGGAGAGAACAGAAATAGGCATGGTGAGCCTGCAGGTCTGTTACTTGGGAGAGCAGAAAGGGAAGGAAGGAGGGGTGGGCAAGAAAGTCTCAGGCTGTAGCTAACTTCTAAAAACGTTTTGGCCAGGCTGACATAGTGATTCTTGGGCCAAGTCTCCCATTGGAGGAGCCCTGCATCAGGTAAGGGCCAGTGGGTACTAGCATCTCTGTTGTTCCCAGGCATTGGTTGCCTCTGGTAGGGGTGAAGGGCACTAGTACCCCTGCTACACTCAGTCATTGTCTGGAAGTTGCTGAGGGAAGCTTAGCCTCATAGCACACACAGTGGTGGATCCAGAAGGGCAGCAGCAGGGCTGATCACCTGTGTTCATTCTGACTGGCCTCTTGAAGGTCTCCAGGGTCTCTAAATGGCCTAAAGAGATTGGGGGAGATGGCTCCAAATCACTTTCAGAAGTTCATGACTCTTTCAAATGCTTATTGACATTTAGAATTATTTAATCCAATTCCCCTGGAATTTATCGAGTATCTACAGGTACATTTTCTGTACAAAAACAAGACAGAGTTTGTCCTCAAGGATCCAAACCATAGTAAAGGTGATTGGAGTCATCAGAGGTCAAGGTTAGCATCTCACAGGTTCAGAGGCAGGGGGGAGCAATGTCAAGTTAGGCATGTAAGTTGGAAGAGAGTTTAGGAAAATGGTGATATATGATTTAGTCTTTATATATGAAATTTGGCAGTAGAGAGAAGGGAAGGGAACTTGACTTTGGAGGAGAATGGCATATAGCAAAGATGAAGAGTTGGGAAATGCCAGCTCATATTTGAATAAGAATGGGGATTCACTTTGGCTTGAAAGAAAACATGACAAACAGTGGTAAGTACTGCTGGAAAAGGAGGTTGGAGCAGGCAAGGAATATTTCTGCTGTAACCTCTAGGGTGTTTTAGAGAATCTGAAGCATAGATGAGACATGACTTCTGCAATGCTCGAAGGATGCTTATACGGTAGCTGGGTGTAAGAAAGAGTCCCAAAGTCTCATGGGAATTACGGAGCAGGACAGACCTGTAAAGTTTCAGTAATCTCCCTTTCCCAAGTCATCTAAAACATTGCAACTATATAGCACCAGTTAACTTTCATTCTATAGTTACAGAGTCATTCCTTTGACTAAACATCTTTTTTAGTAATCCTTCTTTAAAGCAACTTCTCTTTGATAAAATAACACAGCAAGTCCCCTTAGCAATCAGACACCTTAGGGTAAACGAGTTGATGGGCAATTTCCTACACTGACCAGTTATTGTTAGTAAGGTTCTTAGAAATGATTTGTATGGTCTCTGTCCTTGTTGTACAGCTGAGGCTACTGAGAGTCAGAGAGCAGAAGTGTTGGCAGAGCCTACACTTGAACTGAGATTCTGTCATTGAGAACACAATCTGTGAGAAGGGTTTGTTGCAGGGAACAGAGGCAAAGTAAGGGCACTGCTCAAGAGAGGGGCAGCAGGGGTGGGGTGGAGCAGAATTTGTGGGAAGAGGTTCGGGGTCAAGAACAGAGAAGAGTGCTACAGTTGAAAAAGCATTGGTTCCTAAGAATGAATATCTGTATTCTCTGGTTCTGTCACTAATTCTCTTTGGAACTGTAAGCAAGTCACCTCACCATATTGGGCTCCTTTTCGCATTTGCAGATTGGGGCTAATAATAATTTTCACCCCCTAGACTTGTGCAGATAAAAGAAAGTTATAAATGTGAAAGTTTGCTTTTAACAGAAAAAAAATAACAGTTATGTGGTATTACATAAATATTATTAGTATGAGTAGGCTAGGGTTATTACGAAGAGTAAATAAGTTATTTCATATAACATGCTTAGCCAGGCACAGATTAAGTGTGCAATAAAAATTAGCTGCTATTCTGCCCCGCCCCTGCTACGATTTGATCAAGAGCCAATTTTATTCAGAAAACATTCGTGCATGTGTTTAGGCCTAAACATTTTTCCTCAAGGAATCTGAGCTCAGAGCCACTCTTTGGAGGCCATCCTATCCTGGGTGAGCTTTCACTTCCTGCCCTAGTTTTTGCTCAGACTCAGGAAGCTCTATGAAAGGAGGCTGCAGTTTACTATTTAATGCTCTTTCTTTCTCCACATTTGTTTTACCAAACACTTCGGAGAAATGAACTGATTAGTCCAAGGTCACAGAGCCAGCCTCATTTATAGCCCAGAGCTGTTTGGAGGAGAAGCCACCAGATCTAATACCCATCTCTCAGGAGTGTGAAAAATGAATGAAATGGGTAAAGGGCCTAGCATAGTGGTGGCACAGGCAGGGGCTTGGCAAACAGTGCTTACTATTATTACTAGTTCAGATTGGCTCTGGGTGTGGGTAGCTGTTCCTCAAAAGCTTCCTGATTACTTGCCCTGCTTCATCACTCTCCCTCACCAGAGGTGCCACATCCTTAAGTAGAGTCTGATCTCTCTCTCAAGGTTAGGTTGCTCTGTTTCTCTGTTCCTGGTGTGGGTTGCCATGGCAATACCACCTCTGTGGCTTCTGGCCTTCTGGGAGAGAAGTTCCAGGTTCTTGGGCTGCAGCCCATCAGCCCACGGCTGCATCAAGGGGAGGGCATTAAAAATAGTTCTTTGGCATGTTTCCTGGTCCCAACATTTTAAAAGCAAATTTCTCTATCAGTTGGCTCTTCCTCATGCATCCATTTATTCATTCAAAAAACTTGCTGAATATGTACAACAACACTAGCATCAATGCTAACAACATCTATTGAATGCTTATTATGTTCCAGGAACCATGATGAGCACAAGAGAAGCAAGACTCATAATAATGATGGTTGAACTCTTACTCTGTGCAGGACACTTTGGGCTGAGCACTTTATATGTATCATAACCCTTCCTATCCTTAGGCAGCCTTGTGAGGTAGGTGCTACCATTGTCCCTTCAGGAAGCTGAGGCATAGAGAGGTTAACTAACTTGCCTGAGGATACACAATTGACAGACTTTTTGGCTTCCCAAACCCAGGCTATTCACCACTACAAAGGGATCTTGTTTTTCAAGAGATGGAAAGTAATCTTTAGAATCATTTGGATCCAGATTCAATCCCAGATCCAACATTTACTAGTTGTATAAATTAATGAAATAAAAAAATTCCAACTGTTGAACACTGTAACTAATGCTCTTCTAAGTGCTGTACATGACAGCAGATGTAACTTTTAAAAAATAATTTGGTAAGAGAGGTATTATTATTATTTCCATTTTACTGAAGAAAAAATTTGAAGCTCAGAGAGGTTAAGTAACTTTCTTTAAGCATACCAGGCAGGGTCTAGTTAGAAGATAGAAACCATACAATAATTTGAATAGAGAAAATATAGTATAAAGAATTGTATACTAGTTACAGAGAATATTAACTAAGTGGTAAAGATAACACTAAAGAATACATGGATAGGGGATTAAGTCACAGCCTCTACCGCTAGGGTTGAAGCAAGGTCAAGGTACCTGTGAAATAACAAGAAATATATATACTGTCCTCTGCCCTTGAATCCTAACACAGAGCTCTTAAAGACCTCTAATTTCCTCAGTGATAGAGGGGACAAGAGTGTCTTACATAGAGTCCCAAAATCTCTTGGAATTTTTCGGGTGATAGAAGTATTTTTTGTTCTAATGTTGTGACTCTTGGGTAGGCTCCTGAATGGAATCTGGTCACCAGAAAGACCAAGCATGATTATGATTTGGAAATTTCAGCCCCATCCCCCATCCTCTGGGGGAGGGGAGAGGAGTTGGAGCTTGAGTTAATAATTGATCATGCCTGTGTGATGAAGTCTTTGTAAAAAATTCCTAAATATTGAATTTCAGAGAACTTCCAGGTTGATGAATCCATCCACATGCCAAGAGGGTGGAACACCCCAACTCCATGGGGACAGACACTTTTGTGCTCAGAACTCTTCCAGATCTCACCCTATATACCTTTTCAAGGGTTGTTCATCTGTATAGCCTTTATTGTATCTTTTATTTTATTTTATTTTATTATTTTATTTTTTAAATTTATTTTTTATTATAGTTGACCTACAATATTATATTAGTTTCAGGTGTACAACACAGTGATTACAATAATACACAGTGATTATAATAATAAACTGCAAACGTGTTTCCCTGAGTTCTGTGAGCCACTAGAGCACATTCTTCGATCTGAGAAGGGGTCATGGGAACCTCTGATTTAGAGCTGGTTGGCCAGAAGTGTAGCTGACAACCTGGGACTTGTGACTGCATCCGAAGTCATAAGGCAGTTTTGTGGGACTGAGCCCTAAACCTGTGGATCTGCACTAACTCCAGGTAGATACTGTCATGTAGGACGTCCAGCTGGGGTCTGAGAGGCGGAGCATCAGCCGGTGTGGGGTAACCCCTCACATTTGACAAGAAAAGTCTTTCTCCTGTAGTGTCCTCTAGTGACCTCTACTGACAAAGCTCAACATTACTCCAGCAAAAGAGAAGTTCACAGGGTCCAGCTCCCACATCACAAAGGCGGGCAATGAAGAATGAGTACAGGGCTGAGAAACGATAACATTGTTAATAGGCACAGCAAGTATTATAACCTATTAAAACCCAGGTTTATCTGACACCAAAGCCCAAATTCTTTTTACTTTCATACTGACTTTTTTTGACCTTCAGACTTCCCATTTCTAAACTGGCAGCAACAATGCTGGTCTCATAGGGATGCTGTGTGCATTAAGTAAGACAGGGTACATATAGGTTGGAGACATTATAGAAGTTCAGTAGGAAGTTAGTTGCCTATTAGCCTGTCTGTTTTTCGAACTGTAGGATTGTAACACTGTAAGACCGAAGTCATTATCAAGCCATTTTTCTAATTTTACAGAAGGCAAAACTGAGGGACAAAGGGAAATGATTTATCTCAGGTCAACACCTACCAGTGACAGAGCAATAATTAGATTCTGGGCCTCCTGACACCTTTTTCATGTGTCTTCTGCCAACTCACATTTGATATTTTCATTTAGAGCAAAAGTGAGGTGGAATATGAAATTATTTAACATTGGCTGGCTTTGTACTCAATTGCACAATCAGAGAACTTTCTTTTATCTACAGAAATGAAGTTTATTTTGGTCAATTTAAGTTTTTTTTAAAGATTGAATCAGTGATTTTATTTTATTACTGAATTGGCCACATGTAATAAACCAAGCTAATTAATAACATTCACCTTCTGACATGGAGAGGGCATAGAACTAATTTTTCACTGCCACAAAAGTGTCCCAAGCCACAGCTTCCTTCCCTTACTGCTCAGGGATCTGGGAATCACAGTCCAGCCAGAGTTATCTAGGTAGGCTGCAGTCGCTTTCTCAGCTCTCTCAGGAGTTCCTGTTTGTGGGTTTCTCTTCCAATCTGCATGTTCTCCTTGGAGAATTGCATCCATAAGCATGGTTTTAGCTGTGTCTTCCAAACTAATAATTCCTGAACCCTTGTCTTGAGGCCATACCTCTCTGACTTGACCATCAGAGACCTTTCCATCTAAAGCCTTCTGTACATGTCCACATGGAAGTCCCTAAGCACTTCAAACTGTCCCTCCCACAACAAACATCTCCTTCCAGGTCTGTTGCTCCTGCCTTCCCATCGCCTGAAGTGGCATTCTGTTCACCAGATGCTCAGGAAAGAATATCTGCTTGAAATCCTTTTGTTACTTCCCAGTTTAACTTCCTAACATGAACATGCCTGAGCAGGTCTGTGCTGACCCCTCTCACTCACACTGTCCCATTCTTCCTTTTATTCATTTCCTTGTATCTTCTAGTGCATCAAAGACTTTCCTGTCCCAAGGCCCTCATCCAAGCTGTTTCCTTTGTCTGAGGCACTAACCCCCAGAACCAGATCCCACAGCCAGTGTAGGCCTGGCTATTGTCTGTCTAACCATATTAAAGAGGTCCTAATATTTGAAATTAGTCACTTAAAATAAGCACACTTAAAATAAGGAGTATGGTTTCATTACGAAGAGTAAAAGAGGGCAAAGGTTTGTTGGGAAACTTTTGAAAAACCTTTGGTAATTTTGAAGAATGATCATCATGTTTATCCTGTCTTATATTTAACAAAATTTAAATTGCATTTTAATTACATGCATGTGGCTTACAAGGAAGCAAGAATGAATCAAATATTGGTTTCTTTGGTGTAGTTTTCTTGATAGCATTGTATGCTAGCACAAAATGTGTTCTTTACTTGTGACTTCTGCAGCTTAATAGAACTCCTTAATTTTTTTGAACTTTATATTAGAAATGCTTTCTTTCAAGCACTATCTTATCATTATCTTTTTGGTTGTCTTGTCTTTAATGGCTAACTGGTCTACCTGCCAGATGATCATTTATCACTGATTGCTGTGATTCTTGCAGTTCTTTAGCATCATTTTCATTGACTTCATTGTAGTATTACTTTGTAGGCCATTTGTATTGTATATTCTTTGCATTATTATAGTGGCCCATTTGGCTATGAAGGAGAGGCCTTCTGCTCATCTCATCCACTTCTTTGTGGGTCATAATCTTTAGTGTCAAACAGTGTGTGTGTGTGTGTGTGTGTGTGTGTGTGTGTGTGTGTGTGGGTTACTCTTTGAATGAGGTTACTTTTATAGGTAGTGAGTACATTAGTGAATGTTTCATGTTCAATCTTTCCTTCCCTACCTAACCTCATATCAGTGGGAATTCTGATAATGGATGATCAGGCACCAAAGATATCCTACATAAGTCATTCTCAAAGCTTGTGCCTTCCCCATATATATTGTCTGGCATTCTTCACACCAGAACACAGGGGCCTTCATGGACCCTCACTATCTCCTGAATTTAATACATTTCTCTCATGCTCAAAGTTGACCAAGAGCCTTTTGATTACTTACAAGGGAGCCCTGGCCTCCTAGTGGGGTCCAAGCCACCTTATCTGGGGCATGGTCTTGTGAGACACAGAACACATCCTCTCTTTTGTTTCTTTGCATCTTCTAGGCCACGTTCTATACAGAACTGAGGAACATTGAAACTGGGATGAACAATACATTATGTTCCAATCAGCATTTATTAAGGGCCTACCCTATGCCAGAAATGTTTTCATATGATCTGAAATTTGACCTTCAGAGCTTTTCTGTGAGGTTGCTGGTTTTTTCAGCCCCATTATAGAGGTGGGCCTCAGAGACAGTGACTTGTTTCTTTAGTCTCAAGTCTCATTGCTGAGGATTGGAGCTTGGAAAAGGATTGTGGTGTCCTACTTTAGCTTCAGGACCTTTCACTTAATCTGCAAATGAGGAAGATAAGGCCCAGAGATGAGAAAGGACCTGCCCAGAGGCACAATCAACAGGTTAGTGGTTAAGACCTAAATCAAGACACCAAACTCCTGTCCACTGCCTACTCCCCTTTCCTGCTCATACTTGTTATTGTCCAACTATTGTTTTAGGAAAGAAAAACAAATTTAATATAAAATTATTTAAAAACCTCCAGGCTCTTTCTTAGTTTTACAACCAAACATTCTAATTTATTTTCAAGCATATTTTTAAGCCTTTTTAGATTTCCAGTGATACATTTATTTCACTATTTGATTGGTAACATGTGATAACTCAAAATTTGTCTGATTCATCAGTCTTTCAACACACTTTGACACAGGGACTATAGAGATTTCATTGTCCTAAAAAAGCCACAAACGTTGATATGGGATCAAAGAGAAGTATCTGTCCAGAAGCCAGGTTTTCTGATTCCAAATCCAATCTCCTGACCAGATTCATATTCTTTATTTAAAAAGTTATGTTTTACTGATTAACATGATAGCTATAATTAAATAGTGTTTGCTATGTTTCTGGCACTTTTAACTTTACTCAGCATGTATTAACTCATCTGATCCTTAGATATTATCATTTCTGTTTTACAAACAGAAGCATTCACATTGGGATATATTTATCATATTAAATATTCACTTACATATTTTCCAGTTTTTGTAAAGATTTATTTTCTACTTTTAACCCCTGAACCATCTACTCCCTATGTGGTCCCTCGATGTCCCAAGATGTTATTATACTATGGGTCAATAATGCATGAGGCCTCAGTTCCGATACTTTGAGTGCAGTAATAGAACACCTAACTAAGAATGGCTTAAAAAGTAGGTAGTTTCTGGCTGGTTCAGTGGCTCAAAAACACTACTCCCCAAAAAACAAAAACAAAAACAAAAACAAAAACACCAAACCAGCCTTTTTTACCCTTCTGGTCTTCTTTCCTCAGAACAATGGCTTTTGTCTTCAGGTTTATCGTCTCATGATTTAAATGGGGCTACCTCAGCATTAGTCCCCAAGGGCTAATTCCAAAGGCAGGAAGCCAAGGGATTGTTCAAGATGCCAGAGTGGCATCTCACTCTTTATCAGGGGAGATCTCTTTCCCTAGTAGCCCTCCAGTATATTTCTACATATACATGACCAAGAAGGCTAGAAAAACATGTACCTCTGTGTGTGTGGTGTGCGGGGAGGGGATGGGAAGAGGATGAGAGAGAGAGAGAGAGAGAGAGAGAGAGAGAGACAGAGAGAGAGAGAGAGAGACAGGGAGAGAGAGAGAGAGAAAGAAGGAGGATAGATGTCACCATAAAAAAAGTGGGAAGGAAATGTCTATGGTCTAGTCAAACAATAGTTTCTATCAAAAATGATAAATTGTGTCTTTCAATGTGGTCTCCAGTGGGTAATCTGAGACATTTCATCTATTTAATTCTCACAAAGACTTTGAGAACTTGTTGAGTTACATGGTAGAAGTTCAAGCTAAATACAGTTACTTTAAACTTTGAGATGTCATGATTCTACGATTTAGTGACACAAGGGGTACTGGGATGCTTTCCACTCCATGTAACTACCACTGTTCCTGTGAAGATTTTGTATGAGTATGAGAGCCACTTCTTACCATTTCCCTTGTCTTATAGTTTATTTTCACTGAAGAATGTAGAATAAAGGGGCCACTGTGATGCACTCTCAAACTGAGACTGAAATGAATAAAATGATACTAATTTCATAAAATAAGATTAATGATGAGATCCAAGCCCAGAAGGAAGAGCAGGTGGGCAAAGAGGGTGTTAATATTATTCTTGAGGGTGGAGTGGCTGGGGGACATCTCTGGGAACGTGGCCCTTACTTCATGGGAAAATGCCCCATCACTGTTGGCCTCTCCTGGAAGGCTCCATGGCCAGAGAGCTCTCTCTGTGGACTCATACTCAGAAACAAAGCTGATGTTTGCTTTGGGGATGTAAATGTTTTCCTTTCTGCCTTATTTTCAAAAATCAACAGAAAGGATGTAAGACCTTGCCTGCTTGATTTAGAGAGGATTTTGCTGGCAGGCCCCAGGACTAGCATGACCATTGCTACTCGGTCTACTTCTCTGATGGACAAAGATGTTTATTTTGGGGACATCTTTTGAGGCAAGTGCAGAGTTTCTTCTGCCCTTCCAAAGCTTGGCTCTTATTCTCCATGTCAGAAAGAGAGCAAAATGTAACACACAATCTGGAACAATCACCTTCTGATGCCTGGAACTGAACCTAGGTGTAGCAATGAGAGCAGAAGGAAGCCTGACTGGGAGTCAGAGTTCTTGCACTGACCCATTGGCAGGCATGCATGCACCCACTCTGTGCCAAGAACCATGCTAGTGGTCAGCCTGGCAGAAGAGTCAGCCTTCCTACCTCCATGTCTAGTGCCCTTAGCTCTATTCATGTGAAAAGATGGAAAGCGATTAATAAGGAGCACATTCTGCATGCAAAGCATTGGGTTGCTGTTGCATTTTATTGCTGAATAAATGAAGGATCGAAAGTATAAGGTCTATGTTCACAGCCACGTGGGTAGATGTTGAAGTCACGGCTCAAACCCAGAAAAATCTGTCTCCAAAATTCACCCTCTTCTCACTTCACTCAAAAAGCTCAGATCAGAAGATAGAAACTCACTTGTCCAATTCTCTAGCTGAGGGGTTTGGACCTTATTTGAGCATTCTGGGAGCCACTTATGAGTTTACACAAGAAGAGATGTGGTTAGATTTTCAGTTGCAAGAAAATCACTTTAAAATCCTCCTGTGTGTGGCTTTGGAGGGTTGGTATGAGATTGGCTTTCAGGAAATCTGAAGGCGACAGTGTGTCTAGGGCAGAGGTGATAAGTGGGGGGATAGAGTCATGGAACAGAGGATAAAGAATCAATAGGATTGGAAGTGGGGGTTGTGCATGGAAGAAAGGTACTAGGAACATCTCAACAGAATGATTAGTGTTTTGAATAATAGCCCTGATAGTCAGCACGGCTCTTCAATCATATTAATTATACTTCCTACAAATTGCATTGGCTTTTGCTATAGACGAGATGTTTATGTCCCAGACATTCACATGTTAAAACCTAATCCTGGTGTGGTGGTATTTGAAGATGAGGCCTTTGGGAAGTAATTAGGTGATGAAGACCCTCAGCACCCTTATAAAGGAGACCCCAGAAAGACTCAGAGGAAAGCTGTCTATGAACCAAAAAGTGGGCTTTTACTAGGCACCAAATTTACCTGCCACCTTGATCTTGAACTTCCCAGCCCCTAGAACTGTGAGAAATACATATCTGTGACTTATAAGCCACTCAGAGTATGGCATTTTGTTACAGCAGCCCAAACTGACTAAGACAGCTTCCAAGCATGTGAGCCCAGTATGGCCATCTTGATCAGAGATCCCTTTGTTGTGTGGGCCTTGTTGAGGTGGGTCTTCTGTTGCTCTGCACTGTCATTACCTTCAGGGTCCTGGATGACTGCTATCGTCACTTGCTCCCAACTTAACTGTATTTGTTATGATAATACTCTCTCCTGTGAAGACAACAATAACAAACCCTCCCAACTTTGGTGGCTTAAGGCAATCAATTTCTTTCTCCCTCACCTAGTAGTTCAATATGGGCATTCTTAGTTGGCAGGTGGCTTTCTCCTAGGTAGTGAATCAGCATTAAGTCCCCTTCCATCCTGTGGATCTTCTAGCCTCTGGGACTATGGGGTTCTCCGTATTTAGCCAAAAGATGGGCAAAGGAAAGGCTGGAGAAGACACACCTGATTCTTACCTGTCTTTGCTTGGTAGTGATATGTAGCACTAGTACATTCCATAGTGAAAACTAGACCTCCTCCCCCACCCCCGCACAGCCACCTGGATGTAAGAGGACTGGGTAACATAGTCCATAGTCTCTGGTTAGACAGCTGCTTCCCATGACAACTCCATACTATGAAAGGACAACCTTGAATTTTGCCCTTCCCCCGCTTCACTCTGTTTCAAGTCCTAACAGCAAACACATAAAAGGTTACACACATCGAGTCTGCTTTAGGGAGTTCAGGGCTTATTAGCCACATCACATTATGAAATATGCTAAAGGAGGTATGAATCACATGACAAAATTTCTTTTATACTTATTAGATTCAACCACATGGAATTGCTGTTTTGTAGCTACAAAAAGAGTTGAATGTTAGCAATTTCAAATGATTCAACCTATTGTACTGAAGAAGCACTTTAAAAGTTTTTCTGAGAACTTAACTCAGAAGTGTGGGAAAATATTGTACACTTTATACTCTGTTGGGGGAGTCAAATACACTTTCATCAATTAAAAGCTTTAAAAACTCCCTTATTATTTAATTTCTTTATTCAGTGTTTTCTAAGTAACTGTTGTTGAATTAGTGATTTGCAGGCTAATTTGTGCATAGAACTCATTTTTCCCAAATGCCTATTCATCTCTCATAGATTTAATCTTTTACCTTACGCACTTTGGAAAATGTTGCATGAAAAACACGAGGGAATCCATTAGTGAAATCTTTTTATACAGCAGAAAAAAAGGTTTTTCTCTACTGAAGTCCATACTGAGCACATTGTGGAAATGATAAAGGTTTGTTGAGTGAATGAATGACTTTGAACTATTCACATTTCTCTGAGCTTTAGGTTTTTCATCTGCAGAATTAAGATGATAAATTAATGAGAAGATCAATTTAAAGACATGGTAAGGAATGCACATGTGCTTCCTTCTTCCTTCTATTAGCATCCCTGAGATAGGAGGAGGGAGTCGCTTGCCACATAGAGGACACACTGTTTCCACAGCCACATGTGGGATTGCTTTGGTCCTGACAGGCAAACATGTTTGAGCCCAGCTTCTTGAGAATGTGCATGAATATTTGGATCTGGCAGTATTATTTTTCTGTGTTCAGGAGAAAAGAAAACAAAGAGCAGCATCCTCGTGTTGACACGAATTGCTTGCCCTGCGATTCTGGGCTGGAGGTTGGAGCAGGGAGGGTAAGAGTGGGGGTGGGGTGAGAGTGGGGGTTGAGGAAGTGACCAAGCTAAAAAGTCCACATGGAGTTACTTTTGCATGGTCTAATCTGGGAACCAGAACACTCTGAGCTTGGAATGGAGTTATGGCTCTGGTTAGAGAATTGACTCACAAGGGCCAGCGTGGCCTCTGGCGGGGCCTTGGACACATCTGTCCTCCCCCTGTCCTGACCTCCCTCTGGCAGCCTCATCTCCAGGCCTGGCAGAATCCCCAGAACGGATATTTCTCCTGGCCCCCAGCAAGGCTCTTCACTGACTTCCAAACATGTGTGAATGGTTTGGCTATCCAAGCCTGAGGCTCCTCCTCTGTGAGGGGGACCTTGCTGGGATGGATCTTTCTCCACCCTGCACACTTGTCATGGCTTCCAGCTGAGTCCCCACGCGAGCATATTTTTCTCTGTTGCAGGTGGTGTAAAACAAAAAAATGGAAAGAACTTTAGATCCAGATAGAGGTCTGAAATACAGGTTATATAGACCCTGCCCATTAGTAACTGTAAGTCTTTGAGCACCTTGTGGCACCTCCTGGAACCTCAGTACTCCAGTTACTTTGTACTTAAATTTCCTTGCCCACCTTGCTGGTTCCAAGGTGGACCGAAGAATTGACAGCTTTGAAACCACTCTGTAAACCCTAAAACGCCACCCACACATAAAGGGTTGTTGTTGCCAATGGCATGCTTGCAGAAGGCCATGAGGCTATTGGATTTTGCTATTTTTCATCGGCTCGGAGGAAGGTCAAGATGGTCCAGTGCTCAGGCTTGTGGACTTCTGGAATTTCATATGCTGAAAACATCATCAGGAGATACCAGATGACCTGTCTTTGTTCCTATGGGAGCAAATGTGCTTGACTCACTGTACCTATAGATACATTAGTGAAGCATTTATACAACATAACAAACAAACAAGAATTCTAGAACACCCTAAAGAAATCTTAACTTCCGTCCAATGTGTCATAATTTGTACATCATCTTTATACCTCATCTCCTTTGTTTAATCTTCTTAGTGACTCTTGGAAATAGGTGCCACTCCTGATTTATTGATGAGGAAAATGTAGCCTAGAGAGATTTAGAAATGTGCAAAAGGATGTAGAGGGGATTAGGGACAGAGCAACCCATTCTTTCTGACTCTAGGTCTGATACCATTTCCTTCCCTTTTCTTTCCATGAGAAAAAAATATATCGATATTGCATAGCAAACAGAAAGTCTTTGTCTGTCATATCTTACTATTCATCATAGAACTTAGCCCTCACTGGGAACATAACAGACATTTGATATTAGCATTGTGGAACTAAGAATATGACTTTGGAATCAGGCAGATCTGTGTTCAAATATTACTCAGCTACTTATTAGCTGTGTGATCTTGGCCAAGGTACTTCAGTTCTCTGACTTTCATATTTGTAAGCTGGGGAGAGTGAACATCATGTCTGGGGCAGTTGTGAGCCTCAGCAGAAAGAACATATACAATGTATTGAGTACTGGACCTGACACATATTAGGAACCTAATAAACAGGGTTCTCTGGTTAACACAAGCTTTAAATATTGGCCGTTAAGCCCTTTTGGGTGATCTTGAGAACTCACTTCTTTTTTATTGTTCCTACTCTTCTCTCTGGCACACATTTATTTTTAAAATTTGTGTGTGTAAAAAAAGTGCTGGGACCCATGTGCCTCTGATTTGTTCACACCTGTGTCAGCAGGCATTGTATGGTGAGAGGCCTTAAACAGGCTTCCTCCTCTAAGGTCTTGGCTTCCTCAGCCTGTGGAGACAGAGGACTCTTTTGCCTCTGATCCAGATAAGCTCCCACATTGAGTCCAAAGTAGGAGACTTGTCCAAACTCATCTGGACAGAGAAGATTAAACTCTACTCGTCATCTGTGCAAAATGCACTGCATCTCAGGTTGCCAGCAACTAGGTACTGATTATATAGTCCCCAGTGTCATGTGGGTTTCACAAAGGAATGATTAATATGCCTATTTGACAGATGGGGAAACTTAGGCCCAGACAGCCTTTTATCGAGCTTTTATCATGTGCCAAATACTATGCTAGGTGTTCTGTTTGCCTTCTTAATTTTTTACCAAGAATTTGGAGACATACAAACAGGCTTAGGGATGCCAAATGATTCGTTCAAGGTCACACTGTCTATTAGTTAGGGTAAAGTTAAGATGCTTTCAAAGTTGGCAAAGCACTCAAATGCTGATTTTCCTACTTCAGGAAAATTGGAATCTGAGAAGGGATTTTCCATCCCAGAATGTCATAGGCCTACTGGCCTCTGAATACCTTTTAGCTTGGAACCCTTTCTGGCCTGTGGAGATACCAGAACCTAGACAATGGGATTAGAAGACCTCTCAAGGTTGTAAATCCAAGCCCTTAGCTTGATGGACAGAGTAAGAGAAGGCCAAAAGGAGCCTAAGTTTTCACAGTAAATTAGTGTCAGTGCTTGGCCTAGAGCTCAGTTCTGAGTCCCAGCTCAGGTTTTTCTTTAAACCTCCTAGGATGCTGTCCTGTTAAACCTATGGCTTTAACCAAAACAGAGCTATTTGCTTTATAGGAGTTTTTACTTATTTATTCACTCTGCAGCGAGATATTGAGCATCTGCTGTATGTTAAGTCAGTGCAGAGGCCAGAGGGGATATGAGGATGAGTTAGATCTCATCCCTTCTCTGAGGGACAAGCCATGAGATGGAAGTAGGGAGTAGGGAGGGCAATGGGTCCCACTTGAGAGAAGGAGGGACAAAGTCCTGGCAGTTCAGAGGAAGAAGAGTTCACATGAGGACAGGAGAATCAGAGGGTGCTATACAATCATCCATTGTCATTCATTCACTCACTCATTTATTCATTCATTCCAGACATTCTCTGGAGGAAAGGATATAAATGCATATTGACTTCTCTCTGTCTACCAGATATAATGCTTCAATTTTCACATACATTATCTGTTATAAAATAATAAAGAGACAACATAATAGAAGGATGATAAGGTTGATTGTTAGACAAATCTAGTCTAAATGCTAGTACCACCACCTTTTCACAGTGGCACTTGGGAAAAATTCAGTGAATTTTCCTACCTGATTCTCTATCTGTCAAGTGGGGTTAATAATCAAAGAATCATCATAAGTATTGAAAGAGATAATGTTTATAAACCATTTCACATATGGCTTGGCACAGAGGAGGCTCTAAATAAAAATGCTGGCTTTCTTCCCTTCCTGTGTGTTAGAGAATTTTTTTTTTTTAAAGAGAAAAATGATTGCCTATTATGGCTTCTAGAATTGGGCAGTATTTGCTCAAAATGGAACACTAATCTAGTATAACACTCTTGATACTTTGATTACCTAATCTTGTGGGATGAAAGAGTGGGATGGCCTTTCCCCCCACCACTTATCAAAGCCATCTCATTGCTAGCTAGACTTTATTCATAAAGCTGCATCAAAAAAAATTCTACACTGGGTGATGTGACTGCTCTCTGTGAGGATTTGGGCATCCGTATTCTTTGGAGTTGGAAGGCCAAAGCTCCAGTGCTGCCATGGAAGACTGTGCCGGATTGGCTTTGGTCCCTGAAGGTCTGTGCCACTCAAGGTTTTCACCTGGGGTGTTGTTATAGATTAAATTGTGCCCCTAAAAATATGCTGAAGTCTTAACCCAAATGTAACTTTACTTGGAAATAGGGTCTTTGCAGATATAATTAGTTAAGATGCGGTGGTGCTAAAATAGGGTAGGCCTTTACCATGATGTGACTGGTGTCCTTATGAGAAGGCTGTGTGAAGAGAACACCATGTGACAACAGAGACAGTGACCAGAGTGCAGCAGCTGCAAGCCAGGGAATGCCAAGGACTGACGGCAGCCACCAGAAGAGGCAAGGAAAGATTCTTCTCAACAGGTTTCAGAGGGAGAATGGTGCTGAAGACAGCCTGATTTTGGACTTCTAATGGCTAGAACTGTCAGACAATAATTTTCTGTTGTTTTAAGCCACCTAGTTTGTGGTACTTTATTATGGCAGCACTATGACACTAATAAGGTGTTCAATGAGTAAATATTTCATCCCCATTTTAAACATTCAGAAACTGGAGCCTGCAAACTTCTGCATTTCTCCAGGACCAGCTCTTTAGTATAGGATTTGGCAAAAGGTCGTGAATTTATCAAAGGAATGAATGAATGAATGAATATGGCTCAGAGAAGGGGTGTGAATTGCAGAGTCTGCTCTTGAACTTGTCTCTGGGTGCCTAGTCAACTGTTTGCTACACTAGGACAATAACAATAGCCACCAGTTAGCTCCTTGGTTATCAGTCTGAGCTTTGGAGTGTCTAATCCTTGATTTTCTCATTTTCCAATAAATAAACTTGCAATAAATACATTTTAGCTGCTTTTATTGTTACAATAACATTCTTATATCATAAGTTAAGTGGTTCACATGTATTATTTAATTCTGAAGGTAGGTTTTGAGGAATGCGTTATTATTTCAGTTTTGTAGATGAGGAGGCTGAGGTGCAGAAAGGTTAAATACATTGCTCACACACTCTGATTGAAAAATGGTGGCGCTGGCCTGCAAACCAGACAGGCAGGCTCCTGTTGCCCCTCAGGGCTCATCTATCTCCGTCCATCTTTACTCAGACTCAGCTTTCTGGGCCTCAGAATCAGCTACTCACTGCAGGATGGACTCAGGCCCTCAGTCTCTTGACTCAGGTAAACTGTCCGTCTCACCACAAGCTCTGTCTGAAAGTGCAGTTTTCCTTGATTTTTAAAAAAATTATTTGAATATATCTTTCTTGTTAAACTATAACATTGAACATGGAAAAATCACTATTCTCATGTGAATAGAGTATAAATAGGTGTAAAAGATTTTAGTTTAACTTATTAGTTAATGAGAGGACTAATAAAATATTGAATGAGAATTTGATTTATTTAATTTATTTATATTCTCTTTCAGACAAAATCCATTTTGATTGGCACGAGCAGAAATTATTTGCATTGTCTTGAACAGGAAGCATTTACATTACCATTAGTTTCTTGCAAGTCAAGTTTTATCCCCTACAGAGTAAAATAGTTTAGTCAATTAAAAACAATCAAAGATATATAGAATCTGATAACCCCTGGACTCTAGACGATATTCAGAATTCACCTGAAAGAGAACACTCTGTAATGTCTTTTGCCCAGTTCCAGTCTTTAATGAAAATTCCTGATAATGCTTTTTAATACATGCAATGCAAAAGGATTTTTTATTCATGAGATATATAAAACTCCTTACTAAGAAAGGGACAACTGCTCCAAAAGAAAAATGGGCGAAGGATGTTAAACATGCAGTTCACGAAATATCCAATGAAAATGAAAAGATGCCCAACCTCATTAGTAATCAAAGAAGTGAAAATTAGAACTACAAGATACCATTTCACACCCACTAGATAAATTTGGTAAAAATTTAGAAGTCGAGTATTAGTAAGAATATGGAGTCCCAGGAATTCTCATATACTAGTGGTAGGAATTTAAACTGAAAATATCACCTTGGAGAGAAATTTGGCAATAGATAATAAAGTTGAAGATGTGGACACCCTATGAGTGGAAAATCTACTCTTGTACATGTGCACAGGGTGACATGTAAAATATGGTCACGGCAGCTTTACTTATAGTATCAAATCATTAAAAATAACATTAATTTTCATCATCAGGAGAATGGATAAAATAAATTGTGGTGTATTTCTGCATTCATGCAATGAACACAGCATTAAAACAAATGAAGTTGTTACATGTATCAATATGGATAAATGTCAAACTCTATCTTGAGTGAAAAAAGTCAGTTGTAGAAGAATCAGTGCAACTCCTTAAAGCTTTAAAACATGCAAAAACAATGTTACTGTTTTACAAGTATATATGTGATATAAGTGTAAAAATATGAAAGGGAATGACATACAAACTTTAGGACAGCGGTTTCCTTTGTGATGCAGGGAAGGGACTCAGATTGGGGAGGGTGATGTTAATTGTATCTGTAATGTCTTAATTTTGAATGAAAATGAGGAATATGCTGATAGTTGTTATACTGTTTTGATACTTTTTATATGCCTGAAATGATAGTACTAACAATACCAGTGATGATGATGTACTTTTATATCATTTCCTGATGCTTTAAAATAGGGAAAAAACCACCACCCCATCCCTGCACCATTAGCAAATGTTAGACTTCTCTAAAGAACCTCTAAAACATCCAATTAAAACCACAAATGCAAGCAGCTAGCCCTTTTGGAGAGTTAGTTCAGTGTATGCATTCTTCGTTGGAATCTGGATCTCAAGTTGGTTTCAGGGAAAGCCACTGAAAGGTTGTAAACTGAGGCGCAATCTCATTCTTGGCTTGCAAGGACTTTTGGAACTTGCCTTATTCTCCCTTTCCCATCCTCATTCGCCTGTTCCAGCTCTGATTGTTCTTCTAGTAACTTCACACTTCTGGTAGGTTCCTAGTTACACTATGCAACTGCACACCTCAGTGCTCATGTTTCCCTGTGCTTGGGAAATCTTTCTCCCCACTTTCTCTATGGCTAACCCATGCTCTGCCTTCCAAGGCCAGCGAAGGCAATGCTCTCTCTTAGGAAGTTTTTCTTGTTCCCTCAGGATGAGTTAGATTCACTTTTGAATTCCCAGAGCTCCCGTTGATATTTGTGTCATAACCTTATTTAATCTTTGTCTGTCTAGCCAGCAGCAAAGTGCCTGAGTCAGAATAAGTGTTTAGGAAAGGGAAGTACGATTTGGGCAGAAGGTATAAATTGGGTGTTTGTTTGAATATTTCCTAGAGCTACTGGTTTCTAATAAAGGTTCACATGGTCATAAAGTAATATTTCAGTGTGAATTAGCTCTTTGAGCCTTTGTAAGACTTGGTTACAACCTTGGAAAAGACACTCTTGGAAGTGGGTAGGGGTGAGGTAGGTAGAGAGGAAGAGTGAGGTTTAAGAGGAGATTACAATGTTGAGTCCAAACTAAAGAAACTCCAATGCCACTCAACAAGCTGGGGACTGAGTGGATGAGAACTCGGCCTCTTCATTCCAGGCCAGTCCTCTTCCTTTTGTTCCACTGTCTGTGGCTTGAAAAAACAGCTGCTCTGTATCATCTTATTAAAATCTCTTCCAATACTTGAAACAGGAAATGATTCTCCAGTTCTGGGGTAGTGAAACTGGGTCAGCTGCAGCAGGTGGCTTGGAAGAACCTAAGATAAGAAGCACAGGAGAACGGACAAGCCAAGCCTCAGGAAAGCAACATTAAACTTGAGTAGGATCTAAGACAGTTTTCTGTAGTTGAATCAAGTTAAAATAACTTTGGTTCCAAAGGTCTGGTGACCCTTCGAAAGGTATTCACACATCTGGATATTGGACTGAATTCCAGCAGATCTTTCCTTGAGGATCATCGAGGGAAAGACTTTTGTGTAAAAAAGAAAAGAATGATGAATTATCACATAGATGATGCTGGCCAGTGTTTATCATTAGAAGACAGAATACAGCAGAGGCCATAAACAAGGATAAGCAAAAATATGGAGTCCCAGGAATTCTCATATACTGGTGGTAGGAGTTCCACAGCATCAGGAAAAATGTGGATGGTTTGTACTCAATTATCTTTGAATCTCAGGGCCAACTGAAGGCCTGGAATATGGCAGGTTTTCATTGAGGTTTGCTGAATGAATGGATGAACTCTGGATAAATCTCATGACTGGAAAAACCCTCACTAGTCATGTGTCATATATCTGGGTTGGAAGAATGTTGGTGGCAAAATAAAAAACAAGACTTCCTGTAAGAGCTTTCTGACCAGAAACATGTCAGATTCATAACACCAGCTGGATTAAAATCAAGGAAAGGCTCAGCAGCATTTTTAATGGGTAAGAATTAGGGGTTTTTAGGTTATGATGGTGGCTTTTTAGCAGTGTCTGATTTAACCATCCCTCTTTTCCATAGAAATACTCCCAAACACACAATAAGACTTAGAGTTGCAACAATGTGGAAGAAATAATTTAAGTGACTAACTCTCAGGTCTCTAGGAAGAATTTTCTTAGACCACAGCATTGATGGGATGAGGTTGAGAAACAGCTTACTTTGACCTCAAATATAGTACCACAGCGCAAGGCTGGAGCTTCCACCTGTGTACCAGAATGTCTGGCCTCCCAGTGCTTCTAAAGTAGGTAGGCTTACGACACACTGTTCTCACAGTCTATTGTGGCTCTCTTTCTCTGTCCATTTGGTGACTATTCCTCCCAGTCATGTGCCATGCTGAAAAGCTAAGTTGGCAATGGGAAGGGCACAAGAGAAAAAGATTTAAGAACACAGCATTCTGGGGAAAAATGTTTAATTGGGGTGAGACATGTAAACTTTTATGAATTTTTTCTTTGTGTTATTTTCATTTAACTACTGCAAGAGCTAATGTTTTAATGTTTATATCAAAATACAAAGCAAAGAAAGATGGGTTATCTTAGTATAATTCTTGGCAAATAGTAGGTGCTATGGACTGAATTGTGTTTCCTCCAGTTCACAAGCTGAAGCGCCAACCCTCAATGTGATGGCACTTGGAGATGGGGCCTTAGGGAGGTAATTAGGGCTTGGATGAGGTCATGAAGTGAGGCCCTCATGATGGGATTAGTATCCTTATAAGAAGAGACACAGGAGAGCTTCCTTTCTCTCTCTCTAGCATGTGAAGACAAGAAGGCCACCATCTGCAAGCCAATAAGAGAGTCTGCATCAGGGAAATAGCCAGCAACCTTGATCTTGGACCTCCTAGCTTCTAGAACTGTGAGAAATAAATTCCTGTTGTTTCAGCCACACAATATATGGTATGTTGTTATGCAACTCAAGCAGAGTGAGACAGTAGAAATCAAACTGCTTAACTGTCCGGCTTGTTTGGTTTGAGGGGACTATTTCTCTGGGGGGAAGACTGATGATAGGGAATATCTGAATCACATGACTGCTGTTTGTTGTTCTGATCCTCTGCTTGTCAGATATCATTCTTAAAGTGGATGGGTAGGCATGAACAGAGCTCTGTAACTCCTCAGCTGTTCCATTTCCACTAAGAATCAGGGTAAGGATATTAGGTTTATACATCAGTTTCATGGGCTTAGTCAATCTAGATCTATTCTCTTATATATTGGCATGGGAACCCTTGTGTGAGGCCTTCTGGGCTGGTTAGTCTTCCTTCCCTGTTAGGGTCCTAATCCCTTTTAGAAAGTAAGAGAACTATGCTCACTCCTTCAGTTGCCATTCCAGTTATCTAAACTTTTCTCTAGCTATGCCTGAAGGCAGACTACACTCCAGGCAGTGATAACAATGTGATAATGATAACAAAAGGTAAGTTTTATTGAGTCTTCTGTGCTTTCCAATTCATTTTAAAACATTACCCATTTTGAAAAAAACAATGCACTGGTGTTAATTTAATTTTACATAAACATGCTCTTTGAGTCTGAAGCAAATCTGACTGGTTTTCAATGCGAAAATAAAATATTAAAACTGGTCTTGGAGTTATTTGTAAACAGAACTTATCTCTAATCTTAATATAACAGAAATGGATGCATAAATCATATTTATCAAACAACAGTTTGAGAACTGCCTTCAGGCATAGCTAGAGACAAAGGCCCACATGATGATGTTAGGGCTCTTCTTGCTCCATTCCCTGGCTTTGTCTGACTTTGGCAGACTTCAGTTTCCACATGGGCTCTTTTTTTTTGGATGAGCAGTATGACTGCTGGCAGTCCCAGACACTCATATGCTTCCATCTTAGCCACTTCCAGGGAAAAAGACCATCTTTCCAGTTAACAGGTCCTGTCTAGGTTTAGGTAATTTGTCCATATCTAAACCAATCAGTATGGCCAGGAGAGAGGGTATTTTGATTGGCTAGTCCTGGGTCACATGCCCTCAGTCTTGTGGCAAAAAGAAGGAATACTGTAATTAACAGTACTACCTGGACCCGATAGGATAGAGAGGTACATTTTTTTTTCAAACAAACAAACAAACAAACAAACAAACAAGGGACTCTTCTCAGTAGAAGGGGTTGGGAAAGCCATTTGGGCAGAATGAACCCTGTAGTTAGGTACCAACACCTGCTATGTGGATGGGAGGCAGACTGGTATCATACAAGCCACACATTCTCTATCACAGGGTTCAATAAGGCCCTCACAACCCTTAGATTCTATTATGAGTAAATAGCTCAGAATAAATGGCACCACAATGAAATTCAAGAGGTTATGCATTGTACTTTCAGCTTGAATAGAACTGATGAAATGAATGGCAAGAGTGTCAATGGTCTTCTCCATTCTTGGTCTGAGTTTACTCTTTTTTTTTTAAGTGAAGGGCTCTTCAATGCCCTCCCCACTGACATCCTCATCCCTTCCAGCAAGAGCCCCCTGCAATTTCACCTACCCAGCTCTGAACCAAGCCTGGGCAGGGCCAGCAGGACTTGGCACCTGTGTCTATTCAGAGGCAGCCACCTCTGAGTCTATCAGCCTTAGGCCAGCAGGTGTCTGGGGTGAGCTTTCTGAATCCCCGCCCACTCTTATTCTTGCCATTTTGGTTCCATCTGTTAGTTGGATACCAACTTTGTTTTTTCTCTGTCTTCACTAAAAGAACAATTTGTCCCATGGTTTTGAACTGATAGTACGCCTTAATAACCTACTGAGCCTGAAGTTAATGAAACCCTGGCCTCCTCCCTAAGAAACTTTAAGGTGAATCACTCCGAAAATCTACTCCAAAGAAGCATGTTTGCAAATAGCACAGGGAAAAGGAATCTTCTGGGTTCCAGCTCAGTCCATGCTGACTTTTTGTTTTGTTTCAAGGCTTACTCTTTCCTTCATCCTATTATTTGATCAGATTTTTTTCACCCATTGCAATCATTCCTCAGTTGCTGCTGGATGATTTACTGAGTGACATCTGTGTTTTGGCTCCTCATTCTTCTGAAGAATGCGGTTTTGATGAGTAAACAAAAATTGTAGCTTGTTTTCTCCAGTTCTGTGGGATTTGGGGTTATTGGAATTTAGAGGTGCACAAAGACTATGTAAACATCCTAGATTTATAGCCATGATTGGCAGTGCTTGCTTTGTTAGCTCATAGCACGTGCCGGGTGTAATGGCCTGATCTGAGATTGGGCAGAGGAGCCTGGGCTGCCTCACCCCAGACACCTGTATAAGACACATTTCAACTGGAGAGGGAGGCAGAGTTACTCATCCTCCTGGCTCAGCACACAGTGACTTCACTGCTGGGAAATCGGGCCCAAAGCCCTGGCCAAAGCACAGGGCAGGAGAGCAATCAACATTTCAGTCACTGCTGAAGCTGCCAGCAGAAACAGAAAGGGAAGCGGACATTTTCTGAGTGCCTAACTCTGAATATTATTTCAGTTTCATAATGTCATAGAAAAGCCACAAATATCCTGATTCTATTGGAGAGAAGAAAACTGAGGCCAGAGGAGTGAAGCCTTGGTGTGAAGATACACAGCCAGTAGATATCAGGCCTCTGTCTGTCTCTGGTCATCTTTCAGGGCTGCCGCTAAAACTCAGAGGGCATATGACGAGCCCTGGGCTAAAAGGAGGAGACTACACAGTCTGAACCACTGTGGGCTCTGAAGGCCATCACTCCAGTTCTTGGATTTTGTTAATAATCCTCTGTAAGATAGAATAATAAGGCATCCTGAGAATCTGTCCAGGTGGGAGGGTGGAAGTAGATGGGAGGCTTGCTAGGTTGCTTTGTGCCCCTGGCCCACTGCAGGAAGAAGGGCTGGTTTCTTGATCCAACCCAGAGAGGCCTACTCTTTCCTCTTCATACCAACAAGAGGCAGAAGAGAGCAGCAAACTAGAAGGCTAGGTAGTTTTCATTCCCCAGAAGAGGCCACTTTTTTTGTTTTACTTCTTGGTTTTGTGAATTGGGCAAATTCATTCACTTTCCTGGGCCTCATGTTCTTCATCTAATTGGGGAAGATACGCCCCATTCCATGAAAATTTCTCTGCATGGTTTTGAGATGATAAGGAGATGGTGTATTTAAATTGTTTTGTCAACCAAATCTGGACCCACTTGAGTTTTAATGGCTCCTCAAGTCTATTGTCTTTTATGCTTTAATGGCTCCTCTATTGTCTTTTATTCAAATTTCCTTTAAATCTTTTGTAGAAGTAGGTGGACTATGAAAAAGCAAATACAAATAAAAGTGATGGTTGTTATAAAATTTTACTTGATAATTCTGAGAAAACACATTTTTTCATTTTGGAATCATCAAAACATTTTAAACCATAATTGGATTGTGAGTGATATGCATTCACTTGAGAAATATCTAATAATTATCTTTTATGTGGAAAGACACTTGAGACAAATTCCTGCCCTCATGGTGCTTATGTTCAAATGGAAGAATGTAGGCTTTGACTGCTTGAGTTTAAACACATCTGCATTAGTGAACCATTAAATTATTTAATTTTAATTATGATAAATACTAAAAAGAAAGACTAATTGCCCCATGAACATGGGATAGGAAGACCTAACCCAGATATGGAGGACGGGAGAAATGTGATGTTTAAAATAAAATTTGAAAAATGTTTTGGGAGTTAGGTAGGTATAATGGAAGAGGAAACACAATTCCAGGCATTGGAAGTAGCAGATGCAAAGGCCCTGAGGTACAAAGGTAAGAAGGAAAGTCAGTGTACTTAAATATGGAATATTCATGGCTTTTCTCTCTGTGAGGAAAAACAATCACTGAGATATTGGGTAGATTGAAAGTATCAAATTTTATTTTTTAGTACTCATTGTAGATCAAAATCAACATGATCAGCATCAAGATCATAAAAATGTACTTGGCATAATTTTCTATGCACATAAAATGATAATTGGCATAAAGATAATGAGATAGTGGGAAAATTTTATTTTTAGGAACAATTATTTAAGGACTATACCCTCAAAATTGAATTTTCCTCTTTAATTTTCCATTCTACCCCTTGATATCTGACCTCGACATCATCAATGGTGCTGCACTGCTGTGCGATCTGGTGTCAGAATATTTTTCTAGACTTGTTTCCATTGCTCTCTCTTTTTCACTGTTCTTGTTCTACAGAGTCCAGCTCCTCTCTGTTTTTTGCAAGCCCTGCTCCTCCTTGCTCCCACACATTGGCTCTGACCACTCTCCTACCTCACTTGTCTGTCTTTCTCCTCCCTCCTGGGTAAAATCTCAGTCATCCTTCAGAACCATGTGAAATACTGCCTTTTCCTTGAAGCCAAGATGGAATGCTGCTCAATAAGATTTCTTGATTTTACCTGAAATGGAAATTGTGGGCCACAATCTAGAAGTCTATAGTTGGGGTTTGTTTATATAAATTACACTAAATGTATATAATGAAACGCCATGCAGCCATTAAACATGATGTAAAAATACACTTATTGATAAAGAAAGATTTCCACACTATATTGACAAGTTAAAAAAAAGTTATAAATTATATGTATGTTATATCCCTCTTAACATGCAACACAGCATGGAGGTAGTTGGGTGGCAGGTGAATGTGGGAGACTCCATCCTTTTTTCCCCTTTAGGTGACCTGATGCTTACAGTGTGTCTGGAGAAGTTAGCCAGGGGTGGAGCTGGGAGTGGGAGAAATAGGAGTGGGAGAAATGTGAGAAAAGGCTGTGAGGTCCCTGGGACATGAGGAAGGGACCAGAGGGTCATTCTCAGAATATTAGGGGCAGAGTCAAGGTTCTGGATATAGTATAGGTCTCTTACTTGTACCTGATCCAGGCACCAGCAGAGTCCTTCCCTCAAGGATGCCCATTAGAAGAATGGAGATGGGGAAGGCCTTTCTCCTGTGAGGAGACAGGAACATCTATGTGGCTCAGGGAGGTGGCAGTGGTTGAGAGTCAGGAGTGACAAAGCAAAGTTGCCCCAGGGGAGCTACAGTGGTCCGAGGCAGATGAGCTTGAAGGCAGTCTGAGCTGGGGAGCTGGCTGTATGGTCCATGGCCTGGGAGGAGCCACAGGGCAGCCACAGGGTAACTTGAAGGCAAACAGTGACAGAAGCACAGGTAAAGGCTTGACTTGTCTTGGGAGTGTGTGTGTAGGACCTTCCTTCTAAAATGTCCAGGGATATTGCGGGGCTGGCTAGAGGCCCTGGTGACAGGCAGATATAAGCCATCGATCAGTCAGCAGGGCAGCCATTCATCATACCTTAGTTGAGTCCACCATCTGCTGAGACCTGAAGGGTAGTTTTTAAAAATTACATATGCAAACAGAAAAACCTGGAAAAATAGCCATCAAGGTATTCACAACGGCTCTTTCTGAGTGGATTGATCAATATTTTTTATTTCCTTCTTTCTGGTGTCTCTGCATTTTCTGATTTTCTTGAAAGGAACACCTGTTGCTCTTTCAATAAAGTAGGAAAAAAAGTTGTTTTTTAAAAAATTGAATTACAGAAAACATGTTGCCTGGGGACGTGCCTAGGAGCACAGCCTTTTTAAATGAAGTCGTCGCCAACGAAGTCGTCGCCAAAGTACAAATTGTTACAACTGATCCATGTTGACAGTTTCCTCCTCTCACTCCCAGGGCCAGAGAAACACCCTGAGTGTGATTAAACTCCCTGCACTGTGTTCTCATGGTTAGCTATGCCACGTACACAGCAGTCGTTAACCACGTACACTCGCTCACTTTCCCCACAGTCCGGCATTGTCCACCTCACTAACTCCTTCCAGAAGGAGTCGCTGTTGCTCTCCTCTCTCTGGTTTGGTCTTGCCCATTTTCTGAACCTTGTCCTACCAGGAGAGGGAGAACAAGGGTGCTTGGTGGCCAGTATAAGTCATATGGCCATGGTGCCAATTTTTGATGTGCAGTGGTGAGGCCTAGGGGGCTGAATGCTCCAGAAGTCACTGTTTTTGCCATCACCCTAAGCATATCATCACTCATTCTTGGTTGTTCATATTTATCCCTTCATTTCCTGTTGGAGCTCAAGGCCTTCTTTGAGTCCCAGCTTGTTTGGCAAGAGTGCTGACAGCCTGCCAAGTTCTTACAGCCCTGTTCAGCCTGGAACATCTCCCCGGTCCCCTTTGACCACATGGCCTGGGAGTTGTGCTACCTTGTGTCTAACTAAAGAGCCCTTTGTACTTAGATTCTTATTACTGTGCATGGACGTAGATCAGACCCTGCCTATCCCAACACCTACTGGATTCTACTTTCGTTTTGCCACACCATAGGCAAGGTTGAATGGACAGAATACTCCTAGCTTTGGCCCAGAGAGCTTTGTGTGATCTGTTCCCTGCTTGCCTCCCTGAGCTCACCCGGTACCATTTTCCCTCATGTTTCCTGCACTTGAGAAACATTGGCCTTCTTTTTGTTTCTTGAATCCATGGGGTTGTTTATACCCCAGGGCTTTTTCATTCACTTGCTCTTCTTTCTGCCTGGGTCTCTTCACTTGGTGGTTCTTTTTCATCATTGGGTCTCAGTTCAAAGTCACTGCCACAGAGAGTCTTTCTCTGACCACTTTCTACCAAGGATGTCCCATCAGACGCCCTCTCAACCAGGGGTGGGCAAACTTTGTCTGCACTGGGCTGGATAGTAAATATTTCAGGCTTTGTGGAACACAAGCCGTCTCTGTTGCATATTCTCCTTTGTTTTCTTTATAACACTTTATAGATGTATAAACTGTTCTTAGCTTTCAGTTCCATGCCAAGACAGACTGTGGGCAAGATTAGCCCCTGGGCTGTATTTTAGTAACTTCTGCTCTAGTTCATTACCGTTTTATTTGCTTCACAATTTATCACCACCTGAAATTATCTTGTGCATTTATGAACTTGACCTTGTTGGTTTCTCCCACTAGAAGGTGTCCGATTTGTAGCTCTGGTATCTGGTACAGTACTTGGCACACAGTAGGCCCTCCATACATCTTCATTGGGTGAATGAATGAATAAATACATAAATGAGTGTTTAAGTTTCAGGGGCCAACAAATTTGGGTCTGAATCCATATCTGCCTTTTAGTAGCTGTGTAAATTTAGGCAAATCATTAAACATTATAATTCTCAATTTTATCCTTGGTAAAGAGATAATAACGAAAGCTCCCTTGTTGTGTTGTTGGGGTGATGAGTTGAGAGAACACTGACAAAGCACCCAGACAGGAGAAAGCTTTTATTAAACATTGGCTCCCTTGTGCTTGACTCCTTTGGAGGCCTTCCCCTGTAGGACTATCATCCCTGACCCATTTTATTGACCACGCCCCACTCTGTGTAGTTCTCCCCTCTCTCATCTTCACCTTGGTCCAGCCTAATTGAGGTCCCAGTGTGCTTCATGGCAGAGCCTGTCCAAGTATGACAAACTTCTTGGAGCATCAGAGTGTCTATAGCAGAGACAGCTGCATAAAGCTGGGATGAAGGCCACTGGGGTGATTGATGAAAGCTGAGAGAACAGAGCTGTCCCTGTGGGTGTGCAGATCCCCTTGGATTTAGAGGATGGCCCCCACCCCTCTGTATCCTTGGCCAGGCCTGGCTTCAATTTTGTAAATGCTTTGACTCTTAGAAGAAAGATGGGAGAAGACAGTGTAACCATTGCAGAGCTTCCATCCTCCTCCTGCACAGGGCTTCTTGCCTTTTGAACTACTAATAACTGGAACAAGATCCCTGCCCAGTATATGTCCTGCCCAGCTTTGGCTACATGGAGGGTCTTGGAGGAATCCCCTAACCCTGGGATGTCAGAGCAGAAGGGAGCTGGGAGAAAGAACCCTCGTGAAGCCCTGGTGCCCTCTCAGCTTCTCCTCCCCATTCTCTCTACCACTGCCCCATCTGGCCTTGTTTGCTATCTCCTGGTGGGTCTGGACTCTCTGCAGCTGCGATGGTCCCTCTAGTCTACTCTCTCCCTGTCAGAGTCTCCTCCACATCAGATCAGGCCAGTCAGTGCTTTTAAGTCCCTATCCCTTGATGGATCTTGTTGCCTCTTGATGAAGTCTGTATCCTTCGTCTGCTCTGTGATGCTGTCTATAGTCTGGCACCCATCTACTCTACTAACCACCTGTCACTCACCTCCCTCCGCTGTCTTATTGCTCTTCCCTGGGCTCCTCTTTGTTACAGCCTTCATGCAAGGCTGGGTCAAATGCTACCTCTCCTGTAAGATTGTCCTGACCTTCTCCTTTCCCTCCTCTAGAACTGTACGACACTCTCCCTAGGCCTCTAGAGGAGCTTGGTTGAGGTGTAGCTGTACCTGACATTGTGAATAGGTAACATAGGTCAGCTATTTACTGTGAACCCATCCTCATACCACCATGTGTGCTTGAAAGAGTTCTTTGGCAGCTCACAACCATGTTCCAAGGGGCTGATTATTAAACTACTTTATAGATAAAATGAAGTGAGGGACTATGATGTAACTTGCCCAAAGTCGCACAGTTGGTGAATTGGAGAGCTTAGACTTGGACCCAGAATCTAACTACAGAGGTCATGCCTAATGCATTGAGGTCATCAAGCTGAGCTGAGTATGGCTCCTGCCCATGAGAGACCCAGTCTGTGACAGAAGTAAAGAAGGATTTATATAACATTATAGTCAGCACCCAGCATGGCCCTAAACAGGGGCTTGGTACCTGCTTACTCATATAATAAACAAATGAGTGGTTAGGACTTCTATTTAGACCACTCAGTTCATCCAGGAGTGAAGCAAGTCCCAGAGGGGAAACAAATCATTCTAAATCACATGACATGCTCATTCTAAGGCCCAAAGACCTTCTCCCCTCGTCTTGGAGAAATATGTTGCAGTGCTAGAATATACCCTGCTTCTGAGATGGGTACGTCATTGGCACTACCCCAAATTCATGTGTGCTTTGTCTTTTTCTCCATCAGTGGCAACCATGGGCTGGATGCTGCCTCTTCATAGTCCTCACAGAGGTCTGCTGATCAGGTTGGTCTCTGCGGACCTCTCTGTAAGCTAGCACACATGAGGTATTCAGAGTTGAACATGATTTTATGTGCTGTAGATTCCATGTGAATATCTTTTATAATGGTTTATACCTGGATCTCCAAAGTGCAAACCTGATAAACTATCCCTGGACTTGCAAGACCTTTTCTAATTGGGGTGCCCCTTATCTTTCCACTGCACCTATCAATGCCCCTGACATTACAGTTAATTGGGACTACCTGCTAGAGGAATTAGTAGGATAAGGTATAAGGAACACAGATCTTGTAGCCCCACAAGTGCATCTCATGTCAGTCTTACCTGCTTACCTGTGTGACCTTGGATTTATTACTTCCAAACCTAAGCCGTTTTCAGGACAACATGCTGCCTCTTTCATTTCCTATAGCTTCCCCTCCCCCGAAGGGTAGAAAGGTATGAAGAGGGTCATAGTCTGTCAGGAGGAGAATGAGAGAAAGAGAACCTTGCACAGTGCTGGGACATACTAGGGTCTTTGAAATTTAGCCCTCTTATGCTTCTTTCCTCCGACCATGTTTTGGATTCTGTTAAATGAATTCTGTTTAGTTGATTTATAAGTGTCAGTTAAGAGATCCAGAGGCAGTTAATTTAGGTGAAATAAAAATTCTATTCATGAGAGTCATTAGTCCCATTTCAGTGGTTCCTAGGGATGCCCTGTCAGAGGACACTCTCTGTCCTTCTGGTTAGCTCAGGGTGCTGAAAGCCTTTGGGGGTCCACAGTAATCCCATCAGAGCACATCTGCAGCCTCTGATACAGGAAGCCTTGAAGGGGAGGGCTGTGGGGCTCCTGGCAGGTATGCCATGGTCTCTTAGTGAATATAATTTTTGCAGGACAGATGTTTTCTGCTGGTGGAAAAAGAAATAATAACTGTGCTGGGAACCTCCACTTCCATGGCTGGAGGGTCGCCAGCACTAAATCAAAAGCTTTCTTTTGAGTATGTACACACATTCTTCCTGCCTGGTCAGTGGCTGAGGGCCATGTAGAAGAGTGTGTGGAGTGTGTGTGTGTGGCAAAAAGTGTGTAAGTGTGTGAGTGTGACTGTATATGTGTGTGTTTATGTGAGATAGAATACAATGACCAAACCTAGCCTGGCCTCAGTTCTGGTTTTAAAAATACCTCCTCCTCCAGGAAGCTTTCCCAGAGCCCTTCAGCTACAAGTAAATATACTCTTTTAGTACTTCTGGCTTTCCATCCAGTATTCTGAGAGGCCTTCCAAAGTGTGAAACAAAGACTGTGTAAACCGAATTTGAATCCTGGTATCCTTATTTTAGAGGGCCTCAGTTTGCTTACTTTAGAGTAGGAATACAATACCCACCAGATAGGGGCGTCCTGGGGATTTAATGAAATTATATGTTGCCTGGCAGAGAGAAGGCCCTCAATAAAAGTGAGTTCCTCTCCCTTCTTAATGTTGCCAGTTTTGTGAGGGCAGCACCCAGATCTTTCTCCCATCAACTCGAGCTGTGTAGGCTTCAGCACTTCCTCAGGGAAGGGATGGAGAACATATAAACCCTCGGGGAGAATGGTGTGTCCTTGATGTGTTGGGATCAAGAAAGATTTGGTGTCATAATGTAAAATCAGGTGATAGACTCAATAAGCTTGGTTGTCATATTCATTTGTTTTTTATTTATATAGTAAATATATTACTTGTTAAAGTGACTTGCCTGTGTTGATCAACGGAAAAAATCACAGAATGATAGGACTAGTAAGAATTCACAGATCATGTGGTTGCTACCACATGGGTAGTGATGGGTAGTGACTCGTTTAAAGACACAGCTATGTAATGGCTAAGCTAAGTTTTGAGTTGAGACCTCCTGCCTTTTAGATCATTGCTAGGGACCAAACTCTATCGAAATTGTATTTTTGACCAGGCCTGGCACTGGGTGAGAGAGTCTCATCCTTTTTGATAGCTTTCTGCCTTGGGAATGATGCCTTTTGGCTCCCTCCCACACAGTGCCCCATGACTTATGTATGGGTGGAACGCTCTGTGTTTACTTTCTTTCCTCAATTTCCCCTGTGATGGAAGAATAAAGAATTCTTTGGTGTCTGGTAGCCCACACCCACCTAACTGCTCCGTGAACATGAAAGAGTGCAGGCAGCCGCTTTCACTTCTAATTTGTCTACGATGGAATAATCCAGAAGGTGGTTTCGGGGGTTTCCTAGAGACAGAAATGCTACCTTCCCTGTGGCCTGGGCCTGAAGGGAAACTTTCATGAAATATGGCCCAGATATTTGATGTCGCCTGGATAGAATAATGAAACACTTCTTACAGGCAATTTATGAGTCTGAAAAACAGGCAGCTGACTTTCAAAGGCAGCCGCCAAAGTGTCAGCAGCCTTCTTTCAAGGTCAAGAAAGAGATGAAAACTCGCCTGAGGCTAAATGAGGAGAGGTTTGAATTTGGGCCTACATGTGATGGATATCATTCCAAGCCGTTGGCACCTCTTGCCACACCCTTCTCCTGCATTATTAAAAAAAAAAAAAAAAAAAAGATTGGTGGACTTCAGACTGTAGGCATGGGTATGAATTCTGATTCAAACACTTGCCTCACTTACCTGCTGTGTGACCTTGAGAAGTCATTCGACCTCTCTGGGCATCAGTAGTCTCAGAATTAAAATTGAAATAACACCCTCACCTCCAATAACTAATTTTCAGATTAAATGTGAGAGTGCCAGGCATATAAAAAGGAAGTCAAAGCCTTTTTCCTTTCCTTTCCTTTCCTTTCCTTTCCTT